>CAXKVW010000193.1:0-2500 GCA_964058825.1 Carex arenaria
AAACCCTAAACCCTAAACCCTAAACCCTAAACCCTAAACCCTAAACCCTAAACCCTAAACCCTAAACCCTAAACCCTAAACCCTAAACCCTAAACCCTAAACCCTAAACCCTAAACCCTAAACCCTAAACCCTAAACCCTAAACCCTAAACCCTAAACCCTAAACCCTAAACCCTAAACCCTAAACCCTAAACCCTAAACCCTAAACCCTAAACCCTAAACCCTAAACCCTAAACCCTAAACCCTAAACCCTAAACCCTAAACCCTAAACCCTAAACCCTAAACCCTAAACCCTAAACCCTAAACCCTAAACCCTAAACCCTAAACCCTAAACCCTAAACCCTAAACCCTAAACCCTAAACCCTAAACCCTAAACCCTAAACCCTAAACCCTAAACCCTAAACCCTAAACCCTAAACCCTAAACCCTAAACCCTAAACCCTAAACCCTAAACCCTAAACCCTAAACCCTAAACCCTAAACCCTAAACCCTAAACCCTAAACCCTAAACCCTAAACCCTAAACCCTAAACCCTAAACCCTAAACCCTAAACCCTAAACCCTAAACCCTAAACCCTAAACCCTAAACCCTAAACCCTAAACCCTAAACCCTAAACCCTAAACCCTAAACCCTAAACCCTAAACCCTAAACCCTAAACCCTAAACCCTAAACCCTAAACCCTAAACCCTAAACCCTAAACCCTAAACCCTAAACCCTAAACCCTAAACCCTAAACCCTAAACCCTAAACCCTAAACCCTAAACCCTAAACCCTAAACCCTAAACCCTAAACCCTAAACCCTAAACCCTAAACCCTAAACCCTAAACCCTAAACCCTAAACCCTAAACCCTAAACCCTAAACCCTAAACCCTAAACCCTAAACCCTAAACCCTAAACCCTAAACCCTAAACCCTAAACCCTAAACCCTAAACCCTAAACCCTAAACCCTAAACCCTAAACCCTAAACCCTAAACCCTAAACCCTAAACCCTAAACCCTAAACCCTAAACCCTAAACCCTAAACCCTAAACCCTAAACCCTAAACCCTAAACCCTAAACCCTAAACCCTAAACCCTAAACCCTAAACCCTAAACCCTAAACCCTAAACCCTAAACCCTAAACCCTAAACCCTAAACCCTAAACCCTAAACCCTAAACCCTAAACCCTAAACCCTAAACCCTAAACCCTAAACCCTAAACCCTAAACCCTAAACCCTAAACCCTAAACCCTAAACCCTAAACCCTAAACCCTAAACCCTAAACCCTAAACCCTAAACCCTAAACCCTAAACCCTAAACCCTAAACCCTAAACCCTAAACCCTAAACCCTAAACCCTAAACCCTAAACCCTAAACCCTAAACCCTAAACCCTAAACCCTAAACCCTAAACCCTAAACCCTAAACCCTAAACCCTAAACCCTAAACCCTAAACCCTAAACCCTAAACCCTAAACCCTAAACCCTAAACCCTAAACCCTAAACCCTAAACCCTAAACCCTAAACCCTAAACCCTAAACCCTAAACCCTAAACCCTAAACCCTAAACCCTAAACCCTAAACCCTAAACCCTAAACCCTAAACCCGGACAATGGCCCGAAGTAGCTGAAAAGTAGCCCGAAGTAGCCGAAAAATGGCCCGAAGTAGCCGAAAAATGGCCCGAAGTAGCCGAAAAATGGCCCGAAGTAGCGTTGGTGCAGTAGCGCCCTTAGCGTTAGCACTTCTAAGTAAAATGGGGGGGAAACCTGGGGGATTTCCAGGGGGTGGTAACCCTGGGCGTGGCTGGAGACCCAAAATGCATATTCCCTATTAGGGGGCAAGGATTTTCGGAAAGGGTGCCCCTCCATGTGCAGGCCGGGTGGTGTACATGGCCCCTGAGGTACACGCACGGGAGTGTACATGGCCCCTGAGGTACACGCACGGGAGTGTACATGGCCCGAAGTAGACGAAAAATGACCCGAAGTAGCCGAAAAATGACCCGAAGTAGTCGAAAGTAGCCGAAAAGTGCCCGAAGTAGCCGATAGGTGCCCGAAGTAGCCGAAAAATTGCCTGAGATAGCTGAAAAATGGCCCGAAGTAGCCGAAAGTGCCCGAAGTAGCCGAAAAAGGACCCGAAGTAGCCGAAAAGTGGCCGAAGTAGCTGAAAAATTGCCCGAGGTAGCCGAAAAATGGCCCGAAGTAGCTGAAATGTAGCCCGAAGTAGCCGAAATGTAGCCGAAGTAGCCGAAAAATGGCCCGAAGTAGACGAAAGTCCCTGACGTAGCCAAAAAATGGCCCGAAGTAGCCGAAAGTCCCCGAAGTAGCCGAAATGTAGCCTGAAGTAGCCAAAATGTAGCCGAAGTAGCCGAAAAATGGCCCGAAGCAGCCGAAAAATGTCCCGAAGCAGCCGAAAAATGGCCCGAAGCAGCCGAAAAATGGCCCGAAGTAACCGAAAGTCCCGACTGGTTGGGGGCAGGGCGTCTTTGCGTGGCGCGCCCTGCTCGGAAGCATATGCATATGCAGCCACGCGTACA
>CAXKVW010000193.1:12500-15000 GCA_964058825.1 Carex arenaria
GTAGCCGAAAGTGCCCAAAGTAGCCGGAAAATGGATCGAAGTAGCCAAAAAGTAGCCCGAAGTAGCCGAGAAATGGCCCGAAGTAGCCGAAAAGTGCCCGAAGTAGCCGAGAAGTAGCCCGAAGTAGCCGAAAAATGGCCCGAAGTAGCCGAAAATTGCCCGAAGTAGCCGAAAAATGTCCCCAAGTAGCCGAAAGTGCCCGAAGTAGCCGAAAAATGACCTGACGTAGCTGAAAGTGCCCCAAGTAGCCGAAATGTAGCCCGAAGTAGCTGAAATGTAGCCGAAGTAGCCGAAAATTGGCCCGAAGTAGCCGAAAATTGCTCCGAAGTAGCCGAAAATTGCCCCGAAGTAGCCGAAAAATGGCCCGAAGTAGCCGAAATATAGCCCGAAGTAGCCGAAAGTCCCCGACGTAGCAAAAAAATGGCCCGAAGTAGCCGAAATGTAGCCCGAAGTAGCCGAAATGTAGCCCGAAGTAGCCAAAATGTAGCCGAAGTAGCCAAAATGTAGCCGAAGTAGCCGAAAAATGGCCCGAAGTAGCTGAAAGTGCCCGAAGTAGCCGGAAAATGGCCCGAAGTAGCCGAAAGGTGGCCTGAAGTAGCCGAAAAATGGCCCGAAATAGCCGAAAAGTGCCCGAAGTAGCCGAAAAATGACCCGAAGTAGCCGAAAAATGACCCGAAGTAGCCGAAAAATGACCCGAAGTAGCCGAAAGTGCCCGTAGTAGACGAAAAATGGCCCGAAGTAGCCAAAAAATGGACCGAAGTAGCCGAAAATTGCCCGAAGTAGCCGAAAATTGCCCGAAGTAGCCGAAAAATGGCCCGAAGTAGCCGAAAGTGCCCGAAGTAGCCGAAAAATGACTTGACGTAGCTGAAAGTGCCCGAAGTAGCCGAAATGTAGCCCGAAGTAGCCGAAATGTAGCCGTAGTAGCCGAAAATTGGCCCGAAGTAGCCGAAAATTGCCCGAAGTAGCCGAAAAATGGCCCCGAATTAGCTGAAATGTACCCCGAAGTAGCTAAAATGTAGCCGAAGTAGCCCAAATGTAGCCGAAGTAGCCGAAATGTAGCCCGAAGTAGCCAAAATGTAGTCGAAGTAGCCGAAAAAAGGCCCGAAGTAGCCGAAAATGGCCCGAAGTAGCCGAAAATTGGCCAGAAGTAGCCGAAAAATGACCCGAAGTAGCGGAAAGTGCCCGAAGTAGCCGGAAAATGCCCCGAAGTAGCCTGAAAGTATCCCGAAGTAGCCAAAAAGTAGCCTGAAGTAGCCGAAAAGTGGCCCGAAGTAGCCGAAAAGTGCCCGAAGTAGCCGAAAAATGGCCCGAAGTAGCCGAAAAATGACCCGAAGTAGCCGAAAGTGCCCGAAGTAGCCGGACAATGGCCCGAAGTAGCTGAAAAGTAGCCCGAAGTAGCCGAAAAATGGCCCGAAGTAGCCGAAAAATGGCCCGAAGTAGCCGAAAAATGGCCCGAAGTAGCCGAAAAATGGCCCGATGTAGCGTTGGTGCAGTAGCGCCCTTAGCGTTAGCACTTCTAAGTAAAATGGGGGGGAAACCTGGGGGATTTTCAGGGGGTGGTAACCCTGGGCGTGGCTGGAGACCCAAAATGCATATTCCCTATTAGGGGGCAAGGATTTTCGGAAAGGGTGCCCCTCCATGTGCAGGCCGGGTGGTGTACATGGCCCCTGAGGTACACGCACGGGAGTGTACATGGCCCGAAGTAGACGAAAAATGACCCGAAGTAGCCGAAAAATGACCCGAAGTAGCCGAAAGTAGCCGAAAAGTGCCCGAAGTAGCCGATAGGTGCCCGAAGTAGCCGAAAAATTGCCTGAGATAGCTGAAAAATGGCCCGAAGTAGCCGAAAGTGCCCGAAGTAGCCGAAAAAGGACCCGAAGTAGCCGAAAAGTGGCCGAAGTAGCTGAAAAATTGCCCGAGGTAGCCGAAAAATGGCCCGAAGTAGCTGAAAGTACCCGAAGTAGCTGAAATGTAGCCCGAAGTAGCCGAAATGTAGCCGAAGTAGCCGAAAAATGGCCCGAAGTAGCCGAAAGTCCCTGACGTAGCCAAAAAATGGCCCGAAGTAGCCGAAAGTCCCCGAAGTAGCCGAAATGTAGCCTGAAGTAGCCAAAATGTAGCCGAAGTAGCCGAAAAATGGCCCGAAGCAGCCGAAAAATGTCCCGAAGCAGCCGAAAAATGGCCCGAAGCAGCCGAAAAATGGCCCGAAGTAACCGAAAGTCCCGACTGGTTGGGGGCAGGGCGTCTTTGCGTGGCGCGCCCTGCTCGGAAGCATATGCATATGCAGCCACGCGTACACACAACGCAGTGTACGAAGTCCCGACAGGTTGGGGGCAGGGCGTCTTTGCGTGGCGAGCCCTGCCCGGAAGCATATGCATATGCAGCCACGCGTACACACAACGCAGTGTACGAAGTCCCGACGGGTTGGGGGCAGGGCGTCTTTGCGTGGCGCGCCCTGCCCCGAAGCATATGCATATGCAGCCACGCGTACACACAACGCAGTGTA
>CAXKVW010000193.1:25000-27500 GCA_964058825.1 Carex arenaria
GAAGTGAAACCGGTCGAAAAATCGGGTAAAAAAATAGTTCAACACCCTTATTTTTAACATGGGGGATTTGGAGGGGGTGGTAACCCAAGGGGTGGCTAGAGCCTAAAAATGCATATTCCCTATTAGGGGGGCAAGATTTTCAAGAAGGGTGCCCCCTCATGTGCACAAATGGGAGTGTACATGGCCCAAAGTAGCCGAAATGTAGCCCGAAGTAGCCGAAATGTAGCCCGAAGTAGCCGAAATGTAGCCGAACTAGCCGAAAATTGGCCCGAAGTAGCCGAAAAATGGCCCGAAGTAGCCGAAAGTTCCCGACGTAGCAAAAAAATGGCCAGAAGTAGCCAAAAGTCCCCGAAGTAGCCGAAATGTAGCCCGAAGTAGCCGAAATGTAGCCCGAAGTAGCCGAAATGTAGCCGAAGTAGCCGAAAAATGACCCGAAGTAGCCGAAAGTACCCGAAGTAGCCGAAAGTGCCCAAAGTAGCCGGAAAATGGATCGAAGTAGCCAAAAAGTAGCCCGAAGTAGCCGAGAAATGGCCCGAAGTAGCCGAAAAGTGCCCGAAGTAGCCGAGAAGTAGCCCGAAGTAGCCGAAAAATGGCCCGAAGTAGCCGAAAATTGCCCGAAGTAGCCGAAAAATGTCCCCAAGTAGCCGAAAGTGCCCGAAGTAGCCGAAAAATGACCTGACGTAGCTGAAAGTGCCCCAAGTAGCCGAAATGTAGCCCGAAGTAGCTGAAATGTAGCCGAAGTAGCCGAAAATTGGCCCGAAGTAGCCGAAAATTGCTCCGAAGTAGCCGAAAATTGCCCCGAAGTAGCCGAAAAATGGCCCGAAGTAGCCGAAATATAGCCCGAAGTAGCCGAAAGTCCCCGACGTAGCAAAAAAATGGCCCGAAGTAGCCGAAATGTAGCCCGAAGTAGCCGAAATGTAGCCCGAAGTAGCCAAAATGTAGCCGAAGTAGCCAAAATGTAGCCGAAGTAGCCGAAAAATGGCCCGAAGTAGCTGAAAGTGCCCGAAGTAGCCGGAAAATGGCCCGAAGTAGCCGAAAGGTGGCCTGAAGTAGCCGAAAAATGGCCCGAAATAGCCGAAAAGTGCCCGAAGTAGCCGAAAAATGACCCGAAGTAGCCGAAAAATGACCCGAAGTAGCCGAAAAATGACCCGAAGTAGCCGAAAGTGCCCGTAGTAGACGGAAAATGGCCCGAAGTAGCCAAAAAATGGACCGAAGTAGCCGAAAATTGCCCGAAGTAGCCGAAAATTGCCCGAAGTAGCCGAAAAATGGCCCGAAGTAGCCGAAAGTGCCCGAAGTAGCCGAAAAATGACTTGACGTAGCTGAAAGTGCCCGAAGTAGCCGAAATGTAGCCCGAAGTAGCCGAAATGTAGCCGTAGTAGCCGAAAATTGGCCCGAAGTAGCCGAAAATTGCCCGAAGTAGCCGAAAAATGGCCCCGAATTAGCTGAAATGTACCCCGAAGTAGCTAAAATGTAGCCGAAGTAGCCCAAATGTAGCCGAAGTAGCCGAAATGTAGCCCGAAGTAGCCAAAATGTAGTCGAAGTAGCCGAAAAAAGGCCCGAAGTAGCCGAAAATGGCCCGAAGTAGCCGAAAATTGGCCAGAAGTAGCCGAAAAATGACCCGAAGTAGCGGAAAGTGCCCGAAGTAGCCGGAAAATGCCCCGAAGTAGCCTGAAAGTATCCCGAAGTAGCCAAAAAGTAGCCTGAAGTAGCCGAAAAATGGCCCGAAGTAGCCGAAAAGTGCCCGAAGTAGCCGAAAAATGGCCCGAAGTAGCCGAAAAATGACCCGAAGTAGCCGAAAGTGCCCGAAGTAGCCGGACAATGGCCCGAAGTAGCTGAAAAGTAGCCCGAAGTAGCCGAAAAATGGCCCGAAGTAGCCGAAAAATGGCCCGAAGTAGCCGAAAAATGGCCCGAAGTAGCCGAAAAATGGCCCGAAGTAGCGTTGGTGCAGTAGCGCCCTTAGCGTTAGCACTTCTAAGTAAAATGGGGGGGAAACCTGGGGGATTTCCAGGGGGTGGTAACCCTGGGCGTGGCTGGAGACCCAAAATGCATATTCCCTATTAGGGGGCAAGGATTTTCGGAAAGGGTGCCCCTCCATGTGCAGGCCGGGTGGTGTACATGGCCCCTGAGGTACACGCACGGGAGTGTACATGGCCCGAAGTAGACGAAAAATGACCCGAAGTAGCCGAAAAATGACCCGAAGTAGCCGAAAGTAGCCGAAAAGTGCCCGAAGTAGCCGATAGGTGCCCGAAGTAGCCGAAAAATTGCCTGAGATAGCTGAAAAATGGCCCGAAGTAGCCGAAAGTGCCCGAAGTAGCCGAAAAAGGACCCGAAGTAGCCGAAAAGTGGCCGAAGTAGCTGAAAAATTGCCCGAGGTAGCCGAAAAATGGCCCGAAGTAGCTGAAATGTAGCCCGAAGTAGCCGAAATGTAGCCGAAGTAGCCGAAAAATGGCCCGAAGTAGCCGAAAGTCCCTGACGTAGCCAAAAAATGGCCCGAAGTAGC
>CAXKVW010000193.1:37500-40000 GCA_964058825.1 Carex arenaria
AAATTGAAATTTCAAAAAAATTTGAAGTGAACAAAAAAAAAACGGGGAAAAAATCTGGGAAGCCCCAGCGTCGGTGCTGATAGCCCCAGCGTCGGTGCTGACAGCGCCCAGCGTTAGTGCTGACAGCCCCAGCGTCGGGGCTGACAGCACCCAGCGTTAGTGTGACAGCCCCCAGCGTTAGTGCGGACAGCCCCAGCGTCGGTGCTGACAGCCCCCAGCGTCGGTGCAGCGGGAGTCCGAGCCGGGGTTGCCACGAAAAAATTAAAAATTTTGAAATTCGAGAAAAATTTTGAAATTTGAAAATTTTGAAATTTGAAAAATTTTGAAATTAGAAAAAAATTGAAATTTGAAAAAAATTGATTTCCGAAAAAATTTGAAATTCGAAAAAATTTGAAATTTTCAAAAAATTTGAAATTTAAAAAAAAAATTGGATAAGAAGTGAAACCGGTCGAAAAATCGGGTAAAAAAATAGTTCAACACCCTTATTTTTAACATGGGGGATTTGGAGGGGGTGGTAACCCAAGGGGTGGCTAGAGCCTAAAAATGCATATTCCCTATTAGGGGGGCAAGATTTTCAAGAAGGGTGCCCCCTCATGTGCACAAATGGGAGTGTACATGGCCCAAAGTAGCCGAAATGTAGCCCGAAGTAGCCGAAATGTAGCCCGAAGTAGCCGAAATGTAGCCGAACTAGCCGAAAATTGGCCCGAAGTAGCCGAAAAATGGCCCGAAGTAGCCGAAAGTTCCCGACGTAGCAAAAAAATGGCCAGAAGTAGCCAAAAGTCCCCGAAGTAGCCGAAATGTAGCCCGAAGTAGCCGAAATGTAGCCCGAAGTAGCCGAAATGTAGCCGAAGTAGCCGAAAAATGACCCGAAGTAGCCGAAAGTGCCCGAAGTAGCCGAAAGTGCCCAAAGTAGCCGGAAAATGGATCGAAGTAGCCAAAAAGTAGCCCGAAGTAGCCGAGAAATGGCCCGAAGTAGCCGAAAAGTGCCCGAAGTAGCCGAGAAGTAGCCCGAAGTAGCCGAAAAATGGCCCGAAGTAGCCGAAAATTGCCCGAAGTAGCCGAAAAATGTCCCCAAGTAGCCGAAAGTGCCCGAAGTAGTCGAAAAATGACCTGACGTAGCTGAAAGTGCCCCAAGTAGCCGAAATGTAGCCCGAAGTAGCTGAAATGTAGCCGAAGTAGCCGAAAATTGGCCCGAAGTAGCCGAAAATTGCTCCGAAGTAGCCGAAAATTGCCCCGAAGTAGCCGAAAAATGCCCCGAAGTAGCCGAAATATAGCCCGAAGTAGCCGAAAGTCCCCGACGTAGCAAAAAAATGGCCCGAAGTAGCCGAAATGTAGCCCGAAGTAGCCGAAATGTAGCCCGAAGTAGCCAAAATGTAGCCGAAGTAGCCAAAATGTAGCCGAAGTAGCCGAAAAATGGCCCGAAGTAGCTGAAAGTGCCCGAAGTAGCCGGAAAATGGCCCGAAGTAGCCGAAAGGTGGCCTGAAGTAGCCGAAAAATGGCCCGAAATAGCCGAAAAGTGCCCGAAGTAGCCGAAAAATGACCCGAAGTAGCCGAAAAATGACCCGAAGTAGCCGAAAAATGACCCGAAGTAGCCGAAAGTGCCCGTAGTAGACGGAAAATGGCCCGAAGTAGCCAAAAAATGGACCGAAGTAGCCGAAAATTGCCCGAAGTAGCCGAAAATTGCCCGAAGTAGCCGAAAAATGGCCCGAAGTAGCCGAAAGTGCCCGAAGTAGCCGAAAAATGACTTGACGTAGCTGAAAGTGCCCGAAGTAGCCGAAATGTAGCCCGAAGTAGCCGAAATGTAGCCGTAGTAGCCGAAAATTGGCCCGAAGTAGCCGAAAATTGCCCGAAGTAGCCGAAAAATGGCCCCGAATTAGCTGAAATGTACCCCGAAGTAGCTAAAATGTAGCCGAAGTAGCCCAAATGTAGCCGAAGTAGCCGAAATGTAGCCCGAAGTAGCCAAAATGTAGTCGAAGTAGCCGAAAAAAGGCCCGAAGTAGCCGAAAATGGCCCGAAGTAGCCGAAAATTGGCCAGAAGTAGCCGAAAAATGACCCGAAGTAGCGGAAAGTGCCCGAAGTAGCCGGAAAATGCCCCGAAGTAGCCTGAAAGTATCCCGAAGTAGCCAAAAAGTAGCCTGAAGTAGCCGAAAAGTGGCCCGAAGTAGCCGAAAAGTGCCCGAAGTAGCCGAAAAATGGCCCGAAGTAGCCGAAAAATGACCCGAAGTAGCCGAAAGTGCCCGAAGTAGCCGGACAATGGCCCGAAGTAGCTGAAAAGTAGCCCGAAGTAGCCGAAAAATGGCCCGAAGTAGCCGAAAAATGGCCCGAAGTAGCCGAAAAATGGCCCGAAGTAGCCGAAAAATGGCCCGAAGTAGCGTTGGTGCAGTAGCGCCCTTAGCGTTAGCACTTCTAAGTAAAATGGGGGGGAAACCTGGGGGATTTCCAGGGGGTGGTAACCCTGGGCGTGGCTGGAGACCCAAAATGCATATTCCCTATTAGGGGG
>CAXKVW010000193.1:52500-55000 GCA_964058825.1 Carex arenaria
GCCGAAGTAGCCGAAATGTAGCCCGAAGTAGCCAAAATGTAGTCGAAGTAGCCGAAAAAAGGCCCGAAGTAGCCGAAAATGGCCCGAAGTAGCCGAAAATTGGCCAGAAGTAGCCGAAAAATGACCCGAAGTAGCGGAAAGTGCCCGAAGTAGCCGGAAAATGCCCCGAAGTAGCCTGAAAGTATCCCGAAGTAGCCAAAAAGTAGCCTGAAGTAGCCGAAAAGTGGCCCGAAGTAGCCGAAAAGTGCCCGAAGTAGCCGAAAAATGGCCCGAAGTAGCCGAAAAATGACCCGAAGTAGCCGAAAGTGCCCGAAGTAGCCGGACAATGGCCCGAAGTAGCTGAAAAGTAGCCCGAAGTAGCCGAAAAATGGCCCGAAGTAGCCGAAAAATGGCCCGAAGTAGCCGAAAAATGGCCCGAAGTAGCGTTGGTGCAGTAGCGCCCTTAGCGTTAGCACTTCTAAGTAAAATGGGGGGGAAACCTGGGGGATTTCCAGGGGGTGGTAACCCTGGGCGTGGCTGGAGACCCAAAATGCATATTCCCTATTAGGGGGCAAGGATTTTCGGAAAGGGTGCCCCTCCATGTGCAGGCCGGGTGGTGTACATGGCCCCTGAGGTACACGCACGGGAGTGTACATGGCCCGAAGTAGACGAAAAATGACCCGAAGTAGCCGAAAAATGACCCGAAGTAGCCGAAAGTAGCCGAAAAGTGCCCGAAGTAGCCGATAGGTGCCCGAAGTAGCCGAAAAATTGCCTGAGATAGCTGAAAAATGGCCCGAAGTAGCCGAAAGTGCCCGAAGTAGCCGAAAAAGGACCCGAAGTAGCCGAAAAGTGGCCGAAGTAGCTGAAAAATTGCCCGAGGTAGCCGAAAAATGGCCCGAAGTAGCTGAAAGTACCCGAAGTAGCTGAAATGTAGCCCGAAGTAGCCGAAATGTAGCCGAAGTAGCCGAAAAATGGCCCGAAGTAGCCGAAAGTCCCTGACGTAGCCAAAAAATGGCCCGAAGTAGCCGAAAGTCCCCGAAGTAGCCGAAATGTAGCCTGAAGTAGCCAAAATGTAGCCGAAGTAGCCGAAAAATGGCCCGAAGCAGCCGAAAAATTTCCCGAAGCAGCCGAAAAATGGCCCGAAGCAGCCGAAAAATGGCCCGAAGTAACCGAAAGTCCCGACTGGTTGGGGGCAGGGCGTCTTTGCGTGGCGCGCCCTGCTCGGAAGCATATGCATATGCAGCCACGCGTACACACAACGCAGTGTACGAAGTCCCGACAGGTTGGGGGCAGGGCGTCTTTGCGTGGCGAGCCCTGCCCGGAAGCATATGCATATGCAGCCACGCGTACACACAACGCAGTGTACGAAGTCCCGACGGGTTGGGGGCAGGGCGTCTTTGCGTGGCGCGCCCTGCCCCGAAGCATATGCATATGCAGCCACGCGTACACACAACGCAGTGTACGAAGTCCCGACGGGTTGGGGGCAGGGCGTCTTTGCGTGGCGCGCCCTGCCCCGAAGCAAATGCATATGCAGCCACGCGTACACACAACGCAGTGTACGAAGTCCCGACGGGTTGGGGGCAGGGCGTCTTTGCGTGGCGCGCCCTGCCCCGAAGCATATGCATATGCAGCCACGCGTACACACAACGCAGTGTACGAAGTCCCGACGGGTTGGGGGCAGGGCGTCTTTGCGTGGCGTGCCCTGCCCCGAAGCATATGCATATGCAGCCACGCGTACACACAACGCAGTGTACGAAGTCCCGACGGGTTGGGGGCAGGGCGTCTTTGCGTGGCGCGCCCTGCCCCGAAGCATATGCATATGCAGCCACGCGTACACACAACGCAGTGTACGAAGTCCCGACGGGTTGGGGGCAGGGCGTCTTTGCGTGGCGCGCCCTGCCCCGAAGCATATGCATATGCAGCCACGCGTACACACAACGCAGTGTACGAAGTCCCGACGGGTTGGGGGCAGGGCGTCTTTGCGTGGCGCGCCCTGCCCCGAAGCATATGCATATGCAGCCACGCGTACACACAACGCAGTGTACGAAGTCCCGACGGGTTGGGGGCAGGGCGTCTTTGCGTGGCGCGCCCTGCCCCGAAGCATATGCATATGCAGCCATGCGTACACACAACGCAGTGTACGAAGTCCCGACGGGTTGGGGGCAGGGCGTCTTTGCGTGGCGCGCCCTGCCCCGAAGCATATGCATATGCAGCCACGCGTACACACAACGCAGTGTACGAAGTCCCGATGGGTTGGGGGCAGGGCGTCTTTGCGTGGCGCGCCCTGCCCCGAAGCATATGCATATGCAGCCACGCGTACACCCAACGCAGTGTACGAAGTCCCGACGGGTTGGGGGCCGGGCGTCTTTGCGTGGCGCGCCCTGCCCCGAAGCATATGCATATGGAGCCACGCGTACACACAACGCAGTGTACGAAGTCCCGACGGGTTGGGGGCAGGGCGTCTTTGCGTGGCGCGCCCTGCCCCGAAGCATATGCATATGCAGCCACGCGTACACACAAC
>CAXKVW010000193.1:65000-67500 GCA_964058825.1 Carex arenaria
CCGAAGTAGCCAAAATGTAGCCGAAGTAGCCGAAAAATGGCCCGAAGTAGCTGAAAGTGCCCGAAGTAGCCGGAAAATGGCCCGAAGTAGCCGAAAGGTGGCCTGAAGTAGCCGAAAAATGGCCCGAAATAGCCGAAAAGTGCCCGAAGTAGCCGAAAAATGACCCGAAGTAGCCGAAAAATGACCCGAAGTAGCCGAAAGTGCCCGTAGTAGACGGAAAATGGCCCGAAGTAGCCAAAAAATGGACCGAAGTAGCCGAAAATTGCCCGAAGTAGCCGAAAATTGCCCGAAGTAGCCGAAAAATGGCCCGAAGTAGCCGAAAGTGCCCGAAGTAGCCGAAAAATGACTTGACGTAGCTGAAAGTGCCCGAAGTAGCCGAAATGTAGCCCGAAGTAGCCGAAATGTAGCCGTAGTAGCCGAAAATTGGCCCGAAGTAGCCGAAAATTGCCCGAAGTAGCCGAAAAATGGCCCCGAATTAGCTGAAATGTACCCCGAAGTAGCTAAAATGTGGCCGAAGTAGCCCAAATGTAGCCGAAGTAGCCGAAATGTAGCCCGAAGTAGCCAAAATGTAGTCGAAGTAGCCGAAAAAAGGCCCGAAGTAGCCGAAAATGGCCCGAAGTAGCCGAAAATTGGCCAGAAGTAGCCGAAAAATGACCCGAAGTAGCGGAAAGTGCCCGAAGTAGCCGGAAAATGCCCCGAAGTAGCCTGAAAGTATCCCGAAGTAGCCAAAAAGTAGCCTGAAGTAGCCGAAAAGTGGCCCGAAGTAGCCGAAAAGTGCCCGAAGTAGCCGAAAAATGGCCCGAAGTAGCCGAAAAATGACCCGAAGTAGCCGAAAGTGCCCGAAGTAGCCGGACAATGGCCCGAAGTAGCTGAAAAGTAGCCCGAAGTAGCCGAAAAATGGCCCGAAGTAGCCGAAAAATGGCCCGAAGTAGCCGAAAAATGGCCCGAAGTAGCCGAAAAATGGCCCGAAGTAGCCGAAAAATGGCCCGAAGTAGCGTTGGTGCAGTAGCGCCCTTAGCGTTAGCACTTCTAAGTAAAATGGGGGGGAAACCTGGGGGATTTCCAGGGGGTGGTAACCCTGGGCGTGGCTGGAGACCCAAAATGCATATTCCCTATTAGGGGGCAAGGATTTTCGGAAAGGGTGCCCCTCCATGTGCAGGCCGGGTGGTGTACATGGCCCCTGAGGTACACGCACGGGAGTGTACATGGCCCGAAGTAGACGAAAAATGACCCGAAGTAGCCGAAAAATGACCCGAAGTAGCCGAAAGTAGCCGAAAAGTGCCCGAAGTAGCCGATAGGTGCCCGAAGTAGCCGAAAAATTGCCTGAGATAGCTGAAAAATGGCCCGAAGTAGCCGAAAGTGCCCGAAGTAGCCGAAAAAGGACCCGAAGTAGCCGAAAAGTGGCCGAAGTAGCTGAAAAATTGCCCGAGGTAGCCGAAAAATGGCCCGAAGTAGCTGAAATGTAGCCCGAAGTAGCCGAAATGTAGCCGAAGTAGCCGAAAAATGGCCCGAAGTAGCCGAAAGTCCCTGACGTAGCCAAAAAATGACCCGAAGTAGCCGAAAGTCCCCGAAGTAGCCGAAATGTAGCCTGAAGTAGCCAAAATGTAGCCGAAGTAGCCGAAAAATGGCCCGAAGCAGCCGAAAAATGTCCCGAAGCAGCCGAAAAATGGCCCGAAGCAGCCGAAAAATGGCCCGAAGTAACCGAAAGTCCCGACTGGTTGGGGGCAGGGCGTCTTTGCGTGGCGCGCCCTGCTCGGAAGCATATGCATATGCAGCCACGCGTACACACAACGCAGTGTACGAAGTCCCGACAGGTTGGGGGCAGGGCGTCTTTGCGTGGCGAGCCCTGCCCGGAAGCATATGCATATGCAGCCACGCGTACACACAACGCAGTGTACGAAGTCCCGACGGGTTGGGGGCAGGGCGTCTTTGCGTGGCGCGCCCTGCCCCGAAGCATATGCATATGCAGCCACGCGTACACACAACGCAGTGTACGAAGTCCCGACGGGTTGGGGGCAGGGCGTCTTTGCGTGGCGCGCCCTGCCCCGAAGCAAATGCATATGCAGCCACGCGTACACACAACGCAGTGTACGAAGTCCCGACGGGTTGGGGGCAGGGCGTCTTTGCGTGGCGCGCCCTGCCCCGAAGCATATGCATATGCAGCCACGCGTACACACAACGCAGTGTACGAAGTCCCGACGGGTTGGGGGCAGGGCGTCTTTGCGTGGCGCGCCCTGCCCCGAAGCATATGCATATGCAGCCACGCGTACACACAACGCAGTGTACGAAGTCCCGACGGGTTGGGGGCAGGGCGTCTTTGCGTGGCGCGCCCTGCCCCGAAGAATATGCATATGCAGCCACGCGTACACACAACGCAGTGTACGAAGTCCCGACGGGTTGGGGGCAGGGCGTCTTTGCGTGGCGCGCCCTGCCCCGAAGCATATGCATATGCAGCCATGCGTACACACAACGCAGTGTACGAAGTCCCGACGGGTTGGGG
>CAXKVW010000193.1:77500-80000 GCA_964058825.1 Carex arenaria
TCGAAGTAGCCAAAAAGTAGCCCGAAGTAGCCGAGAAATGGCCCGAAGTAGCCGAAAAGTGCCCGAAGTAGCCGAGAAGTAGCCCGAAGTAGCCGAAAAATGGCCCGAAGTAGCCGAAAATTGCCCGAAGTAGCCGAAAAATGTCCCCAAGTAGCCGAAAGTGCCCGAAGTAGCCGAAAAATGACCTGACGTAGCTGAAAGTGCCCCAAGTAGCCGAAATGTAGCCCGAAGTAGCTGAAATGTAGCCGAAGTAGCCGAAAATTGGCCCGAAGTAGCCGAAAATTGCTCCGAAGTAGCCGAAAATTGCCCCGAAGTAGCCGAAAAATGGCCCGAAGTAGCCGAAATATAGCCCGAAGTAGCCGAAAGTCCCCGACGTAGCAAAAAAATGGCCCGAAGTAGCCGAAATGTAGCCCGAAGTAGCCGAAATGTAGCCCGAAGTAGCCAAAATGTAGCCGAAGTAGCCAAAATGTAGCCGAAGTAGCCGAAAAATGGCCCGAAGTAGCTGAAAGTGCCCGAAGTAGCCGGAAAATGGCCCGAAGTAGCCGAAAGGTGGCCTGAAGTAGCCGAAAAATGGCCCGAAATAGCCGAAAAGTGCCCGAAGTAGCCGAAAAATGACCCGAAGTAGCCGAAAAATGACCCGAAGTAGCCGAAAAATGACCCGAAGTAGCCGAAAGTGCCCGTAGTAGACGGAAAATGGCCCGAAGTAGCCAAAAAATGGACCGAAGTAGCCGAAAATTGCCCGAAGTAGCCGAAAATTGCCCGAAGTAGCCGAAAAATGGCCCGAAGTAGCCGAAAGTGCCCGAAGTAGCCGAAAAATGACTTGACGTAGCTGAAAGTGCCCGAAGTAGCCGAAATGTAGCCCGAAGTAGCCGAAATGTAGCCGTAGTAGCCGAAAATTGGCCCGAAGTAGCCGAAAATTGCCCGAAGTAGCCGAAAAATGGCCCCGAATTAGCTGAAATGTACCCCGAAGTAGCTAAAATGTAGCCGAAGTAGCCCAAATGTAGCCGAAGTAGCCGAAATGTAGCCCGAAGTAGCCAAAATGTAGTCGAAGTAGCCGAAAAAAGGCCCGAAGTAGCCGAAAATGGCCCGAAGTAGCCGAAAATTGGCCAGAAGTAGCCGAAAAATGACCCGAAGTAGCGGAAAGTGCCCGAAGTAGCCGGAAAATGCCCCGAAGTAGCCTGAAAGTATCCCGAAGTAGCCAAAAAGTAGCCTGAAGTAGCCGAAAAGTGGCCCGAAGTAGCCGAAAAGTGCCCGAAGTAGCCGAAAAATGGCCCGAAGTAGCCGAAAAATGACCCGAAGTAGCCGAAAGTGCCCGAAGTAGCCGGACAATGGCCCGAAGTAGCTGAAAAGTAGCCCGAAGTAGCCGAAAAATGGCCCGAAGTAGCCGAAAAATGGCCCGAAGTAGCCGAAAAATGGCCCGAAGTAGCGTTGGTGCAGTAGCGCCCTTAGCGTTAGCACTTCTAAGTAAAATGGGGGGGAAACCTGGGGGATTTCCAGGGGGTGGTAACCCTGGGCGTGGCTGGAGACCCAAAATGCATATTCCCTATTAGGGGGCAAGGATTTTCGGAAAGGGTGCCCCTCCATGTGCAGGCCGGGTGGTGTACATGGCCCCTGAGGTACACGCACGGGAGTGTACATGGCCCGAAGTAGACGAAAAATGACCCGAAGTAGCCGAAAAATGACCCGAAGTAGCCGAAAGTAGCCGAAAAGTGCCCGAAGTAGCCGATAGGTGCCCGAAGTAGCCGATAGGTGCCCGAAGTAGCCGGGCGTCTTTCCGTGGCGCGCCCTGCCCCGAAGCATATGCATATGTAGCCACGCGTACACACAACGCAGTGTACGAAGTCCCGACGGGTTGGGGGCAGGGCGTCTTTGCGTGGCGCGCCCTGCCCCGAAGCATATGCATATGCAGCCACGCGTACACACAACGCAGTGTACGAAGTCCCGACGGGTTGGGGGCAGGGCGTCTTTGCGTGGCGCGCCCTGCCCCGAAGCATATGCATATGCAGCCACGCGTACACACAACGCAGTGTACGAAGTCCCGACGGGTTGGGGGCAGGGCGTCTTTGCGTGGCGCGCCCTGCCCCGAAGCATATGCATATGCAGCCACGCGTACACACAACGCAGTGTACGATGTCCCGACGGGTTGGGGGCAGGGCGTCTTTGCGTGGCGCGCCCTGCCCCGAAGCATATGCATATGCAGCCACGCGTACACACAACGCAGTGTACGATGTCCCGACGGGTTGGGGGCAAGGCGTCTTTGCGTGGCGTGCCCTGCCCCGAAGCATATGCATATGCAGCCACGCGTACACACAACGCAGTGTACGATGTCCCGACGGGTTGGGGGCAGGGCGTCTTTGCGTGGCGCGCCCTGCCCCGAAGCATATGCATATGCAGCCACGCGTACACACAACGCAGTGTACGAAGTCCCGACGGGTTGGGGGCAGGGCGTCTTTGCGTGGCGCGCCCTGCCCCGAAGCATATGCATATGCAGCCACGCGTA
>CAXKVW010000193.1:90000-92500 GCA_964058825.1 Carex arenaria
CCGAAAGTGCCCGAAGTAGCCGAAAGTGCCCAAAGTAGCCGGAAAATGGATCGAAGTAGCCAAAAAGTAGCCCGAAGTAGCCGAGAAATGGCCCGAAGTAGCCGAAAAGTGCCCGAAGTAGCCGAGAAGTAGCCCGAAGTAGCCGAAAAATGGCCCGAAGTAGCCGAAAATTGCCCGAAGTAGCCGAAAAATGTCCCCAAGTAGCCGAAAGTGCCCGAAGTAGCCGAAAAATGACCTGACGTAGCTGAAAGTGCCCCAAGTAGCCGAAATGTAGCCCGAAGTAGCTGAAATGTAGCCGAAGTAGCCGAAAATTGGCCCGAAGTAGCCGAAAATTGCTCCGAAGTAGCCGAAAATTGCCCCGAAGTAGCCGAAAAATGGCCCGAAGTAGCCGAAATATAGCCCGAAGTAGCCGAAAGTCCCCGACGTAGCAAAAAAATGGCCCGAAGTAGCCGAAATGTAGCCCGAAGTAGCCGAAATGTAGCCCGAAGTAGCCAAAATGTAGCCGAAGTAGCCAAAATGTAGCCGAAGTAGCCGAAAAATGGCCCGAAGTAGCTGAAAGTGCCCGAAGTAGCCGGAAAATGGCCCGAAGTAGCCGAAAGGTAGCCTGAAGTAGCCGAAAAATGGCCCGAAATAGCCGAAAAGTGCCCGAAGTAGCCGAAAAATGACCCGAAGTAGCCGAAAAATGACCCGAAGTAGCCGAAAAATGACCCGAAGTAGCCGAAAGTGCCCGTAGTAGACGGAAAATGGCCCGAAGTAGCCAAAAAATGGAACGAAGTAGCCGAAAATTGCCCGAAGTAGCCGAAAATTGCCCGAAGTAGCCGAAAAATGGCCCGAAGTAGCCGAAAGTGCCCGAAGTAGCCGAAAAATGACTTGACGTAGCTGAAAGTGCCCGAAGTAGCCGAAATGTAGCCCGAAGTAGCCGAAATGTAGCCGTAGTAGCCGAAAATTGGCCCGAAGTAGCCGAAAATTGCCCGAAGTAGCCGAAAAATGGCCCCGAATTAGCTGAAATGTACCCCGAAGTAGCTAAAATGTAGCCGAAGTAGCCCAAATGTAGCCGAAGTAGCCGAAATGTAGCCCGAAGTAGCCAAAATGTAGTCGAAGTAGCCGAAAAAAGGCCCGAAGTAGCCGAAAATGGCCCGAAGTAGCCGAAAATTGGCCAGAAGTAGCCGAAAAATGACCCGAAGTAGCGGAAAGTGCCCGAAGTAGCCGGAAAATGCCCCGAAGTAGCCTGAAAGTATCCCGAAGTAGCCAAAAAGTAGCCCGAAGTAGCCGAAAAGTGGCCCGAAGTAGCCGAAAAGTGCCCGAAGTAGCCGAAAAATGGCCCGAAGTAGCCGAAAAATGACCCGAAGTAGCCGAAAGTGCCCGAAGTAGCCGGACAATGGCCCGAAGTAGCTGAAAAGTAGCCCGAAGTAGCCGAAAAATGGCCCGAAGTAGCCGAAAAATGGCCCGAAGTAGCCGAAAAATGGCCCGAAGTAGCCGAAAAATGGCCCGAAGTAGCGTTGGTGCAGTAGCGCCCTTAGCGTTAGCACTTCTAAGTAAAATGGGGGGGAAACCTGGGGGATTTCCAGGGGGTGGTAACCCTGGGCGTGGCTGGAGACCCAAAATGCATATTCCCTATTAGGGGGCAAGGATTTTCGGAAAGGGTGCCCCTCCATGTGCAGGCCGGGTGGTGTACATGGCCCCTGAGGTACACGCACGGGAGTGTACATGGCCCGAAGTAGACGAAAAATGACCCGAAGTAGCCGAAAAATGACCCGAAGTAGCCGAAAGTAGCCGAAAAGTGCCCGAAGTAGCCGATAGGTGCCCGAAGTAGCCGAAAAATTGCCTGAGATAGCTGAAAAATGGCCCGAAGTAGCCGAAAGTGCCCGAAGTAGCCGAAAAAGGACCCGAAGTAGCCGAAAAGTGGCCGAAGTAGCTGAAAAATTGCCCGAGGTAGCCGAAAAATGGCCCGAAGTAGCTGAAAGTACCCGAAGTAGCTGAAATGTAGCCCGAAGTAGCCGAAATGTAGCCGAAGTAGCCGAAAAATGGCCCGAAGTAGCCGAAAGTCCCTGACGTAGCCAAAAAATGGCCCGAAGTAGCCGAAAGTCCCCGAAGTAGCCGAAATGTAGCCTGAAGTAGCCAAAATGTAGCCGAAGTAGCCGAAAAATGGCCCGAAGCAGCCGAAAAATGTCCCGAAGCAGCCGAAAAATGGCCCGAAGCAGCCGAAAAATGGCCCGAAGTAACCGAAAGTCCCGACTGGTTGGGGGCAGGGCGTCTTTGCGTGGCGCGCCCTGCTCGGAAGCATATGCATATGCAGCCACGCGTACACACAACGCAGTGTACGAAGTCCCGACAGGTTGGGGGCAGGGCGTCTTTGCGTGGCGAGCCCTGCCCGGAAGCATATGCATATGCAGCCACGCGTACACACAACGCAGTGTACGAAGTCCCGACGGGTTGGGGGCAGGGCGTCTTTGCGTGGCGCGCCCTGCCCCGAAGCATATGCATATGCAGCTACGCGTAC
>CAXKVW010000193.1:102500-110000 GCA_964058825.1 Carex arenaria
GGGGGCAAGATTTTCAAGAAGGGTGCCCCCTCATGTGCACAAATGGGAGTGTACATGGCCCAAAGTAGCCGAAATGTAGCCCGAAGTAGCCGAAATGTAGCCCGAAGTAGCCGAAATGTAGCCGAACTAGCCGAAAATTGGCCCGAAGTAGCCGAAAAATGGCCCGAAGTAGCCGAAAGTTCCCGACGTAGCAAAAAAATGGCCAGAAGTAGCCAAAAGTCCCCGAAGTAGCCGAAATGTAGCCCGAAGTAGCCGAAATGTAGCCCGAAGTAGCCGAAATGTAGCCGAAGTAGCCGAAAAATGACCCGAAGTAGCCGAAAGTGCCCGAAGTAGCCGAAAGTGCCCAAAGTAGCCGGAAAATGGATCGAAGTAGCCAAAAAGTAGCCCGAAGTAGCCGAGAAATGGCCCGAAGTAGCCGAAAAGTGCCCGAAGTAGCCGAGAAGTAGCCCGAAGTAGCCGAAAAATGGCCCGAAGTAGCCGAAAATTGCCCGAAGTAGCCGAAAAATGTCCCCAAGTAGCCGAAAGTGCCCGAAGTAGCCGAAAAATGACCTGACGTAGCTGAAAGTGCCCCAAGTAGCCGAAATGTAGCCCGAAGTAGCTGAAATGTAGCCGAAGTAGCCGAAAATTGGCCCGAAGTAGCCGAAAATTGCTCCGAAGTAGCCGAAAATTGCCCCGAAGTAGCCGAAAAATGGCCCGAAGTAGCCGAAATATAGCCCGAAGTAGCCGAAAGTCCCCGACGTAGCAAAAAAATGGCCCGAAGTAGCCGAAATGTAGCCCGAAGTAGCCGAAATGTAGCCCGAAGTAGCCAAAATGTAGCCGAAGTAGCCAAAATGTAGCCGAAGTAGCCGAAAAATGGCCCGAAGTAGCTGAAAGTGCCCGAAGTAGCCGGAAAATGGCCCGAAGTAGCCGAAAGGTGGCCTGAAGTAGCCGAAAAATGGCCCGAAATAGCCGAAAAGTGCCCGAAGTAGCCGAAAAATGACCCGAAGTAGCCGAAAAATGACCCGAAGTAGCCGAAAAATGACCCGAAGTAGCCGAAAGTGCCCGTAGTAGACGGAAAATGGCCCGAAGTAGCCAAAAAATGGACCGAAGTAGCCGAAAATTGCCCGAAGTAGCCGAAAATTGCCCGAAGTAGCCGATAAATGGCCCCGAATTAGCTGAAATGTACCCCGAAGTAGCTAAAATGTAGCCGAAGTAGCCCAAATGTAGCCGAAGTAGCCGAAATGTAGCCCGAAGTAGCCAAAATGTAGTCGAAGTAGCCGAAAAAAGGCCCGAAGTAGCCGAAAATGGCCCGAAGTAGCCGAAAATTGGCCAGAAGTAGCCGAAAAATGACCCGAAGTAGCGGAAAGTGCCCGAAGTAGCCGGAAAATGCCCCGAAGTAGCCTGAAAGTATCCCGAAGTAGCCAAAAAGTAGCCTGAAGTAGCCGAAAAGTGGCCCGAAGTAGCCGAAAAGTGCCCGAAGTAGCCGAAAAATGGCCCGAAGTAGCCGAAAAATGACCCGAAGTAGCCGAAAGTGCCCGAAGTAGCCGGACAATGGCCCGAAGTAGCTGAAAAGTAGCCCGAAGTAGCCGAAAAATGGCCCGAAGTAGCCGAAAAATGGCCCGAAGTAGCCGAAAAATGGCCCGAAGTAGCCGAAAAATGGCCCGAAGTAGCCGAAAAATGGCCCGAAGTAGCGTTGGTGCAGTAGCGCCCTTAGCGTTAGCACTTCTAAGTAAAATGGGGGGGAAACCTGGGGGATTTCCAGGGGGTGGTTACCCTGGGCGTGGCTGGAGACCCAAAATGCATATTCCCTATTAGGGGGCAAGGATTTTCGGAAAGGGTGCCCCTCCATGTGCAGGCCGGGTGGTGTACATGGCCCCTGAGGTACACGCACGGGAGTGTACATGGCCCGAAGTAGACGAAAAATGACCCGAAGTAGCCGAAAAATGACCCGAAGTAGCCGAAAGTAGCCGAAAAGTGCCCGAAGTAGCCGATAGGTGCCCGAAGTAGCCGAAAAATTGCCTGAGATAGCTGAAAAATGGCCCGAAGTAGCCGAAAGTGCCCGAAGTAGCCGAAAAAGGACCCGAAGTAGCCGAAAAGTGGCCGAAGTAGCTGAAAAATTGCCCGAGGTAGCCGAAAAATGGCCCGAAGTAGCTGAAAGTACCCGAAGTAGCTGAAATGTAGCCCGAAGTAGCCGAAATGTAGCCGAAGTAGCCGAAAAATGGCCCGAAGTAGCCGAAAGTCCCTGACGTAGCCAAAAAATGGCCCGAAGTAGCCGAAAGTCCCCGAAGTAGCCGAAATGTAGCCTGAAGTAGCCAAAATGTAGCCGAAGTAGCCGAAAAATGGCCCGAAGCAGCCGAAAAATGTCCCGAAGCAGCCGAAAAATGGCCCGAAGCAGCCGAAAAATGGCCCGAAGTAACCGAAAGTCCCGACTGGTTGGGGGCAGGGCGTCTTTGCGTGGCGCGCCCTGCTCGGAAGCATATGCATATGCAGCCACGCGTACACACAACGCAGTGTACGAAGTCCCGACAGGTTGGGGGCAGGGCGTCTTTGCGTGGCGAGCCCTGCCCGGAAGCATATGCATATGCAGCCACGCGTACACACAACGCAGTGTACGAAGTCCCGACGGGTTGGGGGCAGGGCGTCTTTGCGTGGCGCGCCCTGCCCCGAAGCATATGCATATGCAGCCACGCGTACACACAACGCAGTGTACGAAGTCCCGACGGGTTGGGGGCAGGGCGTCTTTGCGTGGCGCGCCCTGCCCCGAAGCAAATGCATATGCAGCCACGCGTACACACAACGCAGTGTACGAAGTCCCGACGGGTTGGGGGCAGGACGTCTTTGCGTGGCGCGCCCTGCCCCGAAGCATATGCATATGCAGCCACGCGTACACACAACGCAGTGTACGAAGTCCCGACGGGTTGGGGGCAGGGCGTCTTTGCGTGGCGTGCCCTGCCCCGAAGCATATGCATATGCAGCCACGCGTACACACAACGCAGTGTACGAAGTCCCGACGGGTTGGGGGCACGGCGTCTTTGCGTGGCGCGCCCTGCCCCGAAGCATATGCATATGCAGCCACGCGTACACACAACGCAGTGTACGAAGTCCCGACGGGTTGGGGGCAGGGCGTCTTTGCGTGGCGCGCCCTGCCCCGAAGCATATGCATATGCAGCCACGCGTACACACAACGCAGTGTACGAAGTCCCGACGGGTTGGGGGCAGGGCGTCTTTGCGTGGCGCGCCCTGCCCCGAAGCATATGCATATGCAGCCATGCGTACACACAACGCAGTGTACGAAGTCCCGACGGGTTGGGGGCAGGGCGTCTTTGCGTGGCGCGCCCTGCCCCGAAGCATATGCATATGCAGCCACGCGTACACACAACGCAGTGTACGAAGTCCCGACGGGTTGGGGGCAGGGCGTCTTTGCGTGGCGCGCCCTGCCCCGAAGCATATGCATATGCAGCCACGCGTACACCCAACGCAGTGTACGAAGTCCCGACGGGTTGGGGGCCGGGCGTCTTTGCGTGGCGCGCCCTGCCCCGAAGCATATGCATATGTAGCCACGCGTACACACAACGCAGTGTACGAAGTCCCGACGGGTTGGGGGCAGGGCGTCTTTGCGTGGCGCGCCCTGCCCCGAAGCATATGCATATGCAGCCACGCGTACACACAACGCAGTGTACGAAGTCCCGACGGGTTGGGGGCAGGGCGTCTTTGCGTGGCGCGCCCTGCCCCGAAGCATATGCATATGCAGCCACGCGTACACACAACGCAGTGTACGAAGTCCCGACGGGTTGGGGGCAGGGCGTCTTTGCGTGGCGCGCCCTGCCCCGAAGCATATGCATATGCAGCCACGCGTACACACAACGCAGTGTACGAAGTCCCGACGG
Source organism: Carex arenaria (assembly GCA_964058825.1). Lineage (NCBI taxonomy): Eukaryota > Viridiplantae > Streptophyta > Magnoliopsida > Poales > Cyperaceae > Carex > Carex arenaria. The sequence continues at coordinate 106,367 of CAXKVW010000193.1, forward strand.
GTTGGGGGCAGGGCGTCTTTGCGTGGCGCGCCCTGCCCCGAAGCATATGCATATGCAGCCACGCGTACACCCAACGCAGTGTACGAAGTCCCGACGGGTTGGGGGCCGGGCGTCTTTGCGTGGCGCGCCCTGCCCCGAAGCATATGCATATGGAGCCACGCGTACACACAACGCAGTGTATGAAGTCCCGACGGGTTGGGGGCCGGGCGTCTTTGCGTGGCGCGCCCTGCCCCGAAGCATATGCATATGCAGCCACGCGTACACACAACGCAGTGTACGAAGTCCCGACGGGTTGGGGGCAGGGCGTCTTTGCGTGGCGCGCCCTGCCCCGAAGCATATGCATATGCAGCCACGCGTACACACAACGCAGTGTACGAAGTCCCGACGGGTTGGGGGCAGGGCGTCTTTGCGTGGCGCGCCCTGCCCCGAAGCATATGCATATGCAGCCACGCGTACACCCAACGCAGTGTACGAAGTCCCGACGGGTTGGGGGCAGGGCGTCTTTGCGTGGCGCGCCCTGCCCCGAAGCATATGCATATGCAGCCACGCGTACACACAACGCAGTGTACGATGTCCCGACGGGTTGGGGGCAGGGCGTCTTTGCGTGGCGCGCCCTGCCCCGAAGCATATGCATATGCAGCCACGCGTACACACAACGCAGTGTACGATGTCCCGACGGGTTGGGGGCAGGGCGTCTTTGCGTGGCGCGCCCTGCCCCGAAGCATATGCATATGCAGCCACGCGTACACACAACGCAGTGTACGAAGTCCCGACGGGTTGGGGGCAGGGCGTCTTTGCGTGGCGCGCCCTGCCCCGAAGCATATGCATATGCAGCCATGCGTACACACAACGCAGTGTACGAAGTCCCGACGGGTTGGGGGCAGGGCGTCTTTGCGTGGCGCGCCCTGCCCCGAAGCATATGCATATGCAGCCACGCGTACACACAACGCAGTGTACGAAGTCCCGACGGGTTGGGGGCAGGGCGTCTTTGCGTGGCGCGCCCTGCCCCGAAGCATATGCATATGCAGCCACGCGTACACCCAACGCAGTGTACGAAGTCCCGACGGGTTGGGGGCCGGGCGTCTTTGCGTGGCGCGCCCTGCCCCGAAGCATATGCATATGCAGCCACGCGTACACACAACGCAGTGTACGAAGTCCCGACGGGTTGGGGGCAGGGCGTCTTTGCGTGGCGCGCCCTGCCCCGAAGCATATGCATATGCAGCCACGCGTACACACAACGCAGTGTACGAAGTCCCGACGGGTTGGGGGCAGGGCGTCTTTGCGTGGCGCGCCCTGCCCCGAAGCATATGCATATGCAGCCACGCGTACACACAACGCAGTGTACGAAGTCCCGACGGGTTGGGGGCAGGGCGTCTTTGCGTGGCGCGCCCTGCCCCGAAGCATATGCATATGCAGCCACGCGTACACACAACGCAGTGTACGAAGTCCCGACGGGTTGGGGGCAGGGCGTCTTTGCGTGGCGCGCCCTGCCCCGAAGCATATGCATATGCAGCCACGCGTACACACAACGCAGTGTACGAAGTCCCGACGGGTTGGGGGCAGGGCGTCTTTGCGTGGCGCGCCCTGCCCCGAAGCATATGCATATGCAGCCACGCGTACACCCAACGCAGTGTACGAAGTCCCGACGGGTTGGGGGCCGGGCGTCTTTGCGTGGCGCGCCCTGCCCCGAAGCATATGCATATGCAGCCACGCGTACACACAACGCAGTGTACGAAGTCCCGACGGGTTGGGGGCAGGGCGTCTTTGCGTGGCGCGCCCTGCCCCGAAGCATATGCATATGCAGCCACGCGTACACACAACGCAGTGTACGATGTCCCGACGGGTTGGGGGCAGGGCGTCTTTGCGTGGCGCGCCCTGCCCCGAAGCATATGCATATGCAGCCACGCGTACACACAACGCAGTGTACGATGTCCCGACGGGTTGGGGGCAGGGCGTCTTTGCGTGGCGCCCCCTGCCCCGAAGCATATGCATATGCAGCCACGCGTACACACAACGCAGTGTACGATGTCCCGACGGGTTGGGGGCAGGGCGTCTTTGCGTGGCGCGCCCTGCCCCGAAGCATATGCATATGCAGCCACGCGTACACACAACGCAGTGTACGAAGTCCCGACGGGTTGGGGGCAGGGCGTCTTTGCGTGGCGCGCCCTGCCCCGAAGCATATGCATATGCAGCCACGCGTACACACAACGCAGTGTACGAAGTCCCGACGGGTTGGGGGCAGGGCGTCTTTGCGTGGCGCGCCCTGCCCCGAAGCATATGCATATGCAGCCACGCGTACACCCAACGCAGTGTACGAAGTCCCGACGGGTTGGGGGCAGGGCGTCTTTGCGTGGCGCGCCCTGCCCCGAAGCATATGCATATGCAGCCACGCGTACACACAACGCAGTGTACGATGTCCCGACGGGTTGGGGGCAGGGCGTCTTTGCGTGGCGCCCCCTGCCCCGAAGCATATGCATATGCAGCCACGCGTACACACAACGCAGTGTACGATGTCCCGACGGGTTGGGGGCAGGGCGTCTTTGCGTGGCGCGCCCTGCCCCGAAGCATATGCATATGCAGCCACGCGTACACACAACGCAGTGTACGAAGTCCCGACGGGTTGGGGGCAGGGCGTCTTTGCGTGGCGCGCCCTGCCCCGAAGCATATGCATATGCAGCCATGCGTACACACAACGCAGTGTACGAAGTCCCGACGGGTTGGGGGCAGGGCGTCTTTGCGTGGCGCGCCCTGCCCCGAAGCATATGCATATGCAGCCACGCGTACACACAACGCAGTGTACGAAGTCCCGACGGGTTGGGGGCAGGGCGTCTTTGCGTGGCGCGCCCTGCCCCGAAGCATATGCATATGCAGCCACGCGTACACCCAACGCAGTGTACGAAGTCCCGACGGGTTGGGGGCCGGGCGTCTTTGCGTGGCGCGCCCTGCCCCGAAGCATATGCATATGCAGCCACGCGTACACACAACGCAGTGTACGAAGTCCCGACGGGTTGGGGGCAGGGCGTCTTTGCGTGGCGCGCCCTGCCCCGAAGCATATGCATATGCAGCCACGCGTACACACAACGCAGTGTACGAAGTCCCGACGGGTTGGGGGCAGGGCGTCTTTGCGTGGCGCGCCCTGCCCCGAAGCATATGCATATGCAGCCACGCGTACACACAACGCAGTGTACGAAGTCCCGACGGGTTGGGGGCAGGGCGTCTTTGCGTGGCGCGCCCTGCCCCGAAGCATATGCATATGCAGCCACGCGTACACACAACGCAGTGTACGAAGTCCCGACGGGTTGGGGGCAGGGCGTCTTTGCGTGGCGCGCCCTGCCCCGAAGCATATGCATATGCAGCCACGCGTACACAAAACGCAGTGTACGAAGTCCCGACGGGTTGGGGGCAGGGCGTCTTTGCGTGGCGCGCCCTGCCCCGAAGCATATGCATATGCAGCCACGCGTACACCCAACGCAGTGTACGAAGTCCCGACGGGTTGGGGGCCGGGCGTCTTTGCGTGGCGCGCCCTGCCCCGAAGCATATGCATATGTAGCCACGCGTACACACAACGCAGTGTACGAAGTCCCGACGGGTTGGGGGCAGGGCGTCTTTGCGTGGCGCGCCCTGCCCCGAAGCA
>CAXKVW010000193.1:120000-122500 GCA_964058825.1 Carex arenaria
TGTAGCCCGAAGTAGCCAAAATGTAGCCGAAGTAGCCAAAATGTAGCCGAAGTAGCCGAAAAATGGCCCGAAGTAGCTGAAAGTGCCCGAAGTAGCCGGAAAATGGCCCGAAGTAGCCGAAAGGTGGCCTGAAGTAGCCGAAAAATGGCCCGAAATAGCCGAAAAGTGCCCGAAGTAGCCGAAAAATGACCCGAAGTAGCCGAAAAATGACCCGAAGTAGCCGAAAAATGACCCGAAGTAGCCGAAAGTGCCCGTAGTAGACGGAAAATGGCCCGAAGTAGCCAAAAAATGGACCGAAGTAGCCGAAAATTGCCCGAAGTAGCCGAAAATTGCCCGAAGTAGCCGAAAAATGGCCCGAAGTAGCCGAAAGTGCCCGAAGTAGCCGAAAAATGACTTGACGTAGCTGAAAGTGCCCGAAGTAGCCGAAATGTAGCCCGAAGTAGCCGAAATGTAGCCGTAGTAGCCGAAAATTGGCCCGAAGTAGCCGAAAATTGCCCGAAGTAGCCGAAAAATGGCCCCGAATTAGCTGAAATGTACCCCGAAGTAGCTAAAATGTAGCCGAAGTAGCCCAAATGTAGCCGAAGTAGCCGAAATGTAGCCCGAAGTAGCCAAAATGTAGTCGAAGTAGCCGAAAAAAGGCCCGAAGTAGCCGAAAATGGCCCGAAGTAGCCGAAAATTGGCCAGAAGTAGCCGAAAAATGACCCGAAGTAGCGGAAAGTGCCCGAAGTAGCCGGAAAATGCCCCGAAGTAGCCTGAAAGTATCCCGAAGTAGCCAAAAAGTGGCCTGAAGTAGCCGAAAAGTGGCCCGAAGTAGCCGAAAAGTGCCCGAAGTAGCCGAAAAATGGCCCGAAGTAGCCGAAAAATGACCCGAAGTAGCCGAAAGTGCCCGAAGTAGCCGGACAATGGCCCGAAGTAGCTGAAAAGTAGCCCGAAGTAGCCGAAAAATGGCCCGAAGTAGCCGAAAAATGGCCCGAAGTAGCCGAAAAATGGCCCGAAGTAGCGTTGGTGCAGTAGCGCCCTTAGCGTTAGCACTTCTAAGTAAAATGGGGGGGAAACCTGGGGGATTTCCAGGGGGTGGTAACCCTGGGCGTGGCTGGAGACCCAAAATGCATATTCCCTATTAGGGGGCAAGGATTTTCGGAAAGGGTGCCCCTCCATGTGCAGGCCGGGTGGTGTACATGGCCCCTGAGGTACACGCACGGGAGTGTACATGGCCCGAAGTAGACGAAAAATGACCCGAAGTAGCCGAAAAATGACCCGAAGTAGCCGAAAGTAGCCGAAAAGTGCCCGAAGTAGCCGATAGGTGCCCGAAGTAGCCGAAAAATTGCCTGAGATAGCTGAAAAATGGCCCGAAGTAGCCGAAAGTGCCCGAAGTAGCCGAAAAAGGACCCGAAGTAGCCGAAAAGTGGCCGAAGTAGCTGAAAAATTGCCCGAGGTAGCCGAAAAATGGCCCGAAGTAGCTGAAAGTACCCGAAGTAGCTGAAATGTAGCCCGAAGTAGCCGAAATGTAGCCGAAGTAGCCGAAAAATGGCCCGAAGTAGCCGAAAGTCCCTGACGTAGCCAAAAAATGGCCCGAAGTAGCCGAAAGTCCCCGAAGTAGCCGAAATGTAGCCTGAAGTAGCCAAAATGTAGCCGAAGTAGCCGAAAAATGGCCCGAAGCAGCCGAAAAATGTCCCGAAGCAGCCGAAAAATGGCCCGAAGCAGCCGAAAAATGGCCCGAAGTAACCGAAAGTCCCGACTGGTTGGGGGCAGGGCGTCTTTGCGTGGCGCGCCCTGCTCGGAAGCATATGCATATGCAGCCACGCGTACACACAACGCAGTGTACGAAGTCCCGACAGGTTGGGGGCAGGGCGTCTTTGCGTGGCGAGCCCTGCCCGGAAGCATATGCATATGCAGCCACGCGTACACACAACGCAGTGTACGAAGTCCCGACGGGTTGGGGGCAGGGCGTCTTTGCGTGGCGCGCCCTGCCCCGAAGCATATGCATATGCAGCCACGCGTACACACAACGCAGTGTACGAAGTCCCGACGGGTTGGGGGCAGGGCGTCTTTGCGTGGCGCGTCCTGCCCCGAAGCAAATGCATATGCAGCCACGCGTACACACAACGCAGTGTACGAAGTCCCGACGGGTTGGGGGCAGGGCGTCTTTGCGTGGCGCGCCCTGCCCCGAAGCATATGCATATGCAGCCACGCGTACACACAACGCAGTGTACGAAGTCCCGACGGGTTGGGGGCAGGGCGTCTTTGCGTGGCGCGTCCTGCCCCGAAGCAAATGCATATGCAGCCACGCGTACACACAACGCAGTGTACGAAGTCCCGACGGGTTGGGGGCAGGGCGTCTTTGCGTGGCGCGCCCTGCCCCGAAGCATATGCATATGCAGCCACGCGTACACACAACGCAGTGTACGAAGTCCCGACGGGTTGGGGGCAGGGCGTCTTTGCGTGGCGTGCCCTGCCCCGAAGCATATGCATATGCAGCCACGCGTACACACAACGCAGT
>CAXKVW010000193.1:132500-135000 GCA_964058825.1 Carex arenaria
AGTGAAACCGGTCGAAAAATCGGGTAAAAAAATAGTTCAACACCCTTATTTTTAACATGGGGGATTTGGAGGGGGTGGTAACCCAAGGGGTGGCTAGAGCCTAAAAATGCATATTCCCTATTAGGGGGGCAAGATTTTCAAGAAGGGTGCCCCCTCATGTGCACAAATGGGAGTGTACATGGCCCAAAGTAGCCGAAATGTAGCCCGAAGTAGCCGAAATGTAGCCCGAAGTAGCCGAAATGTAGCCGAACTAGCCGAAAATTGGCCCGAAGTAGCCGAAAAATGGCCCGAAGTAGCCGAAAGTTCCCGACGTAGCAAAAAAATGGCCAGAAGTAGCCAAAAGTCCCCGAAGTAGCCGAAATGTAGCCCGAAGTAGCCGAAATGTAGCCCGAAGTAGCCGAAATGTAGCCGAAGTAGCCGAAAAATGACCCGAAGTAGCCGAAAGTGCCCGAAGTAGCCGAAAGTGCCCAAAGTAGCCGGAAAATGGATCGAAGTAGCCAAAAAGTAGCCCGAAGTAGCCGAGAAATGGCCCGAAGTAGCCGAAAAGTGCCCGAAGTAGCCGAGAAGTAGCCCGAAGTAGCCGAAAAATGGCCCGAAGTAGCCGAAAATTGCCCGAAGTAGCCGAAAAATGTCCCCAAGTAGCCGAAAGTGCCCGAAGTAGCCGAAAAATGACCTGACGTAGCTGAAAGTGCCCCAAGTAGCCGAAATGTAGCCCGAAGTAGCTGAAATGTAGCCGAAGTAGCCGAAAATTGGCCCGAAGTAGCCGAAAATTGCTCCGAAGTAGCCGAAAATTGCCCCGAAGTAGCCGAAAAATGGCCCGAAGTAGCCGAAATATAGCCCGAAGTAGCCGAAAGTCCCCGACGTAGCAAAAAAATGGCCCGAAGTAGCCGAAATGTAGCCCGAAGTAGCCGAAATGTAGCCCGAAGTAGCCAAAATGTAGCCGAAGTAGCCAAAATGTAGCCGAAGTAGCCGAAAAATGGCCCGAAGTAGCTGAAAGTGCCCGAAGTAGCCGGAAAATGGCCCGAAGTAGCCGAAAGGTGGCCGGAAGTAGCCGAAAAATGGCCCGAAATAGCCGAAAAGTGCCCGAAGTAGCCGAAAAATGACCCGAAGTAGCCGAAAAATGACCCGAAGTAGCCGAAAAATGACCCGAAGTAGCCGAAAGTGCCCGTAGTAGACGGAAAATGGCCCGAAGTAGCCAAAAAATGGACCGAAGTAGCCGAAAATTGCCCGAAGTAGCCGAAAATTGCCCGAAGTAGCCGAAAAATGGCCCGAAGTAGCCGAAAGTGCCCGAAGTAGCCGAAAAATGACTTGACGTAGCTGAAAGTGCCCGAAGTAGCCGAAATGTAGCCCGAAGTAGCCGAAATGTAGCCGTAGTAGCCGAAAATTGGCCCGAAGTAGCCGAAAATTGCCCGAAGTAACCGAAAAATGGCCCCGAATTAGCTGAAATGTACCCCGAAGTAGCTAAAATGTAGCCGAAGTAGCCCAAATGTAGCCGAAGTAGCCGAAATGTAGCCCGAAGTAGCCAAAATGTAGTCGAAGTAGCCGAAAAAAGGCCCGAAGTAGCCGAAAATGGCCCGAAGTAGCCGAAAATTGGCCAGAAGTAGCCGAAAAATGACCCGAAGTAGCGGAAAGTGCCCGAAGTAGCCGGAAAATGCCCCGAAGTAGCCTGAAAGTATCCCGAAGTAGCCAAAAAGTAGCCTGAAGTAGCCGAAAAGTGGCCCGAAGTAGCTGAAAAGTGCCCGAAGTAGCCGAAAAATGGCCCGAAGTAGCCGAAAAATGACCCGAAGTAGCCGAAAGTGCCCGAAGTAGCCGGACAATGGCCCGAAGTAGCTGAAAAGTAGCCCGAAGTAGCCGAAAAATGGCCCGAAGTAGCCGAAAAATGGCCCGAAGTAGCCGAAAAATGGCCCGAAGTAGCCGAAAAATGGCCCGAAGTAGCCGAAAAATGGCCCGAAGTAGCGTTGGTGCAGTAGCGCCCTTAGCGTTAGCACTTCTAAGTAAAATGGGGGGGAAACCTGGGGGATTTCCAGGGGGTGGTAACCCTGGGCGTGGCTGGAGACCCAAAATGCATATTCCCTATTAGGGGGCAAGGATTTTCGGAAAGGGTGCCCCTCCATGTGCAGGCCGGGTGGTGTACATGGCCCCTGAGGTACACGCACGGGAGTGTACATGGCCCGAAGTAGACGAAAAATGACCCGAAGTAGCCGAAAAATGACCCGAAGTAGCCGAAAGTAGCCGAAAAGTGCCCGAAGTAGCCGATAGGTGCCCGAAGTAGCCGAAAAATTGCCTGAGATAGCTGAAAAATGGCCCGAAGTAGCCGAAAGTGCCCGAAGTAGCCGAAAAAGGACCCGAAGTAGCCGAAAAGTGGCCGAAGTAGCTGAAAAATTGCCCGAGGTAGCCGAAAAATGGCCCGAAGTAGCTGAAAGTACCCGAAGTAGCTGAAATGTAGCCCGAAGTAGCCGAAATGTAGCCGAAGTAGCCGAAAAATGGCCCGAAGTAGCCG
>CAXKVW010000193.1:145000-147500 GCA_964058825.1 Carex arenaria
TTAGTGCGGACAGCCCCAGCGTCGGTGCTGACAGCCCCCAGCGTTAGCGCTGACAGCCCCAGCGTCGGGGCTGACAGCGCCAAGCGTTAGTGTGACAGCCCCCAACGTCGGGGCTGACAGCGCCCAGCGTTAGGTTGACAGCCCCCAGCGTTAGTGCTGACAGCCCCCAGCGTCGGTGCAGCGATAGTCCGACCCGGGTTTGCCACGAAAAAAAAAATTGAGCTTTGAAAAAAATTTGAAATTTGAAAAAAATTGAAATTTCAAAAAAATTTGAAGTGAACAAAAAAAAAACGGGGAAAATATCTGGGAAGCCCCAGCGTCGGTGCTGATAGCCCCAGCGTCGGTGCTGACAGCGCCCAGCGTTAGTGCTGACAGCCCCAGCGTCGGGGCTGACAGCACCCAGCGTTAGTGTGACAGCCCCCAGCGTTAGTGCGGACAGCCCCAGCGTCGGTGTTGACAGCCCCCAGCGTCGGTGCAGCGGGAGTCCGAGCCGGGGTTGCCACGAAAAAATTAAAAATTTTGAAATTCGAGAAAAATTTTGAAATTTGAAAATTTTGAAATTTGAAAAATTTTGAAATTAGAAAAAAATTGAAATTTGAAAAAAATTGATTTCCGAAAAAATTTGAAATTCGAAAAAATTTGAAATTTTCAAAAAATTTGAAATTTAAAAAAAAAATTGGATAAGAAGTGAAACCGGTCGAAAAATCGGGTAAAAAAATAGTTCAACACCCTTATTTTTAACATGGGGGATTTGGAGGGGGTGGTAACCCAAGGGGTGGCTAGAGCCTAAAAATGCATATTCCCTATTAGGGGGGCAAGATTTTCAAGAAGGGTGCCCCCTCATGTGCACAAATGGGAGTGTACATGGCCCAAAGTAGCCGAAATGTAGCCCGAAGTAGCCGAAATGTAGCCCGAAGTAGCCGAAATGTAGCCGAACTAGCCGAAAATTGGCCCGAAGTAGCCGAAAAATGGCCCGAAGTAGCCGAAAGTTCCCGACGTAGCAAAAAAATGGCCAGAAGTAGCCAAAAGTCCCCGAAGTAGCCGAAATGTAGCCCGAAGTAGCCGAAATGTAGCCCGAAGTAGCCGAAATGTAGCCGAAATGTAGCCCGAAGTAGCCGAAATGTAGCCGAAGTAGCCGAAAAATGACCCGAAGTAGCCGAAAGTGCCCGAAGTAGCCGAAAGTGCCCAAAGTAGCCGGAAAATGGATCGAAGTAGCCAAAAAGTAGCCCGAAGTAGCCGAGAAATGGCCCGAAGTAGCCGAAAAGTGCCCGAAGTAGCCGAGAAGTAGCCCGAAGTAGCCGAAAAATGGCCCGAAGTAGCCGAAAATTGCCCGAAGTAGCCGAAAAATGTCCCCAAGTAGCCGAAAGTGCCCGAAGTAGCCGAAAAATGACCTGACGTAGCTGAAAGTGCCCCAAGTAGCCGAAATGTAGCCCGAAGTAGCTGAAATGTAGCCGAAGTAGCCGAAAATTGGCCCGAAGTAGCCGAAAATTGCTCCGAAGTAGCCGAAAATTGCCCCGAAGTAGCCGAAAAATGGCCCGAAGTAGCCGAAATATAGCCCGAAGTAGCCGAAAGTCCCCGACGTAGCAAAAAAATGGCCCGAAGTAGCCGAAATGTAGCCCGAAGTAGCCGAAATGTAGCCCGAAGTAGCCAAAATGTAGCCGAAGTAGCCAAAATGTAGCCGAAGTAGCCGAAAAATGGCCCGAAGTAGCTGAAAGTGCCCGAAGTAGCCGGAAAATGGCCCGAAGTAGCCGAAAGGTGGCCTGAAGTAGCCGAAAAATGGCCCGAAATAGCCGAAAAGTGCCCGAAGTAGCCGAAAAATGACCCGAAGTAGCCGAAAAATGACCCGAAGTAGCCGAAAAATGACCCGAAGTAGCCGAAAGTGCCCGTAGTAGACGGAAAATGGCCCGAAGTAGCCAAAAAATGGACCGAAGTAGCCGAAAATTGCCCGAAGTAGCCGAAAATTGCCCGAAGTAGCCGAAAAATGGCCCGAAGTAGCCGAAAGTGCCCGAAGTAGCCGAAAAATGACTTGACGTAGCTGAAAGTGCCCGAAGTAGCCGAAATGTAGCCCGAAGTAGCCGAAATGTAGCCGTAGTAGCCGAAAATTGGCCCGAAGTAGCCGAAAATTGCCCGAAGTAGCCGAAAAATGGCCCCGAATTAGCTGAAATGTACCCCGAAGTAGCTAAAATGTAGCCGAAGTAGCCCAAATGTAGCCGAAGTAGCCGAAATGTAGCCCGAAGTAGCCAAAATGTAGTCGAAGTAGCCGAAAAAAGGCCCGAAGTAGCCGAAAATGGCCCGAAGTAGCCGAAAATTGGCCAGAAGTAGCCGAAAAATGACCCGAAGTAGCGGAAAGTGCCCGAAGTAGCCGGAAAATGCCCCGAAGTAGCCTGAAAGTATCCCGAAGTAGCCAAAAAGTAGCCTGAAGTAGCCGAAAAGTGGCCCGAAGTAGCCGAAAAGTGCCCGAAGTAGCCGAAAAATGGCCCGAAGTAGCCGAAAAATGACC
>CAXKVW010000193.1:160000-165000 GCA_964058825.1 Carex arenaria
AAATTGGCCAGAAGTAGCCGAAAAATGACCCGAAGTAGCGGAAAGTGCCCGAAGTAGCCGGAAAATGCCCCGAAGTAGCCTGAAAGTATCCCGAAGTAGCCAAAAAGTAGCCTGAAGTAGCCGAAAAGTGGCCCGAAGTAGCCGAAAAGTGCCCGAAGTAGCCGAAAAATGGCCCGAAGTAGCCGAAAAATGACCCGAAGTAGCCGAAAGTGCCCGAAGTAGCCGGACAATGGCCCGAAGTAGCTGAAAAGTAGCCCGAAGTAGCCGAAAAATGGCCCGAAGTAGCCGAAAAATGGCCCGAAGTAGCCGAAAAATGGCCCGAAGTAGCCGAAAAATGGCCCGAAGTAGCCGAAAAATGGCCCGAAGTAGCGTTGGTGCAGTAGCGCCCTTAGCGTTAGCACTTCTAAGTAAAATGGGGGGGAAACCTGGGGGATTTCCAGGGGGTGGTTACCCTGGGCGTGGCTGGAGACCCAAAATGCATATTCCCTATTAGGGGGCAAGGATTTTCGGAAAGGGTGCCCCTCCATGTGCAGGCCGGGTGGTGTACATGGCCCCTGAGGTACACGCACGGGAGTGTACATGGCCCGAAGTAGACGAAAAATGACCCGAAGTAGCCGAAAAATGACCCGAAGTAGCCGATAGGTGCCCGAAGTAGCCGAAAAATTGCCTGAGATAGCTGAAAAATGGCCCGAAGTAGCCGAAAGTGCCCGAAGTAGCCGAAAAAGGACCCGAAGTAGCCGAAAAGTGGCCGAAGTAGCTGAAAAATTGCCCGAGGTAGCCGAAAAATGGCCCGAAGTAGCTGAAAGTACCCGAAGTAGCTGAAATGTAGCCCGAAGTAGCCGAAATGTAGCCGAAGTAGCCGAAAAATGGCCCGAAGTAGCCGAAAGTCCCTGACGTAGCCAAAAAATGGCCCGAAGTAGCCGAAAGTCCCCGAAGTAGCCGAAATGTAGCCTGAAGTAGCCAAAATGTAGCCGAAGTAGCCGAAAAATGGCCCGAAGCAGCCGAAAAATGTCCCGAAGCAGCCGAAAAATGGCCCGAAGCAGCCGAAAAATGGCCCGAAGTAACCGAAAGTCCCGACTGGTTGGGGGCAGGGCGTCTTTGCGTGGCGCGCCCTGCTCGGAAGCATATGCATATGCAGCCACGCGTACACACAACGCAGTGTACGAAGTCCCGACAGGTTGGGGGCAGGGCGTCTTTGCGTGGCGAGCCCTGCCCGGAAGCATATGCATATGCAGCCACGCGTACACACAACGCAGTGTACGAAGTCCCGACGGGTTGGGGGCAGGGCGTCTTTGCGTGGCGCGCCCTGCCCCGAAGCATATGCATATGCAGCCACGCGTACACACAACGCAGTGTACGAAGTCCCGACGGGTTGGGGGCAGGGCGTCTTTGCGTGGCGCGCCCTGCCCCGAAGCAAATGCATATGCAGCCACGCGTACACACAACGCAGTGTACGAAGTCCCGACGGGTTGGGGGCAGGGCGTCTTTGCGTGGCGCGCCCTGCCCCGAAGCATATGCATATGCAGCCACGCGTACACACAACGCAGTGTACGAAGTCCCGACGGGTTGGGGGCAGGGCGTCTTTGCGTGGCGTGCCCTGCCCCGAAGCATATGCATATGCAGCCACGCGTACACACAACGCAGTGTACGAAGTCCCGACGGGTTGGGGGCACGGCGTCTTTGCGTGGCGCGCCCTGCCCCGAAGCATATGCATATGCAGCCACGCGTACACACAACGCAGTGTACGAAGTCCCGACGGGTTGGGGGCAGGGCGTCTTTGCGTGGCGCGCCCTGCCCCGAAGCATATGCATATGCAGCCACGCGTACACACAACGCAGTGTACGAAGTCCCGACGGGTTGGGGGCAGGGCGTCTTTGCGTGGCGCGCCCTGCCCCGAAGCATATGCATATGCAGCCATGCGTACACACAACGCAGTGTACGAAGTCCCGACGGGTTGGGGGCAGGGCGTCTTTGCGTGGCGCGCCCTGCCCCGAAGCATATGCATATGCAGCCACGCGTACACACAACGCAGTGTACGAAGTCCCGACGGGTTGGGGGCAGGGCGTCTTTGCGTGGCGCGCCCTGCCCCGAAGCATATGCATATGCAGCCACGCGTACACCCAACGCAGTGTACGAAGTCCCGACGGGTTGGGGGCCGGGCGTCTTTGCGTGGCGCGCCCTGCCCCGAAGCATATGCATATGGAGCCACGCGTACACACAACGCAGTGTACGAAGTCCCGACGGGTTGGGGGCAGGGCGTCTTTGCGTGGCGCGCCCTGCCCCGAAGCATATGCATATGCAGCCACGCGTACACACAACGCAGTGTACGAAGTCCCGACGGGTTGGGGGCACGGCGTCTTTGCGTGGCGCGCCCTGCCCCGAAGCATATGCATATGCAGCCACGCGTACACACAACGCAGTGTACGAAGTCCCGACGGGTTGGGGGCAGGGCGTCTTTGCGTGGCGCGCCCTGCCCCGAAGCATATGCATATGCAGCCATGCGTACACACAACGCAGTGTACGAAGTCCCGACGGGTTGGGGGCAGGGCGTCTTTGCGTGGCGCGCCCTGCCCCGAAGCATATGCATATGCAGCCACGCGTACACACAACGCAGTGTACGAAGTCCCGACGGGTTGGGGGCAGGGCGTCTTTGCGTGGCGCGCCCTGCCCCGAAGCATATGCATATGCAGCCACGCGTACACCCAACGCAGTGTACGAAGTCCCGACGGGTTGGGGGCCGGGCGTCTTTGCGTGGCGCGCCCTGCCCCGAAGCATATGCATATGTAGCCACGCGTACACACAACGCAGTGTACGAAGTCCCGACGGGTTGGGGGCAGGGCGTCTTTGCGTGGCGCGCCCTGCCCCGAAGCATATGCATATGCAGCCACGCGTACACACAACGCAGTGTACGAAGTCCCGACGGGTTGGGGGCAGGGCGTCTTTGCGTGGCGCGCCCTGCCCCGAAGCATATGCATATGCAGCCACGCGTACACACAACGCAGTGTACGAAGTCCCGACGGGTTGGGGGCAGGGCGTCTTTGCGTGGCGCGCCCTGCCCCGAAGCATATGCATATGCAGCCACGCGTACACACAACGCAGTGTACGAAGTCCCGACGGGTTGGGGGCAGGGCGTCTTTGCGTGGCGCGCCCTGCCCCGAAGCATATGCATATGCAGCCACGCGTACACCCAACGCAGTGTACGAAGTCCCGACGGGTTGGGGGCCGGGCGTCTTTGCGTGGCGCGCCCTGCCCCGAAGCATATGCATATGGAGCCACGCGTACACACAACGCAGTGTACGAAGTCCCGACGGGTTGGGGGCCGGGCGTCTTTGCGTGGCGCGCCCTGCCCCGAAGCATATGCATATGCAGCCACGCGTACACACAACGCAGTGTACGAAGTCCCGACGGGTTGGGGGCAGGGCGTCTTTGCGTGGCGCGCCCTGCCCCGAAGCATATGCATATGCAGCCACGCGTACACACAACGCAGTGTACGAAGTCCCGACGGGTTGGGGGCAGGGCGTCTTTGCGTGGCGCGCCCTGCCCCGAAGCATATGCATATGCAGCCACGCGTACACACAACGCAGTGTACGAAGTCCCGACGGGTTGGGGGCAGGGCGTCTTTGCGTGGCGCGCCCTGCCCCGAAGCATATGCATATGCAGCCACGCGTACACACAACGCAGTGTACGATGTCCCGACGGGTTGGGGGCAGGGCGTCTTTGCGTGGCTCGCCCTGCCCCGAAGCATATGCATATGCAGCCACGCGTACACACAACGCAGTGTACGATGTCCCGACGGGTTGGGGGCAGGGCGTCTTTGCGTGGCGCCCCCTGCCCCGAAGCATATGCATATGCAGCCACGCGTACACACAACGCAGTGTACGATGTCCCGACGGGTTGGGGGCAGGGCGTCTTTGCGTGGCGCGCCCTGCCCCGAAGCATATGCATATGCAGCCACGCGTACACACAACGCAGTGTACGAAGTCCCGACGGGTTGGGGGCAGGGCGTCTTTGCGTGGCGCGCCCTGCCCCGAAGCATATGCATATGCAGCCATGCGTACACACAACGCAGTGTACGAAGTCCCGACGGGTTGGGGGCAGGGCGTCTTTGC
The DNA here is from genome assembly GCA_964058825.1 of Carex arenaria. Classification (NCBI taxonomy): domain Eukaryota; kingdom Viridiplantae; phylum Streptophyta; class Magnoliopsida; order Poales; family Cyperaceae; genus Carex; species Carex arenaria. The sequence goes on from CAXKVW010000193.1 coordinate 164,110, forward strand.
GTGGCGCGCCCTGCCCCGAAGCATATGCATATGCAGCCACGCGTACACACAACGCAGTGTACGAAGTCCCGACGGGTTGGGGGCAGGGCGTCTTTGCGTGGCGCGCCCTGCCCCGAAGCATATGCATATGCATCCACGCGTACACCCAACGCAGTGTACGAAGTCCCGACGGGTTGGGGGCCGGGCGTCTTTGCGTGGCGCGCCCTGCCCCGAAGCATATGCATATGCAGCCACGCGTACACACAACGCAGTGTACGAAGTCCCGACGGGTTGGGGGCAGGGCGTCTTTGCGTGGCGCGCCCTGCCCCGAAGCATATGCATATGCAGCCACGCGTACACACAACGCAGTGTACGAAGTCCCGACGGGTTGGGGGCAGGGCGTCTTTGCGTGGCGCGCCCTGCCCCGAAGCATATGCATATGCAGCCACGCGTACACACAACGCAGTGTACGAAGTCCCGACGGGTTGGGGGCAGGGCGTCTTTGCGTGGCGCGCCCTGCCCCGAAGCATATGCATATGCAGCCACGCGTACACACAACGCAGTGTACGAAGTCCCGACGGGTTGGGGGCAGGGCGTCTTTGCGTGGTGCGCCCTGCCCCGAAGCATATGCATATGCAGCCACGCGTACACACAACGCAGTGTACGAAGTCCCGACGGGTTGGGGGCAGGGCGTCTTTGCGTGGCGCGCCCTGCCCCGAAGCATATGCATATGCAGCCACGCGTACACCCAACGCAGTGTACGAAGTCCCGACGGGTTGGGGGCCGGGCGTCTTTGCGTGGCGCGCCCTGCCCCGAAGCATATGCATATGTAGCCACGCGTACACACAACGCAGTGTACGAAGTCCCGACGGGTTGGGGGCAGGGCGTCTTTGCGTGGCGCGCCCTGCCCCG
>CAXKVW010000193.1:175000-177500 GCA_964058825.1 Carex arenaria
CGAAATGTAGCCCGAAGTAGCCAAAATGTAGCCGAAGTAGCCAAAATGTAGCCGAAGTAGCCGAAAAATGGCCCGAAGTAGCTGAAAGTGCCCGAAGTAGCCGGAAAATGGCCCGAAGTAGCCGAAAGGTGGCCTGAAGTAGCCGAAAAATGGCCCGAAATAGCCGAAAAGTGCCCGAAGTAGCCGAAAAATGACCCGAAGTAGCCGAAAAATGACCCGAAGTAGCCGAAAAATGACCCGAAGTAGCCGAAAGTGCCCGTAGTAGACGGAAAATGGCCCGAAGTAGCCAAAAAATGGACCGAAGTAGCCGAAAATTGCCCGAAGTAGCCGAAAATTGCCCGAAGTAGCCGAAAAATGGCCCGAAGTAGCCGAAAGTGCCCGAAGTAGCCGAAAAATGACTTGACGTAGCTGAAAGTGCCCGAAGTAGCCGAAATGTAGCCCGAAGTAGCCGAAATGTAGCCGTAGTAGCCGAAAATTGGCCCGAAGTAGCCGAAAATTGCCCGAAGTAGCCGAAAAATGGCCCCGAATTAGCTGAAATGTACCCCGAAGTAGCTAAAATGTAGCCGAAGTAGCCCAAATGTAGCCGAAGTAGCCGAAATGTAGCCCGAAGTAGCCAAAATGTAGTCGAAGTAGCCGAAAAAAGGCCCGAAGTAGCCGAAAATGGCCCGAAGTAGCCGAAAATTGGCCAGAAGTAGCCGAAAAATGACCCGAAGTAGCGGAAAGTGCCCGAAGTAGCCGGAAAATGCCCCGAAGTAGCCTGAAAGTATCCCGAAGTAGCCAAAAAGTAGCCTGAAGTAGCCGAAAAGTGGCCCGAAGTAGCCGAAAAGTGCCCGAAGTAGCCGAAAAATGGCCCGAAGTAGCCGAAAAATGACCCGAAGTAGCCGAAAGTGCCCGAAGTAGCCGGACAATGGCCCGAAGTAGCTGAAAAGTAGCCCGAAGTAGCCGAAAAATGGCCCGAAGTAGCCGAAAAATGGCCCGAAGTAGCCGAAAAATGGCCCGAAGTAGCCGAAAAATGGCCCGAAGTAGCGTTGGTGCAGTAGCGCCCTTAGCGTTAGCACTTCTAAGTAAAATGGGGGGGAAACCTGGGGGATTTCCAGGGGGTGGTAACCCTGGGCGTGGCTGGAGACCCAAAATGCATATTCCCTATTAGGGGGCAAGGATTTTCGGAAAGGGTGCCCCTCCATGTGCAGGCCGGGTGGTGTACATGGCCCCTGAGGTACACGCACGGGAGTGTACATGGCCCGAAGTAGACGAAAAATGACCCGAAGTAGCCGAAAAATGACCCGAAGTAGCCGAAAGTAGCCGAAAAGTGCCCGAAGTAGCCGATAGGTGCCCGAAGTAGCCGAAAAATTGCCTGAGATAGCTGAAAAATGGCCCGAAGTAGCCGAAAGTGCCCGAAGTAGCCGAAAAAGGACCCGAAGTAGCCGAAAAGTGGCCGAAGTAGCTGAAAAATTGCCCGAGGTAGCCGAAAAATGGCCCGAAGTAGCTGAAAGTACCCGAAGTAGCTGAAATGTAGCCCGAAGTAGCCGAAATGTAGCCGAAGTAGCCGAAAAATGGCCCGAAGTAGCCGAAAGTCCCTGACGTAGCCAAAAAATGGCCCGAAGTAGCCGAAAGTCCCCGAAGTAGCCGAAATGTAGCCTGAAGTAGCCAAAATGTAGCCGAAGTAGCCGAAAAATGGCCCGAAGCAGCCGAAAAATGTCCCGAAGCAGCCGAAAAATGGCCCGAAGCAGCCGAAAAATGGCCCGAAGTAACCGAAAGTCCCGACTGGTTGGGGGCAGGGCGTCTTAGCGTGGCGCGCCCTGCTCGGAAGCATATGCATATGCAGCCACGCGTACACACAACGCAGTGTACGAAGTCCCGACAGGTTGGGGGCAGGGCGTCTTTGCGTGGCGAGCCCTGCCCGGAAGCATATGCATATGCAGCCACGCGTACACACAACGCAGTGTACGAAGTCCCGACGGGTTGGGGGCAGGGCGTCTTTGCGTGGCGCGCCCTGCCCCGAAGCATATGCATATGCAGCTACGCGTACACACAACGCAGTGTACGAAGTCCCGACGGGTTGGGGGCAGGGCGTCTTTGCGTGGCGCGCCCTGCCCCGAAGCAAATGCATATGCAGCCACGCGTACACACAACGCAGTGTACGAAGTCCCGACGGGTTGGGGGCAGGGCGTCTTTGCGTGGCGCGCCCTGCCCCGAAGCATATGCATATGCAGCCACGCGTACACACAACGCAGTGTACGAAGTCCCGACGGGTTGGGGGCAGGGCGTCTTTGCGTGGCGTGCCCTGCCCCGAAGCATATACATATGCAGCCACGCGTACACACAACGCAGTGTACGAAGTCCCGACGGGTTGGGGGCAGGGCGTCTTTGCGTGGCGCGCCCTGCCCCGAAGCATATGCATATGCAGCCACGCGTACACACAACGCAGTGTACGAAGTCCCGACGGGTTGGGGGCAGGGCGTCTTTGCGTGGCGCGCCCTGCCCCGAAGCATATGCATAT
>CAXKVW010000193.1:187500-192500 GCA_964058825.1 Carex arenaria
GAAGTAGCCGAGAAGTAGCCCGAAGTAGCCGAAAAATGGCCCGAAGTAGCCGAAAATTGCCCGAAGTAGCCGAAAAATGTCCCCAAGTAGCCGAAAGTGCCCGAAGTAGCCGAAAAATGACCTGACGTAGCTGAAAGTGCCCCAAGTAGCCGAAATGTAGCCCGAAGTAGCTGAAATGTAGCCGAAGTAGCCGAAAATTGCCCCGAAGTAGCCGAAAAATGGCCCGAAGTAGCCGAAATATAGCCCGAAGTAGCCGAAAGTCCCCGACGTAGCAAAAAAATGGCCCGAAGTAGCCGAAATGTAGCCCGAAGTAGCCGAAATGTAGCCCGAAGTAGCCAAAATGTAGCCGAAGTAGCCAAAATGTAGCCGAAGTAGCCGAAAAATGGCCCGAAGTAGCTGAAAGTGCCCGAAGTAGCCGGAAAATGGCCCGAAGTAGCCGAAAGGTGGCCTGAAGTAGCCGAAAAATGGCCCGAAATAGCCGAAAAGTGCCCGAAGTAGCCGAAAAATGACCCGAAGTAGCCGAAAAATGACCCGAAGTAGCCGAAAAATGACCCGAAGTAGCCGAAAGTGCCCGTAGTAGACGGAAAATGGCCCGAAGTAGCCAAAAAATGGACCGAAGTAGCCGAAAATTGCCCGAAGTAGCCGAAAATTGCCCGAAGTAGCCGATAAATGGCCCCGAATTAGCTGAAATGTACCCCGAAGTAGCTAAAATGTAGCCGAAGTAGCCCAAATGTAGCCGAAGTAGCCGAAATGTAGCCCGAAGTAGCCAAAATGTAGTCGAAGTAGCCGAAAAAAGGCCCGAAGTAGCCGAAAATGGCCCGAAGTAGCCGAAAATTGGCCAGAAGTAGCCGAAAAATGACCCGAAGTAGCGGAAAGTGCCCGAAGTAGCCGGAAAATGCCCCGAAGTAGCCTGAAAGTATCCCGAAGTAGCCAAAAAGTAGCCTGAAGTAGCCGAAAAGTGGCCCGAAGTAGCCGAAAAGTGCCCGAAGTAGCCGAAAAATGGCCCGAAGTAGCCGAAAAATGACCCGAAGTAGCCGAAAGTGCCCGAAGTAGCCGGACAATGGCCCGAAGTAGCTGAAAAGTAGCCCGAAGTAGCCGAAAAATGGCCCGAAGTAGCCGAAAAATGGCCCGAAGTAGCCGAAAAATGGCCCGAAGTAGCCGAAAAATGGCCCGAAGTAGCCGAAAAATGGCCCGAAGTAGCGTTGGTGCAGTAGCGCCCTTAGCGTTAGCACTTCTAAGTAAAATGGGGGGGAAACCTGGGGGATTTCCAGGGGGTGGTTACCCTGGGCGTGGCTGGAGACCCAAAATGCATATTCCCTATTAGGGGGCAAGGATTTTCGGAAAGGGTGCCCCTCCATGTGCAGGCCGGGTGGTGTACATGGCCCCTGAGGTACACGCACGGGAGTGTACATGGCCCGAAGTAGACGAAAAATGACCCGAAGTAGCCGAAAAATGACCCGAAGTAGCCGAAAGTAGCCGAAAAGTGCCCGAAGTAGCCGATAGGTGCCCGAAGTAGCCGAAAAATTGCCTGAGATAGCTGAAAAATGGCCCGAAGTAGCCGAAAGTGCCCGAAGTAGCCGAAAAAGGACCCGAAGTAGCCGAAAAGTGGCCGAAGTAGCTGAAAAATTGCCCGAGGTAGCCGAAAAATGGCCCGAAGTAGCTGAAAGTACCCGAAGTAGCTGAAATGTAGCCCGAAGTAGCCGAAATGTAGCCGAAGTAGCCGAAAAATGGCCCGAAGTAGCCGAAAGTCCCTGACGTAGCCAAAAAATGGCCCGAAGTAGCCGAAAGTCCCCGAAGTAGCCGAAATGTAGCCTGAAGTAGCCAAAATGTAGCCGAAGTAGCCGAAAAATGGCCCGAAGCAGCCGAAAAATGTCCCGAAGCAGCCGAAAAATGGCCCGAAGCAGCCGAAAAATGGCCCGAAGTAACCGAAAGTCCCGACTGGTTGGGGGCAGGGCGTCTTTGCGTGGCGCGCCCTGCTCGGAAGCATATGCATATGCAGCCACGCGTACACACAACGCAGTGTACGAAGTCCCGACAGGTTGGGGGCAGGGCGTCTTTGCGTGGCGAGCCCTGCCCGGAAGCATATGCATATGCAGCCACGCGTACACACAACGCAGTGTACGAAGTCCCGACGGGTTGGGGGCAGGGCGTCTTTGCGTGGCGCGCCCTGCCCCGAAGCATATGCATATGCAGCCACGCGTACACACAACGCAGTGTACGAAGTCCCGACGGGTTGGGGGCAGGGCGTCTTTGCGTGGCGCGCCCTGCCCCGAAGCAAATGCATATGCAGCCACGCGTACACACAACGCAGTGTACGAAGTCCCGACGGGTTGGGGGCAGGGCGTCTTTGCGTGGCGCGCCCTGCCCCGAAGCATATGCATATGCAGCCACGCGTACACACAACGCAGTGTACGAAGTCCCGACGGGTTGGGGGCAGGGCGTCTTTGCGTGGCGTGCCCTGCCCCGAAGCATATGCATATGCAGCCACGCGTACACACAACGCAGTGTACGAAGTCCCGACGGGTTGGGGGCACGGCGTCTTTGCGTGGCGCGCCCTGCCCCGAAGCATATGCATATGCAGCCACGCGTACACACAACGCAGTGTACGAAGTCCCGACGGGTTGGGGGCAGGGCGTCTTTGCGTGGCGCGCCCTGCCCCGAAGCATATGCATATGCAGCCACGCGTACACACAACGCAGTGTACGAAGTCCCGACGGGTTGGGGGCAGGGCGTCTTTGCGTGGCGCGCCCTGCCCCGAAGCATATGCATATGCAGCCATGCGTACACACAACGCAGTGTACGAAGTCCCGACGGGTTGGGGGCAGGGCGTCTTTGCGTGGCGCGCCCTGCCCCGAAGCATATGCATATGCAGCCACGCGTACACACAACGCAGTGTACGAAGTCCCGACGGGTTGGGGGCAGGGCGTCTTTGCGTGGCGCGCCCTGCCCCGAAGCATATGCATATGCAGCCACGCGTACACCCAACGCAGTGTACGAAGTCCCGACGGGTTGGGGGCCGGGCGTCTTTGCGTGGCGCGCCCTGCCCCGAAGCATATGCATATGTAGCCACGCGTACACACAACGCAGTGTACGAAGTCCCGACGGGTTGGGGGCAGGGCGTCTTTGCGTGGCGCGCCCTGCCCCGAAGCATATGCATATGCAGCCACGCGTACACACAACGCAGTGTACGAAGTCCCGACGGGTTGGGGGCAGGGCGTCTTTGCGTGGCGCGCCCTGCCCCGAAGCATATGCATATGCAGCCACGCGTACACACAACGCAGTGTACGAAGTCCCGACGGGTTGGGGGCAGGGCGTCTTTGCGTGGCGCGCCCTGCCCCGAAGCATATGCATATGCAGCCACGCGTACACACAACGCAGTGTACGAAGTCCCGACGGGTTGGGGGCAGGGCGTCTTTGCGTGGCGCGCCCTGCCCCGAAGCATATGCATATGCAGCCACGCGTACACCCAACGCAGTGTACGAAGTCCCGACGGGTTGGGGGCCGGGCGTCTTTGCGTGGCGCGCCCTGCCCCGAAGCATATGCATATGTAGCCACGCGTACACACAACGCAGTGTACGAAGTCCCGACGGGTTGGGGGCCGGGCGTCTTTGCGTGGCGCGCCCTGCCCCGAAGCATATGCATATGCAGCCACGCGTACACACAACGCAGTGTACGAAGTCCCGACGGGTTGGGGGCAGGGCGTCTTTGCGTGGCGCGCCCTGCCCCGAAGCATATGCATATGCAGCCACGCGTACACACAACGCAGTGTACGAAGTCCCGACGGGTTGGGGGCAGGGCGTCTTTGCGTGGCGCGCCCTGCCCCGAAGCATATGCATATGCAGCCACGCGCACACACAACGCAGTGTACAAAGTCCCGACGGGTTGGGGGCAGGGCGTCTTTGCGTGGCGCGCCCTGCCCCGAAGCATATGCATATGCAGCCACGCGTACACACAACGCAGTGTACGAAGTCCCGACGGGTTGGGGGCAGGGCGTCTTTGCGTGGCGTGCCCTGCCCCGAAGCATATGCATATGCAGCCACGCGTACACACAACGCAGTGTACGAAGTCCCGACGGGTTGGGGGCACGGCGTCTTTGCGTGGCGCGCCCTGCCCCGAAGCATATGCATATGCAGCCACGCGTACACACAACGCAGTGTACGAAGTCCCGACGGGTTGGGGGCAGGGAGTCTTTGCGTGGCGCGCCCTGCCCCGAAGCATATGCATATGCAGCCACGCGTACACACAACGCAGTGTACGAAGTCCCGACGGGTTGGGGGCAGGGCGTCTTTGCGTGGCGCGCCCTGCCCCGAAGCATATGCATATGCAGCCATGCGTACACACAACGCAGTGTACGAAGTCCCGACGGGTTGGGGGCAGGGCGTCTTTGCGTGGCGCGCCCTGCCCCGAAGCATATGCATATGCAGCCACGCGTACACACAACGCAGTGTACGAAGTCCCGACGGGTTGGGGGCAGGGCGTCTTTGCGTGGCGCGCCCTGCCCCGAAGCATATGCATATGCAGCCACGCGTACACCCAACGCAGTGTACGAAGTCCCGACGGGTTGGGGGCCGGGCGTCTTTGCGTGGCGCGCCCTGCCCCGAAGCATATGCATATGTAGCCACGCGTACACACAACGCAGTGTACGAAGTCCCGACGGGTTGGGGGCAGGGCGTCTTTGCGTGGCGCGCCCTGCCCCGAAGCATATGCATATGCAGCCACGCGTACACACAACGCAGTGTACGAAGTCCCGACGGGTTGGGGGCAGGGCGTCTTTGCGTGGCGCGCCCTGCCCCGAAGCATATGCATATGCAGCCACGCGTACACACAACGCAGTGTACGAAGTCCCGACGGGTTGGGGGCAGGGCGTCTTTGCGTGGCGCGCCCTGCCCCGAAGCATATGCATATGCAGCCACGCGTACACACAACGCAGTGTACGAAGTCCCGACGGGTTGGGGGCAGGGCGTCTTTGCGTGGCGCGGCCTGCCCCGAAGCATATGCAT
>CAXKVW010000193.1:202500-207500 GCA_964058825.1 Carex arenaria
AGTCCGACCCGGGGTTGCCACGAAAAAAAAATTGAGCTTTGAAAAAAATTTGAAATTTGAAAAAAATTGAAATTTCAAAAAAATTTGAAATTTCAAAAAAAAAAACGGGGAAAAAATCTGGGAAGCCCCAGCGTCGGTGCTGACAGCGCCCAGCGTTAGTGCTGACAGCCCCAGCGTCGGGGCTGACAGCGCCCAGCGTTAGTGTGACAGCCCCCAGCGTTAGTGCGGACAGCCCCAGCGTCGGTGCTGACAGCCCCCAGCGTTAGCGCTGACAGCCCCAGCGTCGGGGCTGACAGCGCCAAGCGTTAGTGTGACAGCCCCCAACGTCGGGGCTGACAGCGCCCAGCGTTAGGTTGACAGCCCCCAGCGTTAGTGCTGACAGCCCCCAGCGTCGGTGCAGCGATAGTCCGACCCGGGTTTGCCACGAAAAAAAAAATTGAGCTTTGAAAAAAATTTGAAATTTGAAAAAAATTGAAATTTCAAAAAAATTTGAAGTGAACAAAAAAAAAACGGGGAAAATATCTGGGAAGCCCCAGCGTCGGTGCTGATAGCCCCAGCGTCGGTGCTGACAGCGCCCAGCGTTAGTGCTGACAGCCCCAGCGTCGGGGCTGACAGCACCCAGCGTTAGTGTGACAGCCCCCAGCGTTAGTGCGGACAGCCCCAGCGTCGGTGCTGACAGCCCCCAGCGTCGGTGCAGCGGGAGTCCGAGCCGGGGTTGCCACGAAAAAATTAAAAATTTTGAAATTCGAGAAAAATTTTGAAATTTGAAAATTTTGAAATTTGAAAAATTTTGAAATTAGAAAAAAATTGAAATTTGAAAAAAATTGATTTCCGAAAAAATTTGAAATTCGAAAAAATTTGAAATTTTCAAAAAATTTGAAATTTAAAAAAAAAATTGGATAAGAAGTGAAACCGGTCGAAAAATCGGGTAAAAAAATAGTTCAACACCCTTATTTTTAACATGGGGGATTTGGAGGGGGTGGTAACCCAAGGGGTGGCTAGAGCCTAAAAATGCATATTCCCTATTAGGGGGGCAAGATTTTCAAGAAGGGTGCCCCCTCATGTGCACAAATGGGAGTGTACATGGCCCAAAGTAGCCGAAATGTAGCCCGAAGTAGCCGAAATGTAGCCCGAAGTAGCCGAAATGTAGCCGAACTAGCCGAAAATTGGCCCGAAGTAGCCGAAAAATGGCCCGAAGTAGCCGAAAGTTCCCGACGTAGCAAAAAAATGGCCAGAAGTAGCCAAAAGTCCCCGAAGTAGCCGAAATGTAGCCCGAAGTAGCCGAAATGTAGCCCGAAGTAGCCGAAATGTAGCCGAAGTAGCCGAAAAATGACCCGAAGTAGCCGAAAGTGCCCGAAGTAGCCGAAAGTGCCCAACGTAGCCGGAAAATGGATCGAAGTAGCCAAAAAGTAGCCCGAAGTAGCCGAGAAATGGCCCGAAGTAGCCGAAAAGTGCCCGAAGTAGCCGAGAAGTAGCCCGAAGTAGCCGAAAAATGGCCCGAAGTAGCCGAAAATTGCCCGAAGTAGCCGAAAAATGTCCCCAAGTAGCCGAAAGTGCCCGAAGTAGCCGAAAAATGACCTGACGTAGCTGAAAGTGCCCCAAGTAGCCGAAATGTAGCCCGAAGTAGCTGAAATGTAGCCGAAGTAGCCGAAAATTGGCCCGAAGTAGCCGAAAATTGCTCCGAAGTAGCCGAAAATTGCCCCGAAGTAGCCGAAAAATGGCCCGAAGTAGCCGAAATATAGCCCGAAGTAGCCGAAAGTCCCCGACGTAGCAAAAAAATGGCCCGAAGTAGCCGAAATGTAGCCCGAAGTAGCCGAAATGTAGCCCGAAGTAGCCAAAATGTAGCCGAAGTAGCCAAAATGTAGCCGAAGTAGCCGAAAAATGGCCCGAAGTAGCTGAAAGTGCCCGAAGTAGCCGGAAAATGGCCCGAAGTAGCCGAAAGGTGGCCTGAAGTAGCCGAAAAATGGCCCGAAATAGCCGAAAAGTGCCCGAAGTAGCCGAAAAATGACCCGAAGTAGCCGAAAAATGACCCGAAGTAGCCGAAAGTGCCCGTAGTAGACGGAAAATGGCCCGAAGTAGCCAAAAAATGGACCGAAGTAGCCGAAAATTGCCCGAAGTAGCCGAAAATTGCCCGAAGTAGCCGATAAATGGCCCCGAATTAGCTGAAATGTACCCCGAAGTAGCTAAAATGTAGCCGAAGTAGCCCAAATGTAGCCGAAGTAGCCGAAATGTAGCCCGAAGTAGCCAAAATGTAGTCGAAGTAGCCGAAAAAAGGCCCGAAGTAGCCGAAAATGGCCCGAAGTAGCCGAAAATTGGCCAGAAGTAGCCGAAAAATGACCCGAAGTAGCGGAAAGTGCCCGAAGTAGCCGGAAAATGCCCCGAAGTAGCCTGAAAGTATCCCGAAGTAGCCAAAAAGTAGCCTGAAGTAGCCGAAAATTGGCCCGAAGTAGCCGAAAAGTGCCCGAAGTAGCCGAAAAATGGCCCGAAGTAGCCGAAAAATGACCCGAAGTAGCCGAAAGTGCCCGAAGTAGCCGGACAATGGCCCGAAGTAGCTGAAAAGTAGCCCGAAGTAGCCGAAAAATGGCCCGAAGTAGCCGAAAAATGGCCCGAAGTAGCCGAAAAATGGCCCGAAGTAGCCGAAAAATGGCCCGAAGTAGCCGAAAAATGGCCCGAAGTAGCGTTGGTGCAGTAGCGCCCTTAGCGTTAGCACTTCTAAGTAAAATGGGGGGGAAACCTGGGGGATTTCCAGGGGGTGGTTACCCTGGGCGTGGCTGGAGACCCAAAATGCATATTCCCTATTAGGGGGCAAGGATTTTCGGAAAGGGTGCCCCTCCATGTGCAGGCCGGGTGGTGTACATGGCCCCTGAGGTACACGCACGGGAGTGTACATGGCCCGAAGTAGACGAAAAATGACCCGAAGTAGCCGAAAAATGACCCGAAGTAGCCGAAAGTAGCCGAAAAGTGCCCGAAGTAGCCGATAGGTGCCCGAAGTAGCCGAAAAATTGCCTGAGATAGCTGAAAAATGGCCCGAAGTAGCCGAAAGTGCCCGAAGTAGCCGAAAAAGGACCCGAAGTAGCCGAAAAGTGGCCGAAGTAGCTGAAAAATTGCCCGAGGTAGCCGAAAAATGGCCCGAACTAGCTGAAAGTACCCGAAGTAGCTGAAATGTAGCCCGAAGTAGCCGAAATGTAGCCGAAGTAGCCGAAAAATGGCCCGAAGTAGCCGAAAGTCCCTGACGTAGCCAAAAAATGGCCCGAAGTAGCCGAAAGTCCCCGAAGTAGCCGAAATGTAGCCTGAAGTAGCCAAAATGTAGCCGAAGTAGCCGAAAAATGGCCCGAAGCAGCCGAAAAATGTCCCGAAGCAGCCGAAAAATGGCCCGAAGCAGCCGAAAAATGGCCCGAAGTAACCGAAAGTCCCGACTGGTTGGGGGCAGGGCGTCTTTGCGTGGCGCGCCCTGCTCGGAAGCATATGCATATGCAGCCACGCGTACACACAACGCAGTGTACGAAGTCCCGACAGGTTGGGGGCAGGGCGTCTTTGCGTGGCGAGCCCTGCCCGGAAGCATATGCATATGCAGCCACGCGTACACACAACGCAGTGTACGAAGTCCCGACGGGTTGGGGGCAGGGCGTCTTTGCGTGGCGCGCCCTGCCCCGAAGCATATGCATATGCAGCCACGCGTACACACAACGCAGTGTACGAAGTCCCGACGGGTTGGGGGCAGGGCGTCTTTGCGTGGCGCGCCCTGCCCCGAAGCAAATGCATATGCAGCCACGCGTACACACAACGCAGTGTACGAAGTCCCGACGGGTTGGGGGCAGGGCGTCTTTGCGTGGCGCGCCCTGCCCCGAAGCATATGCATATGCAGCCACGCGTACACACAACGCAGTGTACGAAGTCCCGACGGGTTGGGGGCAGGGCGTCTTTGCGTGGCGTGCCCTGCCCCGAAGCATATGCATATGCAGCCACGCGTACACACAACGCAGTGTACGAAGTCCCGACGGGTTGGGGGCACGGCGTCTTTGCGTGGCGCGCCCTGCCCCGAAGCATATGCATATGCAGCCACGCGTACACACAACGCAGTGTACGAAGTCCCGACGGGTTGGGGGCAGGGCGTCTTTGCGTGGCGCGCCCTGCCCCGAAGCATATGCATATGCAGCCACGCGTACACACAACGCAGTGTACGAAGTCCCGACGGGTTGGGGGCAGGGCGTCTTTGCGTGGCGCGCCCTGCCCCGAAGCATATGCATATGCAGCCATGCGTACACACAACGCAGTGTACGAAGTCCCGACGGGTTGGGGGCAGGGCGTCTTTGCGTGGCGCGCCCTGCCCCGAAGCATATGCATATGCAGCCACGCGTACACACAACGCAGTGTACGAAGTCCCGACGGGTTGGGGGCAGGGCGTCTTTGCGTGGCGCGCCCTGCCCCGAAGCATATGCATATGCAGCCACGCGTACACCCAACGCAGTGTACGAAGTCCCGACGGGTTGGGGGCCGGGCGTCTTTGCGTGGCGCGCCCTGCCCCGAAGCATATGCATATGGAGCCACGCGTACACACAACGCAGTGTACGAAGTCCCGACGGGTTGGGGGCCGGGCGTCTTTGCGTGGCGCGCCCTGCCCCGAAGCATATGCATATGCAGCCACGCGTACACACAACGCAGTGTACGAAGTCCCGACGGGTTGGGGGCAGGGCGTCTTTGCGTGGCGCGCCCTGCCCCGAAGCATATGCATATGCAGCCACGCGTACACACAACGCAGTGTACGAAGTCCCGACGGGTTGGGGGCAGGGCGTCTTTGCGTGGCGCGCCCTGCCCCGAAGCATATGCATATGCAGCCACGCGTACACACAACGCAGTGTACGAAGTCCCGACGGGTTGGGGGCAGGGCGTCTTTGCGTGGCGCGCCCTGCCCCGAAACATATGCATATGCAGCCACGCGTACACACAACGCAGTGTACGATGTCCCGACGGGTTGGGGGCAGGGCGTCTTTGCGTGGCTC
>CAXKVW010000193.1:217500-222500 GCA_964058825.1 Carex arenaria
AATTTTGAAATTTGAAAATTTTGAAATTTGAAAAATTTTGAAATTAGAAAAAAATTGAAATTTGAAAAAAATTGATTTCCGAAAAAATTTGAAATTCGAAAAAATTTGAAATTTTCAAAAAATTTGAAATTTAAAAAAAAAATTGGATAAGAAGTGAAACCGGTCGAAAAATCGGGTAAAAAAATAGTTCAACACCCTTATTTTTAACATGGGGGATTTGGAGGGGGTGGTAACCCAAGGGGTGGCTAGAGCCTAAAAATGCATATTCCCTATTAGGGGGGCAAGATTTTCAAGAAGGGTGCCCCCTCATGTGCACAAATGGGAGTGTACATGGCCCAAAGTAGCCGAAATGTAGCCCGAAGTAGCCGAAATGTAGCCCGAAGTAGCCGAAATGTAGCCGAACTAGCCGAAAATTGGCCCGAAGTAGCCGAAAAATGGCCCGAAGTAGCCGAAAGTTCCCGACGTAGCAAAAAAATGGCCAGAAGTAGCCAAAAGTCCCCGAAGTAGCCGAAATGTAGCCCGAAGTAGCCGAAATGTAGCCCGAAGTAGCCGAAATGTAGCCGAAGTAGCCGAAAAATGACCCGAAGTAGCCGAAAGTGCCCGAAGTAGCCGAAAGTGCCCAAAGTAGCCGGAAAATGGATCGAAGTAGCCAAAAAGTAGCCCGAAGTAGCCGAGAAATGGCCCGAAGTAGCCGAAAAGTGCCCGAAGTAGCCGAGAAGTAGCCCGAAGTAGCCGAAAAATGGCCCGAAGTAGCCGAAAATTGCCCGAAGTAGCCGAAAAATGTCCCCAAGTAGCCGAAAGTGCCCGAAGTAGCCGAAAAATGACCTGACGTAGCTGAAAGTGCCCCAAGTAGCCGAAATGTAGCCCGAAGTAGCTGAAATGTAGCCGAAGTAGCCGAAAATTGGCCCGAAGTAGCCGAAAATTGCTCCGAAGTAGCCGAAAATTGCCCCGAAGTAGCCGAAAAATGCCCCGAAGTAGCCGAAATATAGCCCGAAGTAGCCGAAAGTCCCCGACGTAGCAAAAAAATGGCCCGAAGTAGCCGAAATGTAGCCCGAAGTAGCCGAAATGTAGCCCGAAGTAGCCAAAATGTAGCCGAAGTAGCCAAAATGTAGCCGAAGTAGCCGAAAAATGGCCCGAAGTAGCTGAAAGTGCCCGAAGTAGCCGGAAAATGGCCCGAAGTAGCCGAAAGGTGGCCTGAAGTAGCCAAAAAATGGCCCGAAATAGCCGAAAAGTGCCCGAAGTAGCCGAAAAATGACCCGAAGTAGCCGAAAAATGACCCGAAGTAGCCGAAAAATGACCCGAAGTAGCCGAAAGTGCCCGTAGTAGACGGAAAATGGCCCGAAGTAGCCAAAAAATGGACCGAAGTAGCCGAAAATTGCCCGAAGTAGCCGAAAATTGCCCGAAGTAGCCGAAAAATGGCCCGAAGTAGCCGAAAGTGCCCGAAGTAGCCGAAAAATGACTTGACGTAGCTGAAAGTGCCCGAAGTAGCCGAAATGTAGCCCGAAGTAGCCGAAATGTAGCCGTAGTAGCCGAAAATTGGCCCGAAGTAGCCGAAAATTGCCCGAAGTAGCCGAAAAATGGCCCCGAATTAGCTGAAATGTACCCCGAAGTAGCTAAAATGTAGCCGAAGTAGCCCAAATGTAGCCGAAGTAGCCGAAATGTAGCCCGAAGTAGCCAAAATGTAGTCGAAGTAGCCGAAAAAAGGCCCGAAGTAGCCGAAAATGGCCCGAAGTAGCCGAAAATTGGCCAGAAGTAGCCGAAAAATGACCCGAAGTAGCGGAAAGTGCCCGAAGTAGCCGGAAAATGCCCCGAAGTAGCCTGAAAGTATCCCGAAGTAGCCAAAAAGTAGCCTGAAGTAGCCGAAAAGTGGCCCGAAGTAGCCGAAAAGTGCCCGAAGTAGCCGAAAAATGACCCGAAGTAGCCGAAAAATGACCCGAAGTAGCCGAAAGTGCCCGAAGTAGCCGGACAATGGCCCGAAGTAGCTGAAAAGTAGCCCGAAGTAGCCGAAAAATGGCCCGAAGTAGCCGAAAAATGGCCCGAAGTAGCCGAAAAATGGCCCGAAGTAGCCGAAAAATGGCCCGAAGTAGCGTTGGTGCAGTAGCGCCCTTAGCGTTAGCACTTCTAAGTAAAATGGGGGGGAAACCTGGGGGATTTCCAGGGGGTGGTAACCCTGGGCGTGGCTGGAGACCCAAAATGCATATTCCCTATTAGGGGGCAAGGATTTTCGGAAAGGGTGCCCCTCCATGTGCAGGCCGGGTGGTGGACATGGCCCCTGAGGTACACGCACGGGAGTGTACATGGCCCGAAGTAGACGAAAAATGACCCGAAGTAGCCGAAAAATGACCCGAAGTAGCCGAAAGTAGCCGAAAAGTGCCCGAAGTAGCCGATAGGTGCCCGAAGTAGCCGAAAAATTGCCTGAGATAGCTGAAAAATGGCCCGAAGTAGCCGAAAGTGCCCGAAGTAGCCGAAAAAGGACCCGAAGTAGCCGAAAAGTGGCCGAAGTAGCTGAAAAATTGCCCGAGGTAGCCGAAAAATGGCCCGAAGTAGCTGAAAGTACCCGAAGTAGCTGAAATGTAGCCCGAAGTAGCCGAAATGTAGCCGAAGTAGCCGAAAAATGGCCCGAAGTAGCCGAAAGTCCCTGACGTAGCCAAAAAATGGCCCGAAGTAGCCGAAAGTCCCCGAAGTAGCCGAAATGTAGCCTGAAGTAGCCAAAATGTAGCCGAAGTAGCCGAAAAATGGCCCGAAGCAGCCGAAAAATGGCCCGAAGCAGCCGAAAAATGTCCCGAAGCAGCCGAAAAATGGCCCGAAGCAGCCGAAAAATGGCCCGAAGTAACCGAAAGTCCCGACTGGTTGGGGGCAGGGCGTCTTTGCGTGGCGCGCCCTGCTCGGAAGCATATGCATATGCAGCCACGCGTACACACAACGCAGTGTACGAAGTCCCGACAGGTTGGGGGCCGGGCGTCTTTGCGTGGCGAGCCCTGCCCGGAAGCATATGCATATGCAGCCACGCGTACACACAACGCAGTGTACGAAGTCCCGACGGGTTGGGGGCAGGGCGTCTTTGCGTGGCGCGCCCTGCCCCGAAGCATATGCATATGCAGCCACGCGTACACACAACGCAGTGTACGAAGTCCCGACGGGTTGGGGGCAGGGCGTCTTTGCGTGGCGCGCCCTGCCCCGAAGCAAATGCATATGCAGCCACGCGTACACACAACGCAGTGTACGAAGTCCCGACGGGTTGGGGGCAGGGCGTCTTTGCGTGGCGCGCCCTGCCCCGAAGCATATGCATATGCAGCCACGCGTACACACAACGCAGTGTACGAAGTCCCGACGGGTTGGGGGCAGGGCGTCTTTGCGTGGCGCGCCCTGCCCCGAAGCATATGCATATGCAGCCACGCGTACACACAACGCAGTGTACGAAGTCCCGACGGGTTGGGGGCAGGGCGTCTTTGCGTGGCGCGCCCTGCCCCGAAGCATATGCATATGCAGCCACGCGTACACACAACGCAGTGTACGAAGTCCCGACGGGTTGGGGGCAGGGCGTCTTTGCGTGGCGCGCCCTGCCCCGAAGCATATGCATATGCAGCCACGCGTACACACAACGCAGTGTACGAAGTCCCGACGGGTTGGGGGCAGGGCGTCTTTGCGTGGCGCGCCCTGCCCCGAAGCATATGCATATGCAGCCATGCGTACACACAACGCAGTGTACGAAGTCCCGACGGGTTGGGGGCAGGGCGTCTTTGCGTGGCGCGCCCTGCCCCGAAGCATATGCATATGCAGCCACGCGTACACACAACGCAGTGTACGAAGTCCCGACGGGTTGGGGGCAGGGCGTCTTTGCGTGGCGCGCCCTGCCCCGAAGCATATGCATATGCAGCCACGCGTACACCCAACGCAGTGTACGAAGTCCCGACGGGTTGGGGGCCGGGCGTCTTTGCGTGGCGCGCCCTGCCCGGAAGCATATGCATATGTAGCCACGCGTACACACAACGCAGTGTACGAAGTCTCGACGGGTTGGGGGCAGGGCGTCTTTGCGTGGCGCGCCCTGCCCCGAAGCATATGCATATGCAGCCACGCGTACACACAACGCAGTGTACGAAGTCCCGACGGGTTGGGGGCAGGGCGTCTTTGCGTGGCGCGCCCTGCCCCGAAGCATATGCATATGCAGCCACGCGTACACACAACGCAGTGTACGAAGTCCCGACGGGTTGGGGGCAGGGCGTCTTTGCGTGGCGCGCCCTGCCCCGAAGCATATGCATATGCAGCCACGCGTACACACAACGCAGTGTACGAAGTCCCGACGGGTTGGGGGCAGGGCGTCTTTGCGTGGCGCGCCCTGCCCCGAAGCATATGCATATGCAGCCACGCGTACACACAACGCAGTGTACGAAGTCCCGACGGGTTGGGGGCAGGGCGTCTTTGCGTGGCGCGCCCTGCCCCGAAGCATATGCATATGCAGCCACGCGTACACCCAACGCAGTGTACGAAGTCCCGACGGGTTGGGGGCCGGGCGTCTTTGCGTGGCGCGCCCTGCCCCGAAGCATATGCATATGCAGCCACGCGTACACACAACGCAGTGTACGAAGTCCCGACGGGTTGGGGGCAGGGCGTCTTTGCGTGGCGCCCCCTGCCCCGAAGCATATGCATATGCAGCCACGCGTACACACAACGCAGTGTACGATGTCCCGACGGGTTGGGGGCAGGGCGTCTTTGCGTGGCGCGCCCTGCCCCGAAGCATATGCATATGCAGCCACGCGTACACACAACGCAGTGTACGAAGTCCCGACGGGTTGGGGGCAGGGCGTCTTTGCGTGGCGCGCCCTGCCCCGAAGCATATGCATATGCAGCCATGCGTACACACAACGCAGTGTACGAAGTCCCGACGGGTTGGGGGCAGGGCGTCTTTGCGTGGCGCGCCCTGCCCAGAAGCATATGCATATGCAGCCACGCGTACACACAACGCAGTGTACGAAGTCCCGACGGGTTGGGGGCAGGGCGTC
>CAXKVW010000193.1:232500-235000 GCA_964058825.1 Carex arenaria
GCAAGATTTTCAAGAAGGGTGCCCCCTCATGTGCACAAATGGGAGTGTACATGGCCCAAAGTAGCCGAAATGTAGCCCGAAGTAGCCGAAATGTAGCCCGAAGTAGCCGAAATGTAGCCGAACTAGCCGAAAATTTGCCCGAAGTAGCCGAAAAATGGCCCGAAGTAGCCGAAAGTTCCCGACGTAGCAAAAAAATGGCCAGAAGTAGCCAAAAGTCCCCGAAGTAGCCGAAATGTAGCCCGAAGTAGCCGAAATGTAGCCCGAAGTAGCCGAAATGTAGCCGAAGTAGCCGAAAAATGACCCGAAGTAGCCGAAAGTGCCCGAAGTAGCCGAAAGTGCCCAAAGTAGCCGGAAAATGGATCGAAGTAGCCAAAAAGTAGCCCGAAGTAGCCGAGAAATGGCCCGAAGTAGCCGAAAAGTGCCCGAAGTAGCCGAGAAGTAGCCCGAAGTAGCCGAAAAATGGCCCGAAGTAGCCGAAAATTGCCCGAAGTAGCCGAAAAATGTCCCCAAGTAGCCGAAAGTGCCCGAAGTAGCCGAAAAATGACCTGACGTAGCTGAAAGTGCCCCAAGTAGCCGAAATGTAGCCCGAAGTAGCTGAAATGTAGCCGAAGTAGCCGAAAATTGGCCCGAAGTAGCCGAAAATTGCTCCGAAGTAGCCGAAAATTGCTCCGAAGTAGCCGAAAATTGCCCCGAAGTAGCCGAAAAATGGCCCGAAGTAGCCGAAATATAGCCCGAAGTAGCCGAAAGTCCCCGACGTAGCAAAAAAATGGCCCGAAGTAGCCGAAATGTAGCCCGAAGTAGCCGAAATGTAGCCCGAAGTAGCCAAAATGTAGCCGAAGTAGCCAAAATGTAGCCGAAGTAGCCGAAAAATGGCCCGAAGTAGCTGAAAGTGCCCGAAGTAGCCGGAAAATGGCCCGAAGTAGCCGAAAGGTGGCCGGAAGTAGCCGAAAAATGGCCCGAAATAGCCGAAAAGTGCCCGAAGTAGCCGAAAAATGACCCGAAGTAGCCGAAAAATGACCCGAAGTAGCCGAAAAATGACCCGAAGTAGCCGAAAGTGCCCGTAGTAGACGGAAAATGGCCCGAAGTAGCCAAAAAATGGACCGAAGTAGCCGAAAATTGCCCGAAGTAGCCGAAAATTGCCCGAAGTAGCCGAAAAATGGCCCGAAGTAGCCGAAAGTGCCCGAAGTAGCCGAAAAATGACTTGACGTAGCTGAAAGTGCCCGAAGTAGCCGAAATGTAGCCCGAAGTAGCCGAAATGTAGCCGTAGTAGCCGAAAATTGGCCCGAAGTAGCCGAAAATTGCCCGAAGTAACCGAAAAATGGCCCCGAATTAGCTGAAATGTACCCCGAAGTAGCTAAAATGTAGCCGAAGTAGCCCAAATGTAGCCGAAGTAGCCGAAATGTAGCCCGAAGTAGCCAAAATGTAGTCGAAGTAGCCGAAAAAAGGCCCGAAGTAGCCGAAAATGGCCCGAAGTAGCCGAAAATTGGCCAGAAGTAGCCGAAAAATGACCCGAAGTAGCGGAAAGTGCCCGAAGTAGCCGGAAAATGCCCCGAAGTAGCCTGAAAGTATCCCGAAGTAGCCAAAAAGTAGCCTGAAGTAGCCGAAAAGTGGCCCGAAGTAGCTGAAAAGTGCCCGAAGTAGCCGAAAAATGGCCCGAAGTAGCCGAAAAATGACCCGAAGTAGCCGAAAGTGCCCGAAGTAGCCGGACAATGGCCCGAAGTAGCTGAAAAGTAGCCCGAAGTAGCCGAAAAATGGCCCGAAGTAGCTGAAAAATGGCCCGAAGTAGCCGAAAAATGGCCCGAAGTAGCCGAAAAATGGCCCGAAGTAGCCGAAAAATGGCCCGAAGTAGCGTTGGTGCAGTAGCGCCCTTAGCGTTAGCACTTCTAAGTAAAATGGGGGGGAAACCTGGGGGATTTCCAGGGGGTGGTAACCCTGGGCGTGGCTGGAGACCCAAAATGCATATTCCCTATTAGGGGGCAAGGATTTTCGGAAAGGGTGCCCCTCCATGTGCAGGCCGGGTGGTGTACATGGCCCCTGAGGTACACGCACGGGAGTGTACATGGCCCGAAGTAGACGAAAAATGACCCGAAGTAGCCGAAAAATGACCCGAAGTAGCCGAAAGTAGCCGAAAAGTGCCCGAAGTAGCCGATAGGTGCCCGAAGTAGCCGAAAAATTGCCTGAGATAGCTGAAAAATGGCCCGAAGTAGCCGAAAGTGCCCGAAGTAGCCGAAAAAGGACCCGAAGTAGCCGAAAAGTGGCCGAAGTAGCTGAAAAATTGCCCGAGGTAGCCGAAAAATGGCCCGAAGTAGCTGAAAGTACCCGAAGTAGCTGAAATGTAGCCCGAAGTAGCCGAAATGTAGCCGAAGTAGCCGAAAAATGGCCCGAAGTAGCCGAAAGTCCCTGACGTAGCCAAAAAATGGCCCGAAGTAGCCGAAAGTCCCCGAAGTAGCCGAAATGTAGCCTGAAGTAGCCAAAATGTAGCCGAAGTAGCCGAAAAATG
>CAXKVW010000193.1:245000-250000 GCA_964058825.1 Carex arenaria
AAATTTGAAAAAAATTGAAATTTCAAAAAAATTTGAAATTTCAAAAAAAAAAACGGGGAAAAAATCTGGGAAGCCCCAGCGTCGGTGCTGACAGCGCCCAGCGTTAGTGCTGACAGCCCCAGCGTCGGGGCTGACAGCGCCCAGCGTTAGTGTGACAGCCCCCAGCGTTAGTGCGGACAGCCCCAGCGTCGGTGCTGACAGCCCCCAGCGTTAGCGCTGACAGCCCCAGCGTCGGGGCTGACAGCGCCAAGCGTTAGTGTGACAGCCCCCAACGTCGGGGCTGACAGCGCCCAGCGTTAGGTTGACAGCCCCCAGCGTTAGTGCTGACAGCCCCCAGCGTCGGTGCAGCGATAGTCCGACCCGGGTTTGCCACGAAAAAAAAAATTGAGCTTTGAAAAAAATTTGAAATTTGAAAAAAATTGAAATTTCAAAAAAATTTGAAGTGAACAAAAAAAAAAAACGGGGAAAAAATCTGGGAAGCCCCAGCGTCGGTGCTGATAGCCCCAGCGTCGGTGCTGACAGCGCCCAGCGTTAGTGCTGACAGCCCCAGCGTCGGGGCTGACAGCACCCAGCGTTAGTGTGACAGCCCCCAGCGTTAGTGCGGACAGCCCCAGCGTCGGTGCTGACAGCCCCCAGCGTCGGTGCAGCGGGAGTCCGAGCCGGGGTTGCCACGAAAAAATTAAAA
Organism: Carex arenaria; assembly: GCA_964058825.1. Taxonomy (NCBI): domain Eukaryota; kingdom Viridiplantae; phylum Streptophyta; class Magnoliopsida; order Poales; family Cyperaceae; genus Carex; species Carex arenaria. The sequence goes on from CAXKVW010000193.1 coordinate 245,686, forward strand.
ATTTTGAAATTCGAGAAAAATTTTGAAATTTGAAAATTTTGAAATTTGAAAAATTTTGAAATTAGAAAAAAATTGAAATTTGAAAAAAATTGATTTCCGAAAAAATTTGAAATTCGAAAAAATTTGAAATTTTCAAAAAATTTGAAATTTAAAAAAAAAATTGGATAAGAAGTGAAACCGGTCGAAAAATCGGGTAAAAAAATAGTTCAACACCCTTATTTTTAACATGGGGGATTTGGAGGGGGTGGTAACCCAAGGGGTGGCTAGAGCCTAAAAATGCATATTCCCTATTAGGGGGGCAAGATTTTCAAGAAGGGTGCCCCCTCATGTGCACAAATGGGAGTGTACATGGCCCAAAGTAGCCGAAATGTAGCCCGAAGTAGCCGAAATGTAGCCCGAAGTAGCCGAAATGTAGCCGAACTAGCCGAAAATTGGCCCGAAGTAGCCGAAAAATGGCCCGAAGTAGCCGAAAGTTCCCGACGTAGCAAAAAAATGGCCAGAAGTAGCCAAAAGTCCCCGAAGTAGCCGAAATGTAGCCCGAAGTAGCCGAAATGTAGCCCGAAGTAGCCGAAATGTAGCCGAAGTAGCCGAAAAATGACCCGAAGTAGCCGAAAGTGCCCGAAGTAGCCGAAAGTGCCCAAAGTAGCCGGAAAATGGATCGAAGTAGCCAAAAAGTAGCCCGAAGTAGCCGAGAAATGGCCCGAAGTAGCCGAAAAGTGCCCGAAGTAGCCGAGAAGTAGCCCGAAGTAGCCGAAAAATGGCCCGAAGTAGCCGAAAATTGCCCGAAGTAGCCGAAAAATGTCCCCAAGTAGCCGAAAGTGCCCGAAGTAGCCGAAAAATGACCTGACGTAGCTGAAAGTGCCCCAAGTAGCCGAAATGTAGCCCGAAGTAGCTGAAATGTAGCCGAAGTAGCCGAAAATTGGCCCGAAGTAGCCGAAAATTGCTCCGAAGTAGCCGAAAATTGCCCCGAAGTAGCCGAAAAATGGCCCGAAGTAGCCGAAATATAGCCCGAAGTAGCCGAAAGTCCCCGACGTAGCAAAAAAATGGCCCGAAGTAGCCGAAATGTAGCCCGAAGTAGCCGAAATGTAGCCCGAAGTAGCCGAAATGTAGCCGAAGTAGCCAAAATGTAGCCGAAGTAGCCGAAAAATGGCCCGAAGTAGCTGAAAGTGCCCGAAGTAGCCGGAAAATGGCCCGAAGTAGCCGAAAGGTGGCCTGAAGTAGCCGAAAAATGGCCCGAAATAGCCGAAAAGTGCCCGAAGTAGCCGAAAAATGACCCGAAGTAGCCGAAAAATGACCCGAAGTAGCCGAAAGTGCCCGTAGTAGACGGAAAATGGCCCGAAGTAGCCAAAAAATGGACCGAAGTAGCCGAAAATTGCCCGAAGTAGCCGAAAATTGCCCGAAGTAGCCGAAAAATGGCCCGAAGTAGCCGAAAGTGCCTGAAGTAGCCGAAAAATGACTTGACGTAGCTGAAAGTGCCCGAAGTAGCCGAAATGTAGCCCGAAGTAGCCGAAATGTAGCCGTAGTAGCCGAAAATTGGCCCGAAGTAGCCGAAAATTGCCCGAAGTAGCCGAAAAATGGCCCCGAATTAGCTGAAATGTACCCCGAAGTAGCTAAAATGTAGCCGAAGTAGCCCAAATGTAGCCGAAGTAGCCGAAATGTAGCCCGAAGTAGCCAAAATGTAGTCGAAGTAGCCGAAAAAAGGCCCGAAGTAGCCGAAAATGGCCCGAAGTAGCCGAAAATTGGCCAGAAGTAGCCGAAAAATGACCCGAAGTAGCGGAAAGTGCCCGAAGTAGCCGGAAAATGCCCCGAAGTAGCCTGAAAGTATCCCGAAGTAGCCAAAAAGTAGCCTGAAGTAGCCGAAAAGTGGCCCGAAGTAGCCGAAAAGTGCCCGAAGTAGCCGAAAAGTGGCCCGAAGTAGCCGAAAAATGACCCGAAGTAGCCGAAAGTGCCCGAAGTAGCCGGACAATGGCCCGAAGTAGCTGAAAAGTAGCCCGAAGTAGCCGAAAAATGGCCCGAAGTAGCCGAAAAATGGCCCGAAGTAGCCGAAAAATGGCCCGAAGTAGCCGAAAAATGGCCCGAAGTAGCGTTGGTGCAGTAGCGCCCTTAGCGTTAGCACTTCTAAGTAAAATGGGGGGGAAACCTGGGGGATTTCCAGGGGGTGGTAACCCTGGGCGTGGCTGGAGACCCAAAATGCATATTCCCTATTAGGGGGCAAGGATTTTCGGAAAGGGTGCCCCTCCATGTGCAGGCCGGGTGGTGTACATGGCCCCTGAGGTACACGCACGGGAGTGTACATGGCCCGAAGTAGACGAAAAATGACCCGAAGTAGCCGAAAAATGACCCGAAGTAGCCGAAAGTAGCCGAAAAGTGCCCGAAGTAGCCGATAGGTGCCCGAAGTAGCCGAAAAATTGCCTGAGATAGCTGAAAAATGGCCCGAAGTAGCCGAAAGTGCCCGAAGTAGCCGAAAAAGGACCCGAAGTAGCCGAAAAGTGGCCGAAGTAGCTGAAAAATTGCCCGAGGTAGCCGAAAAATGGCCCGAAGTAGCTGAAAGTACCCGAAGTAGCTGAAATGTAGCCCGAAGTAGCCGAAATGTAGCCGAAGTAGCCGAAAAATGGCCCGAAGTAGCCGAAAGTCCCCGACGTAGCCAAAAAATGGCCCGAAGTAGCCGAAAGTCCCCGAAGTAGCCGAAATGTAGCCTGAAGTAGCCAAAATGTAGCCGAAGTAGCCGAAAAATGGCCCGAAGCAGCCGAAAAATGTCCCGAAGCAGCCGAAAAATGGCCCGAAGCAGCCGAAAAATGGCCCGAAGTAACCGAAAGTCCCGACTGGTTGGGGGCAGGGCGTCTTTGCGTGGCGCGCCCTGCTCGGAAGCATATGCATATGCAGCCACGCGTACACACAACGCAGTGTACGAAGTCCCGACAGGTTGGGGGCAGGGCGTCTTTGCGTGGCGAGCCCTGCCCGGAAGCATATGCATATGCAGCCACGCGTACACACAACGCAGTGTACGAAGTCCCGACGGGTTGGGGGCAGGGCGTCTTTGCGTGGCGCGCCCTGCCCCGAAGCATATGCATATGCAGCCACGCGTACACACAACGCAGTGTACGAAGTCCCGACGGGTTGGGGGCAGGGCGTCTTTGCGTGGCGTGCCCTGCCCCGAAGCAAATGCATATGCAGCCACGCGTACACACAACGCAGTGTACGAAGTCCCGACGGGTTGGGGGCAGGGCGTCTTTGCGTGGCGCGCCCTGCCCCGAAGCATATGCATATGCAGCCACGCGTACACACAACGCAGTGTACGAAGTCCCGACGGGTTGGGGGCAGGGCGTCTTTGCGTGGCGTGCCCTGCCCCGAAGCATATGCATATGCAGCCACGCGTACACACAACGCAGTGTACGAAGTCCCGACGGGTTGGGGGCAGGGCGTCTTTGCGTGGCGCGCCCTGCCCCGAAGCATATGCATATGCAGCCACGCGTACACACAACGCAGTGTACGAAGTCCCGACGGGTTGGGGGCAGGGCGTCTTTGCGTGGCGCGCCCTGCCCCGAAGCATATGCATATGCAGCCACGCGTACACACAATGCAGTGTACGAAGTCCCGACGGGTTGGGGGCAGGGCGTCTTTGCGTGGCGCGCCCTGCCCCGAAGCATATGCATATGCAGCCACGCGTACACACAACGCAGTGTACGAAGTCCCGACGGGTTGGGGGCAGGGCGTCTTTGCGTGGCGCGCCCTGCCCCGAAGCATATGCATATGCAGCCATGCGTACACACAACGCAGTGTACGAAGTCCCGACGGGTTGGGGGCAGGGCGTCTTTGCGTGGCGCGCCCTGCCCCGAAGCATATGCATATGCAGCCACGCGTACACACAACGCAGTGTACGAAGTCCCGACGGGTTGGGGGCAGGGCGTCTTTGCGTGGCGCGCCCTGCCCCGAAGCATATGCATATGCAGCCACGCGTACACCCAACGCAGTGTACGAAGTCCCGACGGGTTGGGGGCAGGGCGTCTTTGCGTGGCGCGCCCTGCCCCGAAGCATATGCATATGGAGCCACGCGTACACACAACGCAGTGTACGAAGTCCCGACGGGTTGGGGGCAGGGCGTCTTTGCGTGGCGCGCCCTGCCCCGAAGCATATGCATATGCAGCCACGCGTACACACAACGCAGTGTACGAAGTCCCGACGGGTTGGGGGCAGGGCGTCTTTGCGTGGCGCGCCCTGCCCCGAAGCATATGCATATGCAGCCACGCGTACACACAACGCAGTGTACGAAGTCCCGACGGGTTGGGGGCAGGGCGTCTTTGCGTGGCGCGCCCTG
>CAXKVW010000193.1:260000-262500 GCA_964058825.1 Carex arenaria
GTAGCCGAAAATTGCCCGAAGTAGCCGAAAAATGGCCCGAAGTAGCCGAAAGTGCCCGAAGTAGCCGAAAAATGACTTGACGTAGCTGAAAGTGCCCGAAGTAGCCGAAATGTAGCCCGAAGTAGCCGAAATGTAGCCGTAGTAGCCGAAAATTGGCCCGAAGTAGCCGAAAATTGCCCGAAGTAGCCGAAAAATGGCCCCGAATTAGCTGAAATGTACCCCGAAGTAGCTAAAATGTAGCCGAAGTAGCCCAAATGTAGCCGAAGTAGCCGAAATGTAGCCCGAAGTAGCCAAAATGTAGTCGAAGTAGCCGAAAAAAGGCCCGAAGTAGCCGAAAATGGCCCGAAGTAGCCGAAAATTGGCCAGAAGTAGCCGAAAAATGACCCGAAGTAGCGGAAAGTGCCCGAAGTAGCCGGAAAATGCCCCGAAGTAGCCTGAAAGTATCCCGAAGTAGCCAAAAAGTAGCCTGAAGTAGTCGAAAAGTGGCCCGAAGTAGCCGAAAAGTGCCCGAAGTAGCCGAAAAGTGGCCCGAAGTAGCCGAAAAATGACCCGAAGTAGCCGAAAGTGCCCGAAGTAGCCGGACAATGGCCCGAAGTAGCTGAAAAGTAGCCCGAAGTAGCCGAAAAATGGCCCGAAGTAGCCGAAAAATGGCCCGAAGTAGCCGAAAAATGGCCCGAAGTAGCCGAAAAATGGCCCGAAGTAGCGTTGGTGCAGTAGCGCCCTTAGCGTTAGCACTTCTAAGTAAAATGGGGGGGAAACCTGGGGGATTTCCAGGGGGTGGTAACCCTGGGCGTGGCTGGAGACCCAAAATGCATATTCCCTATTAGGGGGCAAGGATTTTCGGAAAGGGTGCCCCTCCATGTGCAGGCCGGGTGGTGTACATGGCCCCTGAGGTACACGCACGGGAGTGTACATGGCCCGAAGTAGACGAAAAATGACCCGAAGTAGCCGAAAAATGACCCGAAGTAGCCGAAAGTAGCCGAAAAGTGCCCGAAGTAGCCGATAGGTGCCCGAAGTAGCCGAAAAATTGCCTGAGATAGCTGAAAAATGGCCCGAAGTAGCCGAAAGTGCCCGAAGTAGCCGAAAAAGGACCCGAAGTAGCCGAAAAGTGGCCGAAGTAGCTGAAAAATTGCCCGAGGTAGCCGAAAAATGGCCCGAAGTAGCTGAAAGTACCCGAAGTAGCTGAAATGTAGCCCGAAGTAGCCGAAATGTAGCCGAAGTAGCCGAAAAATGGCCCGAAGTAGCCGAAAGTCCCTGACGTAGCCAAAAAATGGCCCGAAGTAGCCGAAAGTCCCCGAAGTAGCCGAAATGTAGCCTGAAGTAGCCAAAATGTAGCCGAAGTAGCCGAAAAATGGCCCGAAGCAGCCGAAAAATGTCCCGAAGCAGCCGAAAAATGGCCCGAAGCAGCCGAAAAATGGCCCGAAGTAACCGAAAGTCCCGACTGGTTGGGGGCAGGGCGTCTTTGCGTGGCGCGCCCTGCTCGGAAGCATATGCATATGCAGCCACGCGTACACACAACGCAGTGTACGAAGTCCCGACAGGTTGGGGGCAGGGCGTCTTTGCGTGGCGAGCCCTGCCCGGAAGCATATGCATATGCAGCCACGCGTACACACAACGCAGTGTACGAAGTCCCGACGGGTTGGGGGCAGGGCGTCTTTGCGTGGCGCGCCCTGCCCCGAAGCATATGCATATGCAGCCACGCGTACACACAACGCAGTGTACGAAGTCCCGACGGGTTGGGGGCAGGGCGTCTTTGCGTGGCGCGTCCTGCCCCGAAGCAAATGCATATGCAGCCACGCGTACACACAACGCAGTGTACGAAGTCCCGACGGGTTGGGGGCAGGGCGTCTTTGCGTGGCGCGCCCTGCCCCGAAGCATATGCATATGCAGCCACGCGTACACACAACGCAGTGTACGAAGTCCCGACGGGTTGGGGGCAGGGCGTCTTTGCGTGGCGTGCCCTGCCCCGAAGCATATGCATATGCAGCCACGCGTACACACAACGCAGTGTACGAAGTCCCGACGGGTTGGGGGCAGGGCGTCTTTGCGTGGCGCGCCCTGCCCCGAAGCATATGCATATGCAGCCACGCGTACACACAACGCAGTGTACGAAGTCCCGACGGGTTGGGGGCAGGGCGTGCGTGGCGCGCCCTGCCCCGAAGCATATGCATATGCAGCCACGCGTACACACAATGCAGTGTACGAAGTCCCGACGGGTTGGGGGCAGGGCGTCTTTGCGTGGCGCGCCCTGCCCCGAAGCATATGCATATGCAGCCACGCGTACACACAACGCAGTGTACGAAGTCCCGACGGGTTGGGGGCAGGGCGTCTTTGCGTGGCGCGCCCTGCCCCGAAGCATATGCATATGCAGCCACGCGTACAAACAACGCAGTGTACGAAGTCCCGACGGGTTGGGGGCAGGGCGTCTTTGCGTGGCGCGCCCTGCCCCGAAGCATATGCATATGCAGCCACGCGTACACACAACGCAGTGTACGAAGTC
>CAXKVW010000193.1:272500-277500 GCA_964058825.1 Carex arenaria
AGTAGCCGAAAAATGGCCCGAAGTAGCCGAAATATAGCCCGAAGTAGCCGAAAGTCCCCGACGTAGCAAAAAAATGGCCCGAAGTAGCCGAAATGTAGCCCGAAGTAGCCGAAATGTAGCCCGAAGTAGCCAAAATGTAGCCGAAGTAGCCAAAATGTAGCCGAAGTAGCCGAAAAATGGCCCGAAGTAGCTGAAAGTGCCCGAAGTAGCCGGAAAATGGCCCGAAGTAGCCGAAAGGTGGCCTGAAGTAGCCGAAAAATGGCCCGAAATAGCCGAAAAGTGCCCGAAGTAGCCGAAAAATGACCCGAAGTAGCCGAAAAATGACCCGAAGTAGCCGAAAAATGACCCGAAGTAGCCGAAAGTGCCCGTAGTAGACGGAAAATGGCCCGAAGTAGCCAAAAAATGGACCGAAGTAGCCGAAAATTGCCCGAAGTAGCCGAAAATTGCCCGAAGTAGCCGATAAATGGCCCCGAATTAGCTGAAATGTACCCCGAAGTAGCTAAAATGTAGCCGAAGTAGCCCAAATGTAGCCGAAGTAGCCGAAATGTAGCCCGAAGTAGCCAAAATGTAGTCGAAGTAGCCGAAAAAAGGCCCGAAGTAGCCGAAAATGGCCCGAAGTAGCCGAAAATTGGCCAGAAGTAGCCGAAAAATGACCCGAAGTAGCGGAAAGTGCCCGAAGTAGCCGGAAAATGCCCCGAAGTAGCCTGAAAGTATCCCGAAGTAGCCAAAAAGTAGCCTGAAGTAGCCGAAAAGTGGCCCGAAGTAGCCGAAAAGTGCCCGAAGTAGCCGAAAAGTGGCCCGAAGTAGCCGAAAAATGACCCGAAGTAGCCGAAAGTGCCCGAAGTAGCCGGACAATGGCCCGAAGTAGCTGAAAAGTAGCCCGAAGTAGCCGAAAAATGGCCCGAAGTAGCCGAAAAATGGCCCGAAGTAGCCGAAAAATGGCCCGAAGTAGCCGAAAAATGGCCCGAAGTAGCCGAAAAATGGCCCGAAGTAGCGTTGGTGCAGTAGCGCCCTTAGCGTTAGCACTTCTAAGTAAAATGGGGGGGAAACCTGGGGGATTTCCAGGGGGTGGTTACCCTGGGCGTGGCTGGAGACCCAAAATGCATATTCCCTATTAGGGGGCAAGGATTTTCGGAAAGGGTGCCCCTCCATGTGCAGGCCGGGTGGTGTACATGGCCCCTGAGGTACACGCACGGGAGTGTACATGGCCCGAAGTAGACGAAAAATGACCCGAAGTAGCCGAAAAATGACCCGAAGTAGCCGAAAGTAGCAGAAAAGTGCCCGAAGTAGCCGATAGGTGCCCGAAGTAGCCGAAAAATTGCCTGAGATAGCTGAAAAATGGCCCGAAGTAGCCGAAAGTGCCCGAAGTAGCCGAAAAAGGACCCGAAGTAGCCGAAAAGTGGCCGAAGTAGCTGAAAAATTGCCCGAGGTAGCCGAAAAATGGCCCGAAGTAGCTGAAAGTACCCGAAGTAGCTGAAATGTAGCCCGAAGTAGCCGAAATGTAGCCGAAGTAGCCGAAAAATGGCCCGAAGTAGCCGAAAGTCCCTGACGTAGCCAAAAAATGGCCCGAAGTAGCCGAAAGTCCCCGAAGTAGCCGAAATGTAGCCTGAAGTAGCCAAAATGTAGCCGAAGTAGCCGAAAAATGGCCCGAAGCAGCCGAAAAATGTCCCGAAGCAGCCGAAAAATGGCCCGAAGCAGCCGAAAAATGGCCCGAAGTAACCGAAAGTCCCGACTGGTTGGGGGCAGGGCGTCTTTGCGTGGCGCGCCCTGCTCGGAAGCATATGCATATGCAGCCACGCGTACACACAACGCAGTGTACGAAGTCCCGACAGGTTGGGGGCAGGGCGTCTTTGCGTGGCGAGCCCTGCCCGGAAGCATATGCATATGCAGCCACGCGTACACACAACGCAGTGTACGAAGTCCCGACGGGTTGGGGGCAGGGCGTCTTTGCGTGGCGCGCCCTGCCCCGAAGCATATGCATATGCAGCCACGCGTACACACAACGCAGTGTACGAAGTCCCGACGGGTTGGGGGCAGGGCGTCTTTGCGTGGCGCGCCCTGCCCCGAAGCAAATGCATATGCAGCCACGCGTACACACAACGCAGTGTACGAAGTCCCGACGGGTTGGGGGCAGGGCGTCTTTGCGTGGCGCGCCCTGCCCCGAAGCATATGCATATGCAGCCACGCGTACACACAACGCAGTGTACGAAGTCCCGACGGGTTGGGGGCAGGGCGTCTTTGCGTGGCGTGCCCTGCCCCGAAGCATATGCATATGCAGCCACGCGTACACACAACGCAGTGTACGAAGTCCCGACGGGTTGGGGGCACGGCGTCTTTGCGTGGCGCGCCCTGCCCCGAAGCATATGCATATGCAGCCACGCGTACACACAACGCAGTGTACGAAGTCCCGACGGGTTGGGGGCAGGGCGTCTTTGCGTGGCGCGCCCTGCCCCGAAGCATATGCATATGCAGCCACGCGTACACACAACGCAGTGTACGAAGTCCCGACGGGTTGGGGGCAGGGCGTCTTTGCGTGGCGCGCCCTGCCCCGAAGCATATGCATATGCAGCCATGCGTACACACAACGCAGTGTACGAAGTCCCGACGGGTTGGGGGCAGGGCGTCTTTGCGTGGCGCGCCCTGCCCCGAAGCATATGCATATGCAGCCACGCGTACACACAACGCAGTGTACGAAGTCCCGACGGGTTGGGGGCAGGGCGTCTTTGCGTGGCGCGCCCTGCCCCGAAGCATATGCATATGCAGCCACGCGTACACCCAACGCAGTGTACGAAGTCCCGACGGGTTGGGGGCCGGGCGTCTTTGCGTGGCGCGCCCTGCCCCGAAGCATATGCATATGTAGCCACGCGTACACACAACGCAGTGTACGAAGTCCCGACGGGTTGGGGGCAGGGCGTCTTTGCGTGGCGCGCCCTGCCCCGAAGCATATGCATATGCAGCCACGCGTACACACAACGCAGTGTACGAAGTCCCGACGGGTTGGGGGCAGGGCGTCTTTGCGTGGCGCGCCCTGCCCCGAAGCATATGCATATGCAGCCACGCGTACACACAACGCAGTGTACGAAGTCCCGACGGGTTGGGGGCAGGGCGTCTTTGCGTGGCGCGCCCTGCCCCGAAGCATATGCATATGCAGCCACGCGTACACACAACGCAGTGTACGAAGTCCCGACGGGTTGGGGGCAGGGCGTCTTTGCGTGGCGCGCCCTGCCCCGAAGCATATGCATATGCAGCCACGCGTACACCCAACGCAGTGTACGAAGTCCCGACGGGTTGGGGGCCGGGCGTCTTTGCGTGGCGCGCCCTGCCCCGAAGCATATGCATATGTAGCCACGCGTACACACAACGCAGTGTACGAAGTCCCGACGGGTTGGGGGCCGGGCGTCTTTGCGTGGCGCGCCCTGCCCCGAAGCATATGCATATGCAGCCACGCGTACACACAACGCAGTGTACGAAGTCCCGACGGGTTGGGGGCAGGGCGTCTTTGCGTGGCGCGCCCTGCCCCGAAGCATATGCATATGCAGCCACGCGTACACACAACGCAGTGTACGAAGTCCCGACGGGTTGGGGGCAGGGCGTCTTTGCGTGGCGCGCCCTGCCCCGAAGCATATGCATATGCAGCCACGCGTACACACAACGCAGTGTACGAAGTCCCGACGGGTTGGGGGCAGGGCGTCTTTGCGTGGCGCGCCCTGCCCCGAAGCATATGCATATGCAGCCACGCGTACACACAACGCAGTGTACGAAGTCCCGACGGGTTGGGGGCAGGGCGTCTTTGCGTGGCGTGCCCTGCCCCGAAGCATATGCATATGCAGCCACGCGTACACACAACGCAGTGTACGAAGTCCCGACGGGTTGGGGGCACGGCGTCTTTGCGTGGCGCGCCCTGCCCCGAAGCATATGCATATGCAGCCACGCGTACACACAACGCAGTGTACGAAGTCCCGACGGGTTGGGGGCAGGGCGTCTTTGCGTGGCGCGCCCTGCCCCGAAGCATATGCATATGCAGCCACGCGTACACACAACGCAGTGTACGAAGTCCCGACGGGTTGGGGGCAGGGCGTCTTTGCGTGGCGCGCCCTGCCCCGAAGCATATGCATATGCAGCCATGCGTACACACAACGCAGTGTACGAAGTCCCGACGGGTTGGGGGCAGGGCGTCTTTGCGTGGCGCGCCCTGCCCCGAAGCATATGCATATGCAGCCACGCGTACACACAACGCAGTGTACGAAGTCCCGACGGGTTGGGGGCAGGGCGTCTTTGCGTGGCGCGCCCTGCCCCGAAGCATATGCATATGCAGCCACGCGTACACCCAACGCAGTGTACGAAGTCCCGACGGGTTGGGGGCCGGGCGTCTTTGCGTGGCGCGCCCTGCCCCGAAGCATATGCATATGTAGCCACGCGTACACACAACGCAGTGTACGAAGTCCCGACGGGTTCGGGGCAGGGCGTCTTTGCGTGGCGCGCCCTGCCCCGAAGCATATGCATATGCAGCCACGCGTACACACAACGCAGTGTACGAAGTCCCGACGGGTTGGGGGCAGGGCGTCTTTGCGTGGCGCGCCCTGCCCCGAAGCATATGCATATGCAGCCACGCGTACACACAACGCAGTGTACGAAGTCCCGACGGGTTGGGGGCAGGGCGTCTTTGCGTGGCGCGCCCTGCCCCGAAGCATATGCATATGCAGCCACGCGTACACACAACGCAGTGTACGAAGTCCCGACGGGTTGGGGGCAGGGCGTCTTTGCGTGGCGCGCCCTGCCCCGAAGCATATGCATATGCAGCCACGCGTACACCCAACGCAGTGTACGAAGTCCCGACGGGTTGGGGGCCGGGCGTCTTTGCGTGGCGCGCCCTGCCCCGAAGCATATGCATATGTAGCCACGCGTACACACAACGCAGTGTACGAAGTCCCGACGGGTTGGGGGCCGGGCGTCTTTGCGTGGCGCGCCCTGCCCCGAAGCATATGCATATGCAGCCACGC
>CAXKVW010000193.1:287500-292500 GCA_964058825.1 Carex arenaria
TTAGTGTGACAGCCCCCAGCGTTAGTGCGGACAGCCCCAGCGTCGGTGCTGACAGCCCCCAGCGTTAGCGCTGACAGCCCCAGCGTCGGGGCTGACAGCGCCAAGCGTTAGTGTGACAGCCCCCAACGTCGGGGCTGACAGCGCCCAGCGTTAGGTTGACAGCCCCCAGCGTTAGTGCTGACAGCCCCCAGCGTCGGTGCAGCGATAGTCCGACCCGGGTTTGCCACGAAAAAAAAAATTGAGCTTTGAAAAAAATTTGAAATTTGAAAAAAATTGAAATTTCAAAAAAATTTGAAGTGAACAAAAAAAAAACGGGGAAAATATCTGGGAAGCCCCAGCGTCGGTGCTGATAGCCCCAGCGTCGGTGCTGACAGCGCCCAGCGTTAGTGCTGACAGCCCCAGCGTCGGGGCTGACAGCACCCAGCGTTAGTGTGACAGCCCCCAGCGTTAGTGCGGACAGCCCCAGCGTCGGTGCTGACAGCCCCCAGCGTCGGTGCAGCGGGAGTCCGAGCCGGGGTTGCCACGAAAAAATTAAAAATTTTGAAATTCGAGAAAAATTTTGAAATTTGAAAATTTTGAAATTTGAAAAATTTTGAAATTAGAAAAAAATTGAAATTTGAAAAAAATTGATTTCCGAAAAAATTTGAAATTCGAAAAAATTTGAAATTTTCAAAAAATTTGAAATTTAAAAAAAAAATTGGATAAGAAGTGAAACCGGTCGAAAAATCGGGTAAAAAAATAGTTCAACACCCTTATTTTTAACATGGGGGATTTGGAGGGGGTGGTAACCCAAGGGGTGGCTAGAGCCTAAAAATGCATATTCCCTATTAGGGGGGCAAGATTTTCAAGAAGGGTGCCCCCTCATGTGCACAAATGGGAGTGTACATGGCCCAAAGTAGCCGAAATGTAGCCCGAAGTAGCCGAAATGTAGCCCGAAGTAGCCGAAATGTAGCCGAACTAGCCGAAAATTGGCCCGAAGTAGCCGAAAAATGGCCCGAAGTAGCCGAAAGTTCCCGACGTAGCAAAAAAATGGCCAGAAGTAGCCAAAAGTCCCCGAAGTAGCCGAAATGTAGCCCGAAGTAGCCGAAATGTAGCCCGAAGTAGCCGAAATGTAGCCGAAGTAGCCGAAAAATGACCCGAAGTAGCCGAAAGTGCCCGAAGTAGCCGAAAGTGCCCAACGTAGCCGGAAAATGGATCGAAGTAGCCAAAAAGTAGCCCGAAGTAGCCGAGAAATGGCCCGAAGTAGCCGAAAAGTGCCCGAAGTAGCCGAGAAGTAGCCCGAAGTAGCCGAAAAATGGCCCGAAGTAGCCGAAAATTGCCCGAAGTAGCCGAAAAATGTCCCCAAGTAGCCGAAAGTGCCCGAAGTAGCCGAAAAATGACCTGACGTAGCTGAAAGTGCCCCAAGTAGCCGAAATGTAGCCCGAAGTAGCTGAAATGTAGCCGAAGTAGCCGAAAATTGGCCCGAAGTAGCCGAAAATTGCTCCGAAGTAGCCGAAAATTGCCCCGAAGTAGCCGAAAAATGGCCCGAAGTAGCCGAAATATAGCCCGAAGTAGCCGAAAGTCCCCGACGTAGCAAAAAAATGGCCCGAAGTAGCCGAAATGTAGCCCGAAGTAGCCGAAATGTAGCCCGAAGTAGCCAAAATGTAGCCGAAGTAGCCAAAATGTAGCCGAAGTAGCCGAAAAATGGCCCGAAGTAGCTGAAAGTGCCCGAAGTAGCCGGAAAATGGCCCGAAGTAGCCGAAAGGTGGCCTGAAGTAGCCGAAAAATGGCCCGAAATAGCCGAAAAGTGCCCGAAGTAGCCGAAAAATGACCCGAAGTAGCCGAAAAATGACCCGAAGTAGCCGAAAAATGACCCGAAGTAGCCGAAAGTGCCCGTAGTAGACGGAAAATGGCCCGAAGTAGCCAAAAAATGGACCGAAGTAGCCGAAAATTGCCCGAAGTAGCCGAAAATTGCCCGAAGTAGCCGATAAATGGCCCCGAATTAGCTGAAATGTACCCCGAAGTAGCTAAAATGTAGCCGAAGTAGCCCAAATGTAGCCGAAGTAGCCGAAATGTAGCCCGAAGTAGCCAAAATGTAGTCGAAGTAGCCGAAAAAAGGCCCGAAGTAGCCGAAAATGGCCCGAAGTAGCCGAAAATTGGCCAGAAGTAGCCGAAAAATGACCCGAAGTAGCGGAAAGTGCCCGAAGTAGCCGGAAAATGCCCCGAAGTAGCCTGAAAGTATCCCGAAGTAGCCAAAAAGTAGCCTGAAGTAGCCGAAAAGTGGCCCGAAGTAGCCGAAAAGTGCCCGAAGTAGCCGAAAAATGGCCCGAAGTAGCCGAAAAATGACCCGAAGTAGCCGAAAGTGCCCGAAGTAGCCGGACAATGGCCCGAAGTAGCTGAAAAGTAGCCCGAAGTAGCCGAAAAATGGCCCGAAGTAGCCGAAAAATGGCCCGAAGTAGCCGAAAAATGGCCCGAAGTAGCCGAAAAATGGCCCGAAGTAGCGTTGGTGCAGTAGCGCCCTTAGCGTTAGCACTTCTAAGTAAAATGGGGGGGAAACCTGGGGGATTTCCAGGGGGTGGTTACCCTGGGCGTGGCTGGAGACCCAAAATGCATATTCCCTATTAGGGGGCAAGGATTTTCGGAAAGGGTGCCCCTCCATGTGCAGGCCGGGTGGTGTACATGGCCCCTGAGGTACACGCACGGGAGTGTACATGGCCCGAAGTAGACGAAAAATGACCCGAAGTAGCCGAAAAATGACCCGAAGTAGCCGAAAGTAGCCGAAAAGTGCCCGAAGTAGCCGATAGGTGCCCGAAGTAGCCGAAAAATTGCCTGAGATAGCTGAAAAATGGCCCGAAGTAGCCGAAAGTGCCCGAAGTAGCCGAAAAAGGACCCGAAGTAGCCGAAAAGTGGCCGAAGTAGCTGAAAAATTGCCCGAGGTAGCCGAAAAATGGCCCGAAGTAGCTGAAAGTACCCGAAGTAGCTGAAATGTAGCCCGAAGTAGCCGAAATGTAGCCGAAGTAGCCGAAAAATGGCCCGAAGTAGCCGAAAGTCCCTGACGTAGCCGAAAAATGGCCCGAAGTAGCCGAAAGTCCCCGAAGTAGCCGAAATGTAGCCTGAAGTAGCCAAAATGTAGCCGAAGTAGCCGAAAAATGGCCCGAAGCAGCCGAAAAATGTCCCGAAGCAGCCGAAAAATGGCCCGAAGCAGCCGAAAAATGGCCCGAAGTAACCGAAAGTCCCGACTGGTTGGGGGCAGGGCGTCTTTGCGTGGCGCGCCCTGCTCGGAAGCATATGCATATGCAGCCACGCGTACACACAACGCAGTGTACGAAGTCCCGACAGGTTGGGGGCAGGGCGTCTTTGCGTGGCGAGCCCTGCCCGGAAGCATATGCATATGCAGCCACGCGTACACACAACGCAGTGTACGAAGTCCCGACGGGTTGGGGGCAGGGCGTCTTTGCGTGGCGCGCCCTGCCCCGAAGCATATGCATATGCAGCCACGCGTACACACAACGCAGTGTACGAAGTCCCGACGGGTTGGGGGCAGGGCGTCTTTGCGTGGCGCGCCCTGCCCCGAAGCAAATGCATATGCAGCCACGCGTACACACAACGCAGTGTACGAAGTCCCGACGGGTTGGGGGCAGGGCGTCTTTGCGTGGCGCGCCCTGCCCCGAAGCATATGCATATGCAGCCACGCGTACACACAACGCAGTGTACGAAGTCCCGACGGGTTGGGGGCAGGGCGTCTTTGCGTGGCGCGCCCTGCCCCGAAGCATATGCATATGCAGCCATGCGTACACACAACGCAGTGTACGAAGTCCCGACGGGTTGGGGGCAGGGCGTCTTTGCGTGGCGCGCCCTGCCCCGAAGCATATGCATATGCAGCCACGCGTACACACAACGCAGTGTACGAAGTCCCGACGGGTTGGGGGCAGGGCGTCTTTGCGTGGCGCGCCCTGCCCCGAAGCATATGCATATGCAGCCACGCGTACACCCAACGCAGTGTACGAAGTCCCGACGGGTTGGGGGCCGGGCGTCTTTGCGTGGCGCGCCCTGCCCCGAAGCATATGCATATGTAGCCACGCGTACACACAACGCAGTGTACGAAGTCCCGACGGGTTGGGGGCAGGGCGTCTTTGCGTGGCGCGCCCTGCCCCGAAGCATATGCATATGCAGCCACGCGTACACACAACGCAGTGTACGAAGTCCCGACGGGTTGGGGGCAGGGCGTCTTTGCGTGGCGCGCCCTGCCCCGAAGCATATGCATATGCAGCCACGCGTACACACAACGCAGTGTACGAAGTCCCGACGGGTTGGGGGCAGGGCGTCTTTGCGTGGCGCGCCCTGCCCCGAAGCATATGCATATGCAGCCACGCGTACACACAACGCAGTGTACGAAGTCCCGACGGGTTGGGGGCAGGGCGTCTTTGCGTGGCGCGCCCTGCCCCGAAGCATATGCATATGCAGCCACGCGTACACCCAACGCAGTGTACGAAGTCCCGACGGGTTGGGGGCCGGGCGTCTTTGCGTGGCGCGCCCTGCCCGGAAGCATATGCATATGCAGCCACGCGTACACACAACGCAGTGTACGAAGTCCCGACGGGTTGGGGGCAGGGCGTCTTTGCGTGGCGCGCCCTGCCCCGAAGCATATGCATATGCAGCCACGCGTACACACAACGCAGTGTACGAAGTCCCGACGGGTTGGGGGCAGGGCGTCTTTGCGTGGCGCGCCCTGCCCCGAAGCATATGCATATGCAGCCACGCGTACACACAACGCAGTGTACGAAGTCCCGACGGGTTGGGGGCAGGGCGTCTTTGCGTGGCGCGCCCTGCCCCGAAGCATATGCATATGCAGCCACGCGTACACACAACGCAGTGTACGAAGTCCCGACGGGTTGGGGGCAGGGCGTCTTTGCGTGGCGCGCCCTGCCCCGAAACATATGCATATGCAGCCACGCGTACACACAACGCAGTGTACGAAGTCCCGACGGGTTGGGGGCAGGGCGTCTTTGCGTGGCGCGCCC
>CAXKVW010000193.1:302500-310000 GCA_964058825.1 Carex arenaria
TTTAACATGGGGGATTTGGAGGGGGTGGTAACCCAAGGGGTGGCTAGAGCCTAAAAATGCATATTCCCTATTAGGGGGGCAAGATTTTCAAGAAGGGTGCCCCCTCATGTGCACAAATGGGAGTGTACATGGCCCAAAGTAGCCGAAATGTAGCCCGAAGTAGCCGAAATGTAGCCCGAAGTAGCCGAAATGTAGCCGAACTAGCCGAAAATTGGCCCGAAGTAGCCGAAAAATGGCCCGAAGTAGCCGAAAGTTCCCGACGTAGCAAAAAAATGGCCAGAAGTAGCCAAAAGTCCCCGAAGTAGCCGAAATGTAGCCCGAAGTAGCCGAAATGTAGCCCGAAGTAGCCGAAATGTAGCCGAAGTAGCCGAAAAATGACCCGAAGTAGCCGAAAGTGCCCGAAGTAGCCGAAAGTGCCCAAAGTAGCCGGAAAATGGATCGAAGTAGCCAAAAAGTAGCCCGAAGTAGCCGAGAAATGGCCCGAAGTAGCCGAAAAGTGCCCGAAGTAGCCGAGAAGTAGCCCGAAGTAGCCGAAAAATGGCCCGAAGTAGCCGAAAATTGCCCGAAGTAGCCGAAAAATGTCCCCAAGTAGCCGAAAGTGCCCGAAGTAGCCGAAAAATGACCTGACGTAGCTGAAAGTGCCCCAAGTAGCCGAAATGTAGCCCGAAGTAGCTGAAATGTAGCCGAAGTAGCCGAAAATTGGCCCGAAGTAGCCGAAAATTGCTCCGAAGTAGCCGAAAATTGCCCCGAAGTAGCCGAAAAATGGCCCGAAGTAGCCAAAATATAGCCCGAAGTAGCCGAAAGTCCCCGACGTAGCAAAAAAATGGCCCGAAGTAGCCGAAATGTAGCCCGAAGTAGCCGAAATGTAGCCCGAAGTAGCCAAAATGTAGCCGAAGTAGCCAAAATGTAGCCGAAGTAGCCGAAAAATGGCCCGAAGTAGCTGAAAGTGCCCGAAGTAGCCGGAAAATGGCCCGAAGTAGCCGAAAGGTGGCCTGAAGTAGCCAAAAAATGGCCCGAAATAGCCGAAAAGTGCCCGAAGTAGCCGAAAAATGACCCGAAGTAGCCGAAAAATGACCCGAAGTAGCCGAAAAATGACCCGAAGTAGCCGAAAGTGCCCGTAGTAGACGGAAAATGGCCCGAAGTAGCCAAAAAATGGACCGAAGTAGCCGAAAATTGCCCGAAGTAGCCGAAAATTGCCCGAAGTAGCCGAAAAATGGCCCGAAGTAGCCGAAAGTGCCCGAAGTAGCCGAAAAATGACTTGACGTAGCTGAAAGTGCCCGAAGTAGCCGAAATGTAGCCCGAAGTAGCCGAAATGTAGCCGTAGTAGCCGAAAATTGGCCCGAAGTAGCCGAAAATTGCCCGAAGTAGCCGAAAAATGGCCCCGAATTAGCTGAAATGTACCCCGAAGTAGCTAAAATGTAGCCGAAGTAGCCCAAATGTAGCCGAAGTAGCCGAAATGTAGCCCGAAGTAGCCAAAATGTAGTCGAAGTAGCCGAAAAAAGGCCCGAAGTAGCCGAAAATGGCCCGAAGTAGCCGAAAATTGGCCAGAAGTAGCCGAAAAATGACCCGAAGTAGCGGAAAGTGCCCGAAGTAGCCGGAAAATGCCCCGAAGTAGCCTGAAAGTATCCCGAAGTAGCCAAAAAGTAGCCTGAAGTAGCCGAAAAGTGGCCCGAAGTAGCCGAAAAGTGCCCGAAGTAGCCGAAAAATGACCCGAAGTAGCCGAAAAATGACCCGAAGTAGCCGAAAGTGCCCGAAGTAGCCGGACAATGGCCCGAAGTAGCTGAAAAGTAGCCCGAAGTAGCCGAAAAATGGCCCGAAGTAGCCGAAAAATGGCCCGAAGTAGCCGAAAAATGGCCCGAAGTAGCCGAAAAATGGCCCGAAGTAGCGTTGGTGCAGTAGCGCCCTTAGCGTTAGCACTTCTAAGTAAAATGGGGGGGAAACCTGGGGGATTTCCAGGGGGTGGTAACCCTGGGCGTGGCTGGAGACCCAAAATGCATATTCCCTATTAGGGGGCAAGGATTTTCGGAAAGGGTGCCCCTCCATGTGCAGGCCGGGTGGTGGACATGGCCCCTGAGGTACACGCACGGGAGTGTACATGGCCCGAAGTAGACGAAAAATGACCCGAAGTAGCCGAAAAATGACCCGAAGTAGCCGAAAGTAGCCGAAAAGTGCCCGAAGTAGCCGATAGGTGCCCGAAGTAGCCGAAAAATTGCCTGAGATAGCTGAAAAATGGCCCGAAGTAGCCGAAAGTGCCCGAAGTAGCCGAAAAAGGACCCGAAGTAGCCGAAAAGTGGCCGAAGTAGCTGAAAAATTGCCCGAGGTAGCCGAAAAATGGCCCGAAGTAGCTGAAAGTACCCGAAGTAGCTGAAATGTAGCCCGAAGTAGCCGAAATGTAGCCGAAGTAGCCGAAAAATGGCCCGAAGTAGCCGAAAGTCCCTGACGTAGCCAAAAAATGGCCCGAAGTAGCCGAAAGTCCCCGAAGTAGCCGAAATGTAGCCTGAAGTAGCCAAAATGTAGCCGAAGTAGCCGAAAAATGGCCCGAAGCAGCCGAAAAATGGCCCGAAGCAGCCGAAAAATGTCCCGAAGCAGCCTAAAAATGGCCCGAAGCAGCCGAAAAATGGCCCGAAGTAACCGAAAGTCCCGACTGGTTGGGGGCAGGGCGTCTTTGCGTGGCGCGCCCTGCTCGGAAGCATATGCATATGCAGCCACGCGTACACACAACGCAGTGTACGAAGTCCCGACAGGTTGGGGGCCGGGCGTCTTTGCGTGGCGAGCCCTGCCCGGAAGCATATGCATATGCAGCCACGCGTACACACAACGCAGTGTACGAAGTCCCGACGGGTTGGGGGCAGGGCGTCTTTGCGTGGCGCGCCCTGCCCCGAAGCATATGCATATGCAGCCACGCGTACACACAACGCAGTGTACGAAGTCCCGACGGGTTGGGGGCAGGGCGTCTTTGCGTGGCGCGCCCTGCCCCGAAGCAAATGCATATGCAGCCACGCGTACACACAACGCAGTGTACGAAGTCCCGACGGGTTGGGGGCAGGGCGTCTTTGCGTGGCGCGCCCTGCCCCGAAGCATATGCATATGCAGCCACGCGTACACACAACGCAGTGTACGAAGTCCCGACGGGTTGGGGGCAGGGCGTCTTTGCGTGGCGCGCCCTGCCCCGAAGCATATGCATATGCAGCCACGCGTACACACAACGCAGTGTACGAAGTCCCGACGGGTTGGGGGCAGGGCGTCTTTGCGTGGCGCGCCCTGCCCCGAAGCATATGCATATGCAGCCACGCGTACACACAACGCAGTGTACGAAGTCCCGACGGGTTGGGGGCAGGGCGTCTTTGCGTGGCGCGCCCTGCCCCGAAGCATATGCATATGCAGCCACGCGTACACACAACGCAGTGTACGAAGTCCCGACGGGTTGGGGGCAGGGCGTCTTTGCGTGGCGCGCCCTGCCCCGAAGCATATGCATATGCAGCCATGCGTACACACAACGCAGTGTACGAAGTCCCGACGGGTTGGGGGCAGGGCGTCTTTGCGTGGCGCGCCCTGCCCCGAAGCATATGCATATGCAGCCACGCGTACACACAACGCAGTGTACGAAGTCCCGACGGGTTGGGGGCAGGGCGTCTTTGCGTGGCGCGCCCTGCCCCGAAGCATATGCATATGCAGCCACGCGTACACCCAACGCAGTGTACGAAGTCCCGACGGGTTGGGGGCCGGGCGTCTTTGCGTGGCGCGCCCTGCCCGGAAGCATATGCATATGTAGCCACGCGTACACACAACGCAGTGTACGAAGTCTCGACGGGTTGGGGGCAGGGCGTCTTTGCGTGGCGCGCCCTGCCCCGAAGCATATGCATATGCAGCCACGCGTACACACAACGCAGTGTACGAAGTCCCGACGGGTTGGGGGCAGGGCGTCTTTGCGTGGCGCGCCCTGCCCCGAAGCATATGCATATGCAGCCACGCGTACACACAACGCAGTGTACGAAGTCCCGACGGGTTGGGGGCAGGGCGTCTTTGCGTGGCGCGCCCTGCCCCGAAGCATATGCATATGCAGCCACGCGTACACACAACGCAGTGTACGAAGTCCCGACGGGTTGGGGGCAGGGCGTCTTTGCGTGGCGCGCCCTGCCCCGAAGCATATGCATATGCAGCCACGCGTACACACAACGCAGTGTACGAAGTCCCGACGGGTTGGGGGCAGGGCGTCTTTGCGTGGCGCGCCCTGCCCCGAAGCATATGCATATGCAGCCACGCGTACACCCAACGCAGTGTACGAAGTCCCGACGGGTTGGGGGCCGGGCGTCTTTGCGTGGCGCGCCCTGCCCCGAAGCATATGCATATGCAGCCACGCGTACACACAACGCAGTGTACGAAGTCCTGACGGGTTGGGGGCAGGGCGTCTTTGCGTGGCGCCCCCTGCCCCGAAGCATATGCATATGCAGCCACGCGTACACACAACGCAGTGTACGATGTCCCGACGGGTTGGGGGCAGGGCGTCTTTGCGTGGCGCGCCCTGCCCCGAAGCATATGCATATGCAGCCACGCGTACACACAACGCAGTGTACGAAGTCCCGACGGGTTGGGGGCAGGGCGTCTTTGCGTGGCGCGCCCTGCCCCGAAGCATATGCATATGCAGCCATGCGTACACACAACGCAGTGTACGAAGTCCCGACGGGTTGGGGGCAGGGCGTCTTTGCGTGGCGCGCCCTGCCCAGAAGCATATGCATATGCAGCCACGCGTACACACAACGCAGTGTACGAAGTCCCGACGGGTTGGGGGCAGGGCGTCTTTGCGTGGCGCGCCCTGCCCCGAAGCATATGCATATGCAGCCACGCGTACACCCAACGCAGTGTACGAAGTCCCGACGGGTTGGGGGCCGGGCGTCTTTGCGTGGCGCGCCCTGCCCCGAAGCATATGCATATGCAGCCACGCGTACACACAACGCAGTGTACGAAGTCCCGACGGGTTGGGGGCAGGGCGTCTTTGCGTGGCGCGCCCTGCCCCGAAGCATATGTATATGCAGCCACGCGTACACACAACGCAGTGTACGAAGTCCCGACGGGTTGGGGGCAGGGCGTCTTTGCGTGGCGCGCCCTGCCCCGAAGCATATGCATATGCAGCCACGCGTACACACAACGCAGTGTACGAAGTCCCGACGGGTTGGGGGCAGGGCGTCTTTGCGTGGCGCGCCCTGCCCCGAAGCATATGCATATGCAGCCACGCGTACACACAACGCAGTGTACGAAGTCCCGACGGGTTGGTGGCAGGGCGTCTTTGCGTGGCGCGCCCTGCCCCGAAGCATATGCATATGCAGCCACGCGTACACACAACGCAGTGTACGAAGTCCCGACGGGTTGGGGCATGGCGTCTTTGCGTGGCGCGCCCTGCCCGGAAGCATATGCATATGCAGCCACGCGTACACACAACGCAGTGTACGAAGTCCCGACGGGTTGGGGGCAGGGCGTCTTTGCGTGGCGCGCCCTGCCCCGAAGCATATGCATATGCAGCCACGCGTACACACAACGCAGTGTACGAAGTCCCGACGGGTTGGGGGCAGGGCGTCTTTGCGTGGCGCGCCCTGCCCCGAAGCATATGCATATGCAGCCACGCGTACACACAACGCAGTGTACGAAGTCCCGACGGGTTGGGGGCAGGGCGTCTTTGCGTGGCGCGCCCTGCCCCGAAGCATATGCATATGCAGCCACGCGTACACACAACGCAGTGTACGAAGTCCCGACGGGTTGGGGGCAGGGCGTCTTTGCGTGGCGCGCCCTGCCCCGAAGCATATGTATATGCAGCCACGCGTACACACAACGCAGTGTACGAAGTCCCGACGGGTTGGGGGCAGGGCGTCTTTGCGTGGCGCGCCCTGCCCCGAAGCAAATGCATATGCAGCCACGCGTACACACAACGCAGTGTACGAAGTCCCGACGGGTTGGGGGCAGGGCGTCTTTGCGTGGCGCGCCCTGCCCCGAAGCATATGCATATGCAGCCACGCGTACACACAACGCAGTGTACGAAGTCCCGACGGGTTGGGGGCAGGGCGTCTTTGCGTGGCGCGCCCTGCCCCGAAGCATATGCATATGCAGCCACGCGTACACACAACGCAGTGTACGAAGTCCCGACGGGTTGGGGGCAGGGCGTCTTTGCGTGGCGCGCCCTGCCCCGAAGCATATGCATATGCAGCCACGCGTACACACAACGCAGTGTACGAAGTCCCGACGGGTTGGGGGCAGGGCGTCTTTGCGTGGCGCGCCCTGCCCCGAAGCATATGCATATGCAGCCACGCGTACACACAACGCAGTGTACGAAGTCCCGACGGGTTGGGGGCAGGGCGTCTTTGCGTGGCGCGCCCTGCCCCGAAGCATATGCATATGCAGCCATGCGTACACACAACGCAGTGTACGAAGTCCCGACGGGTTGGGGGCAGGGCGTCTTTGCGTGGCGCGCCCTGCCCCGAAGCATATGCATATGCAGCCACGCGTACACACAACGCAGTGTACGAAGTCCCGACGGGTTGGGGGCAGGGCGTCTTTGCGTGGCGCGCCCTGCCCCGAAGCATATGCATATGCAGCCACGCGTACACCCAACGCAGTGTACGAAGTCCCGACGGGTTGGGGGCCGGGCGTCTTTGCGTGGCGCGCCCTGCCCGGAAGCATATGCATATGTAGCCACGCGTACACACAACGCAGTGTACGAAGTCTCGACGGGTTGGGGGCAGGGCGTCTTTGCGTGGCGCGCCCTGCCCCGAAGCATATGCATATGCAGCCACGCGTACACACAACGCAGTGTACGAAGTCCCGACGGGTTGGGGGCAGGGCGTCTTTGCGTGGCGCGCCCTGCCCCGAAGCATATGCATATGCAGCCACGCGTACACACAACGCAGTGTACGAAGTCCCGACGGGTTGGGGGCAGGGCGTCTTTGCGTGGCGCGCCCTGCCCCGAAGCATATGCATATGCAGCCACGCGTACACACAACGCAGTGTACGAAGTCCCGACGGGTTGGGGGCAGGGCGTCTTTGCGTGGCGCGCCCTGCCCCGAAGCATATGCATATGCAGCCACGCGTACACACAACGCAGTGTACGAAGTCCCGACGGGTTGGGGGCAGGGCGTCTTTGCGTGGCGCGCCCTGCCCCGAAGCATATGCATATGCAGCCACGCGTACACCCAACGCAGTGTACGAAGTCCCGACGGGTTGGGGGCCGGGCGTCTTTGCGTGGCGCGCCCTGCCCCGAAGCATATGCATATGCAGCCACGCGTACACACAACGCAGTGTACGAAGTCCCGACGGGTTGGGGGCAGGGCGTCTTTGCGTGGCGCCCCCTGCCCCGAAGCATATGCATATGCAGCCACGCGTACACACAACGCAGTGTACGATGTCCCGACGGGTTGGGGGCAGGGCGTCTTTGCGTGGCGCGCCCTGCCCCGAAGCATATGCATATGCAGCCACGCGTACACACAACGCAGTGTACGAAGTCCCGACGGGTTG
>CAXKVW010000193.1:320000-325000 GCA_964058825.1 Carex arenaria
TGATTTCCGAAAAAATTTGAAATTCGAAAAAATTTGAAATTTTCAAAAAATTTGAAATTTAAAAAAAAAATTGGATAAGAAGTGAAACCGGTCGAAAAATCGGGTAAAAAAATAGTTCAACACCCTTATTTTTAACATGGGGGATTTGGAGGGGGTGGTAACCCAAGGGGTGGCTAGAGCCTAAAAATGCATATTCCCTATTAGGGGGGCAAGATTTTCAAGAAGGGTGCCCCCTCATGTGCACAAATGGGAGTGTACATGGCCCAAAGTAGCCGAAATGTAGCCCGAAGTAGCCGAAATGTAGCCCGAAGTAGCCGAAATGTAGCCGAACTAGCCGAAAATTGGCCCGAAGTAGCCGAAAAATGGCCCGAAGTAGCCGAAAGTTCCCGACGTAGCAAAAAAATGGCCAGAAGTAGCCAAAAGTCCCCGAAGTAGCCGAAATGTAGCCCGAAGTAGCCGAAATGTAGCCCGAAGTAGCCGAAATGTAGCCGAAGTAGCCGAAAAATGACCCGAAGTAGCCGAAAGTGCCCGAAGTAGCCGAAAGTGCCCAAAGTAGCCGGAAAATGGATCGAAGTAGCCAAAAAGTAGCCCGAAGTAGCCGAGAAATGGCCCGAAGTAGCCGAAAAGTGCCCGAAGTAGCCGAGAAGTAGCCCGAAGTAGCCGAAAAATGGCCCGAAGTAGCCGAAAATTGCCCGAAGTAGCCGAAAAATGTCCCCAAGTAGCCGAAAGTGCCCGAAGTAGCCGAAAAATGACCTGACGTAGCTGAAAGTGCCCCAAGTAGCCGAAATGTAGCCCGAAGTAGCTGAAATGTAGCCGAAGTAGCCGAAAATTGGCCCGAAGTAGCCGAAAATTGCTCCGAAGTAGCCGAAAATTGCCCCGAAGTAGCCGAAAAATGGCCCGAAGTAGCCGAAATATAGCCCGAAGTAGCCGAAAGTCCCCGACGTAGCAAAAAAATGGCCCGAAGTAGCCGAAATGTAGCCCGAAGTAGCCGAAATGTAGCCCGAAGTAGCCAAAATGTAGCCGAAGTAGCCAAAATGTAGCCGAAGTAGCCGAAAAATGGCCCGAAGTAGCTGAAAGTGCCCGAAGTAGCCGGAAAATGGCCCGAAGTAGCCGAAAGGTGGCCGGAAGTAGCCGAAAAATGGCCCGAAATAGCCGAAAAGTGCCCGAAGTAGCCGAAAAATGACCCGAAGTAGCCGAAAAATGACCCGAAGTAGCCGAAAAATGACCCGAAGTAGCCGAAAGTGCCCGTAGTAGACGGAAAATGGCCCGAAGTAGCCAAAAAATGGACCGAAGTAGCCGAAAATTGCCCGAAGTAGCCGAAAATTGCCCGAAGTAGCCGAAAAATGGCCCGAAGTAGCCGAAAGTGCCCGAAGTAGCCGAAAAATGACTTGACGTAGCTGAAAGTGCCCGAAGTAGCCGAAATGTAGCCCGAAGTAGCCGAAATGTAGCCGTAGTAGCCGAAAATTGGCCCGAAGTAGCCGAAAATTGCCCGAAGTAACCGAAAAATGGCCCCGAATTAGCTGAAATGTACCCCGAAGTAGCTAAAATGTAGCCGAAGTAGCCCAAATGTAGCCGAAGTAGCCGAAATGTAGCCCGAAGTAGCCAAAATGTAGTCGAAGTAGCCGAAAAAAGGCCCGAAGTAGCCGAAAATGGCCCGAAGTAGCCGAAAATTGGCCAGAAGTAGCCGAAAAATGACCCGAAGTAGCGGAAAGTGCCCGAAGTAGCCGGAAAATGCCCCGAAGTAGCCTGAAAGTATCCCGAAGTAGCCAAAAAGTTGCCTGAAGTAGCCGAAAAGTGGCCCGAAGTAGCTGAAAAGTGCCCGAAGTAGCCGAAAAATGGCCCGAAGTAGCCGAAAAATGACCCGAAGTAGCCGAAAGTGCCCGAAGTAGCCGGACAATGGCCCGAAGTAGCTGAAAAGTAGCCCGAAGTAGCCGAAAAATGGCCCGAAGTAGCCGAAAAATGGCCCGAAGTAGCCGAAAAATGGCCCGAAGTAGCCGAAAAATGGCCCGAAGTAGCCGAAAAATGGCCCGAAGTAGCGTTGGTGCAGTAGCGCCCTTAGCGTTAGCACTTCTAAGTAAAATGGGGGGGAAACCTGGGGGATTTCCAGGGGGTGGTAACCCTGGGCGTGGCTGGAGACCCAAAATGCATATTCCCTATTAGGGGGCAAGGATTTTCGGAAAGGGTGCCCCTCCATGTGCAGGCCGGGTGGTGTACATGGCCCCTGAGGTACACGCACGGGAGTGTACATGGCCCGAAGTAGACGAAAAATGACCCGAAGTAGCCGAAAAATGACCCGAAGTAGCCGAAAGTAGCCGAAAAGTGCCCGAAGTAGCCGATAGGTGCCCGAAGTAGCCGAAAAATTGCCTGAGATAGCTGAAAAATGGCCCGAAGTAGCCGAAAGTGCCCGAAGTAGCCGAAAAAGGACCCGAAGTAGCCGAAAAGTGGCCGAAGTAGCTGAAAAATTGCCCGAGGTAGCCGAAAAATGGCCCGAAGTAGCTGAAAGTACCCGAAGTAGCTGAAATGTAGCCCGAAGTAGCCGAAATGTAGCCGAAGTAGCCGAAAAATGGCCCGAAGTAGCCGAAAGTCCCTGACGTAGCCAAAAAATGGCCCGAAGTAGCCGAAAGTCCCCGAAGTAGCCGAAATGTAGCCTGAAGTAGCCAAAATGTAGCCGAAGTAGCCGAAAAATGGCCCGAAGCAGCCGAAAAATGTCCCGAAGCAGCCGAAAAATGGCCCGAAGCAGCCGAAAAATGGCCCGAAGTAACCGAAAGTCCCGACTGGTTGGGGGCAGGGCGTCTTTGCGTGGCGCGCCCTGCTCGGAAGCATATGCATATGCAGCCACGCGTACACACAACGCAGTGTACGAAGTCCCGACAGGTTGGGGGCAGGGCGTCTTTGCGTGGCGAGCCCTGCCCGGAAGCATATGCATATGCAGCCACGCGTACACACAACGCAGTGTACGAAGTCCCGACGGGTTGGGGGCAGGGCGTCTTTGCGTGGCGCGCCCTGCCCCGAAGCATATGCATATGCAGCTACGCGTACACACAACGCAGTGTACGAAGTCCCGACGGGTTGGGGGCAGGGCGTCTTTGCGTGGCGCGCCCTGCCCCGAAGCAAATGCATATGCAGCCACGCGTACACACAACGCAGTGTACGAAGTCCCGACGGGTTGGGGGCAGGGCGTCTTTGCGTGGCGCGCCCTGCCCCGAAGCATATGCATATGCAGCCACGCGTACACACAACGCAGTGTACGAAGTCCCGACGGGTTGGGGGCAGGGCGTCTTTGCGTGGCGCGCCCTGCCCCGAAGCAAATGCATATGCAGCCACGCGTACACACAACGCAGTGTACGAAGTCCCGACGGGTTGGGGGCAGGGCGTCTTTGCGTGGCGCGCCCTGCCCCGAAGCATATGCATATGCAGCCACGCGTACACACAACGCAGTGTACGAAGTCCCGACGGGTTGGGGGCAGGGCGTCTTTGCGTGGCGTGCCCTGCCCCGAAGCATATGCATATGCAGCCACGCGTACACACAACGCAGTGTACGAAGTCCCGACGGGTTGGGGGCACGGCGTCTTTGCGTGGCGCGCCCTGCCCCGAAGCATATGCATATGCAGCCACGCGTACACACAACGCAGTGTACGAAGTCCCGACGGGTTGGGGGCAGGGCGTCTTTGCGTGGCGCGCCCTGCCCCGAAGCATATGCATATGCAGCCACGCGTACACACAACGCAGTGTACGAAGTCCCGACGGGTTGGGGGCAGGGCGTCTTTGCGTGGCGCGCCCTGCCTCGAAGCATATGCATATGCAGCCATGCGTACACACAACGCAGTGTACGAAGTCCCGACGGGTTGGGGGCAGGGCGTCTTTGCGTGGCGCGCCCTGCCCCGAAGCATATGCATATGCAGCCACGCGTACACACAACGCAGTGTACGAAGTCCCGACGGGTTGGGGGCAGGGCGTCTTTGCGTGGCGCGCCCTGCCCCGAAGCATATGCATATGCAGCCACGCGTACACCCAACGCAGTGTACGAAGTCCCGACGGGTTGGGGGCCGGGCGTCTTTGCGTGGCGCGCCCTGCCCCGAAGCATATGCATATGCAGCCACGCGTACACACAACGCAGTGTACGAAGTCCCGACGGGTTGGGGGCAGGGCGTCTTTGCGTGGCGCGCCCTGCCCCGAAGCATATGCATATGCAGCCACGCGTACACACAACGCAGTGTACGAAGTCCCGACGGGTTGGGGGCAGGGCGTCTTTGCGTGGCGCGCCCTGCCCCGAAGCATATGCATATGCAGCCACGCGTACACACAACGCAGTGTACGAAGTCCCGACGGGTTGGGGGCAGGGCGTCTTTGCGTGGCGCGCCCTGCCCCGAAGCATATGCATATGCAGCCACGCGTACACACAACGCAGTGTACGAAGTCCCGACGGGTTGGGGGCAGGGCGTCTTTGCGTGGCGCGCCCTGCCCCGAAGCATATGCATATGCAGCCACGCGTACACACAACGCAGTGTACGAAGTCCCGACGGGTTGGGGGCAGGGCGTCTTTGCGTGGCGCGCCCTGCCCCGAAGCATATGCATATGCAGCCACGCGTACACCCAACGCAGTGTACGAAGTCCCGACGGGTTGGGGGCCGGGCGTCTTTGCGTGGCGCGCCCTGCCCCGAAGCATATGCATATGTAGCCACGCGTACACACAACGCAGTGTACGAAGTCCCGACGGGTTGGGGGCAGGGCGTCTTTGCGTGGCGCGCCCTGCCCCGAAGCATATGCATATGCAGCCACGCGTACACACAACGCAGTGTACGAAGTCCCGACGGGTTGGGGGCAGGGCGTCTTTGCGTGGCGCGCCCTGCCCCGAAGCATATGCATATGCAGCCACGCGTACACACAACGCAGTGTACGAAGTCCCGACGGGTTGGGGGCAGGGCGTCTTTGCGTGGCGTGCCCTGCCCCGAAGCATATGCATATGCAGCCACGCTTACACACAACGCAGTGTACGAAGT
>CAXKVW010000193.1:335000-337500 GCA_964058825.1 Carex arenaria
TGGCCCGAAGTAGCCGAAAGTCCCTGACGTAGCCAAAAAATGGCCCGAAGTAGCCGAAAGTCCCCGAAGTAGCCGAAATGTAGCCTGAAGTAGCCAAAATGTAGCCGAAGTAGCCGAAAAATGGCCCGAAGCAGCCGAAAAATGTCCCGAAGCAGCCGAAAAATGGCCCGAAGCAGCCGAAAAATGGCCCGAAGTAACCGAAAGTCCCGACTGGTTGGGGGCAGGGCGTCTTTGCGTGGCGCGCCCTGCTCGGAAGCATATGCATATGCAGCCACGCGTACACACAACGCAGTGTACGAAGTCCCGACGGGTTGGGGGCAGGGCGTCTTTGCGTGGCGCGCCCTGCCCCGAAGCATATGCATATGCAGCCACGCGTACACACAACGCAGTGTACGAAGTCCCGACGGGTTGGGGGCAGGGCGTCTTTGCGTGGCGTGCCCTGCCCCGAAGCATATGCATATGCAGCCACGCGTACACACAACGCAGTGTACGAAGTCCCGACGGGTTGGGGGCAGGGCGTCTTTGCGTGGCGCGACCTGCCCCGAAGCATATGCATATGCAGCCACGCGTACACACAACGCAGTGTACGAAGTCCCGACGGGTTGGGGGCAGGGCGTCTTTGCGTGGCGCGCCCTGCCCCGAAGCATATGCATATGCAGCCACGCGTACACACAACGCAGTGTACGAAGTCCCGACGGGTTGGGGGCAGGGCGTCTTTGCGTGGCGCGCCCTGCCCCGAAGCATATGCATATGCAGCCATGCGTACACACAACGCAGTGTACGAAGTCCCGACGGGTTGGGGGCAGGGCGTCTTTGCGTGGCGCGCCCTGCCCCGAAGCATATGCATATGCAGCCATGCGTACACACAACGCAGTGTACGATGTCCCGACGGGTTGGGGGCAGGGCGTCTTTGCGTGGCGCGCCCTGCCCCGAAGCATATGCATATGCAGCCACGCGTACACACAACGCAGTGTACGAAGTCCCGACGGGTTGGGGGCAGGGCGTCTTTGCGTGGCGCGCCCTGCCCCGAAGCATATGCATATGCAGCCACGCGTACACCCAACGCAGTGTACGAAGTCCCGACGGGTTGGGGGCCGGGCGTCTTTGCGTGGCGCGCCCTGCCCCGAAGCATATGCATATGGAGCCACGCGTACACACAACGCAGTGTACGAAGTCCCGACGGGTTGGGGGCAGGGCGTCTTTGCGTGGCGCGCCCTGCCCCGAAGCATATGCATATGCAGCCACGCGTACACACAACGCAGTGTACGAAGTCCCGACGGGTTGGGGGCAGGGCGTCTTTGCGTGGCGCGCCCTGCCCCGAAGCATATGCATATGCAGCCACGCGTACACACAACGCAGTGTACGAAGTCCCGACGGGTTGGGGGCAGGGCGTCTTTGCGTGGCGCGCCCTGCCCCGAAGCATATGCATATGCAGCCACGCGTACACACAACGCAGTGTACGATGTCCCGACGGGTTGGGGGCAGGGCGTCTTTGCGTGGCGCGCCCTGCCCCGAAGCATATGCATATGCAGCCACGCGTACACACAACGCAGTGTACGAAGTCCCGACGGGTTGGGGGCAGGGCGTCTTTGCGTGGCGCGCCCTGCCCCGAAGCATATGCATATGCAGCCACGCGTACACACAACGCAGTGTACGAAGTCCCGACGGGTTGGGGGCAGGGCGTCTTTGCGTGGCGCGCCCTGCCCCGAAGCATATGCATATGCAGCCACGCGTACACACAACGCAGTGTACGATGTCCCGACGGGTTGGGGGCAGGGCGTCTTTGCGTGGCGCGCCCTGCCCCGAAGCATATGCATATGCAGCCACGCGTACACACAACGCAGTGTACGATGTCCCGACGGGTTGGGGGCAGGGCGTCTTTGCGTGGCGCGCCCTGCCCCGAAGCATATGCATATGCAGCCACGCGTACACCCAACGCAGTGTACGATGTCCCGACGGGTTGGGGGCAGGGCGTCTTTGCGTGGCGCGCCCTGCCCCGAAGCATATGCATATGCAGCCACGCGTACACACAACGCAGTGTACGAAGTCCCGACGGGTTGGGGGCAGGGCGTCTTTGCGTGGCGCGCCCTGCCCCGAAGCATATGCATATGCAGCCACGCGTACACACAACGCAGTGTACGAAGTCCCGACGGGTTGGGGGCAGGGCGTCTTTGCGTGGCGCGCCCTGCCCCGAAGCATATGCATATGCAGCCACGCGTACACACAACGCAGTGTACGAAGTCCCGACGGGTTGGGGGCAGGGCGTCTTTGCGTGGCGCGCCTTGCCCCGAAGCATATGCATATGCAGCCACGCGTACACACAACGCAGTGTACGATGTCCCGACGGGTTGGGGGCAGGGCGTCTTTGCGTGGCGCGCCCTGCCCCGAAGCATATGCATATGCAGCCACGCGTACACACAACGCAGTGTACGAAGTCCCGACGGGTTGGGGGCAGGGCGTCTTTGCGTGGCGCGCCCTGCCCCGAAGCATATGCATATGC
>CAXKVW010000193.1:347500-350000 GCA_964058825.1 Carex arenaria
AAAAATGGCCCGAAGTAGCCGAAAAATGACCCGAAGTAGCCGAAAGTGCCCGAAGTAGCCGGACAATGGCCCGAAGTAGCTGAAAAGTAGCCCGAAGTAGCCGAAAAATGGCCCGAAGTAGCCGAAAAATGGCCCGAAGTAGCCGAAAAATGGCCCGAAGTAGCCGAAAAATGGCCCGAAGTAGCGTTGGTGCAGTAGCGCCCTTAGCGTTAGCACTTCTAAGTAAAATGGGGGGGAAACCTGGGGGATTTCCAGGGGGTGGTAACCCTGGGCGTGGCTGGAGACCCAAAATGCATATTCCCTATTAGGGGGCAAGGATTTTCGGAAAGGGTGCCCCTCCATGTGCAGGCCGGGTGGTGTACATGGCCCCTGAGGTACACGCACGGGAGTGTACATGGCCCGAAGTAGACGAAAAATGACCCGAAGTAGCCGAAAAATGACCCGAAGTAGCCGAAAGTAGCCGAAAAGTGCCCGAAGTAGCCGATAGGTGCCCGAAGTAGCCGAAAAATTGCCTGAGATAGCTGAAAAATGGCCCGAAGTAGCCGAAAGTGCCCGAAGTAGCCGAAAAAGGACCCGAAGTAGCCGAAAAGTGGCCGAAGTAGCTGAAAAATTGCCCGAGGTAGCCGAAAAATGGCCCGAAGTAGCTGAAAGTACCCGAAGTAGCTGAAATGTAGCCCGAAGTAGCCGAAATGTAGCCGAAGTAGCCGAAAAATGGCCCGAAGTAGCCGAAAGTCCCTGACGTAGCCAAAAAATGGCCCGAAGTAGCCGAAAGTCCCCGAAGTAGCCGAAATGTAGCCTGAAGTAGCCAAAATGTAGCCGAAGTAGCCGAAAAATGGCCCGAAGCAGCCGAAAAATGTCCCGAAGCAGCCGAAAAATGGCCCGAAGCAGCCGAAAAATGGCCCGAAGTAACCGAAAGTCCCGACTGGTTGGGGGCAGGGCGTCTTTGCGTGGCGCGCCCTGCTCGGAAGCATATGCATATGCAGCCACGCGTACACACAACGCAGTGTACGAAGTCCCGACGGGTTGGGGGCAGGGCGTCTTTGCGTGGCGCGCCCTGCCCCGAAGCATATGCATATGCAGCCACGCGTACACACAACGCAGTGTACGAAGTCCCGACGGGTTGGGGGCAGGGCGTCTTTGCGTGGCGTGCCCTGCCCCGAAGCATATGCATATGCAGCCACGCGTACACACAACGCAGTGTACGAAGTCCCGACGGGTTGGGGGCAGGGCGTCTTTGCGTGGCGCGACCTGCCCCGAAGCATATGCATATGCAGCCACGCGTACACACAACGCAGTGTACGAAGTCCCGACGGGTTGGGGGCAGGGCGTCTTTGCGTGGCGCGCCCTGCCCCGAAGCATATGCATATGCAGCCACGCGTACACACAACGCAGTGTACGAAGTCCCGACGGGTTGGGGGCAGGGCGTCTTTGCGTGGCGCGCCCTGCCCCGAAGCATATGCATATGCAGCCATGCGTACACACAACGCAGTGTACGAAGTCCCGACGGGTTGGGGGCAGGGCGTCTTTGCGTGGCGCGCCCTGCCCCGAAGCATATGCATATGCAGCCACGCGTACACACAACGCAGTGTACGAAGTCCCGACGGGTTGGGGGCAGGGCGTCTTTGCGTGGCGCGCCCTGCCCCGAAGCATATGCATATGCAGCCACGCGTACACCCAACGCAGTGTACGAAGTCCCGACGGGTTGGGGGCCGGGCGTCTTTGCGTGGCGCGCCCTGCCCCGAAGCATATGCATATGGAGCCACGCGTACACACAACGCAGTGTACGAAGTCCCGACGGGTTGGGGGCAGGGCGTCTTTGCGTGGCGCGCCCTGCCCCGAAGCATATGCATATGCAGCCATGCGTACACACAACGCAGTGTACGAAGTCCCGACGGGTTGGGGGCAGGGCGTCTTTGCGTGGCGCGCCCTGCCCCGAAGCATATGCATATGCAGCCACGCGTACACACAACGCAGTGTACGAAGTCCCGACGGGTTGGGGGCAGGGCGTCTTTGCGTGGCGCGCCTTGCCCCGAAGCATATGCATATGCAGCCACGCGTACACACAACGCAGTGTACGATGTCCCGACGGGTTGGGGGCAGGGCGTCTTTGCGTGGCGCGCCCTGCCCCGAAGCATATGCATATGCAGCCACGCGTACACACAACGCAGTGTACGAAGTCCCGACGGGTTGGGGGCAGGGCGTCTTTGCGTGGCGCGCCCTGCCCCGAAGCATATGCATATGCAGCCACGCGTACACACAACGCAGTGTACGAAGTCCCGACGGGTTGGGGGCAGGGCGTCTTTGCGTGGCGCGCCCTGCCCCGAAGCATATGCATATGCAGCCACGCGTACACACAACGCAGTGTACGATGTCCCGACGGGTTGGGGGCAGGGCGTCTTTGCGTGGCGCGCCCTGCCCCGAAGCATATGCATATGCAGCCACGCGTACACACAACGCAGTGTACGATGTCCCGACGGGTTGGGGGCAGGGCGTCTTTGCG
>CAXKVW010000193.1:360000-362500 GCA_964058825.1 Carex arenaria
GTAGCCGAAATGTAGCCGAACTAGCCGAAAATTGGCCCGAAGTAGCCGAAAAATGGCCCGAAGTTGCCGAAAGTTCCCGACGTAGCAAAAAAATGGCCAGAAGTAGCCAAAAGTCCCCGAAGTAGCCGAAATGTAGCCCGAAGTAGCCGAAATGTAGCCCGAAGTAGCCGAAATGTAGCCGAAGTAGCCGAAAAATGACCCGAAGTAGCCGAAAGTGCCCGAAGTAGCCGAAAGTGCCCAAAGTAGCCGGAAAATGGATCGAAGTAGCCAAAAAGTAGCCCGAAGTAGCCGAGAAATGGCCCGAAGTAGCCGAAAAGTGCCCGAAGTAGCCGAGAAGTAGCCCGAAGTAGCCGAAAAATGGCCCGAAGTAGCCGAAAATTGCCCGAAGTAGCCGAAAAATGTCCCCAAGTAGCCGAAAGTGCCCGAAGTAGCCGAAAAATGACCTGACGTAGCTGAAAGTGCCCCAAGTAGCCGAAATGTAGCCCGAAGTAGCTGAAATGTAGCCGAAGTAGCCGAAAATTGGCCCGAAGTAGCCGAAAATTGCTCCGAAGTAGCCGAAAATTGCCCCGAAGTAGCCGAAAAATGGCCCGAAGTAGCCGAAATATAGCCCGAAGTAGCCGAAAGTCCCCGACGTAGCAAAAAATGGCCCGAAGTAGCCGAAATGTAGCCCGAAGTAGCCGAAATGTAGCCCGAAGTAGCCAAAATGTAGCCGAAGTAGCCAAAATGTAGCCGAAGTAGCCGAAAAATGGCCCGAAGTAGCTGAAAGTGCCCGAAGTAGCCGGAAAATGGCCCGAAGTAGCCGAAAGGTGGCCTGAAGTAGCCGAAAAATGGCCCGAAATAGCCGAAAAGTGCCCGAAGTAGCCGAAAAATGACCCGAAGTAGCCGAAAAATGACCCGAAGTAGCCGAAAAATGACCCGAAGTAGCCGAAAGTGCCCGTAGTAGACGGAAAATGGCCCGAAGTAGCCAAAAAATGGACCGAAGTAGCCGAAAATTGCCCGAAGTAGCCGAAAATTGCCCGAAGTAGCCGAAAAATGGCCCGAAGTAGCCGAAAGTGCCCGAAGTAGCCGAAAAATGACTTGACGTAGCTGAAAGTGCCCGAAGTAGCCGAAATGTAGCCCGAAGTAGCCGAAATGTAGCCGTAGTAGCCGAAAATTGGCCCGAAGTAGCCGAAAATTGCCCGAAGTAGCCGAAAAATGGCCCCGAATTAGCTGAAATGTACCCCGAAGTAGCTAAAATGTAGCCGAAGTAGCCCAAATGTAGCCGAAGTAGCCGAAATGTAGCCCGAAGTAGCCAAAATGTAGTCGAAGTAGCCGAAAAAAGGCCCGAAGTAGCCGAAAATGGCCCGAAGTAGCCGAAAATTGGCCAGAAGTAGCCGAAAAATGACCCGAAGTAGCGGAAAGTGCCCGAAGTAGCCGGAAAATGCCCCGAAGTAGCCTGAAAGTATCCCGAAGTAGCCAAAAAGTAGCCTGAAGTAGCCGAAAAGTGGCCCGAAGTAGCCGAAAAGTGCCCGAAGTAGCCGAAAAATGGCCCGAAGTAGCCGAAAAATGACCCGAAGTAGCCGAAAGTGCCCGAAGTAGCCGGACAATGGCCCGAAGTAGCTGAAAAGTAGCCCGAAGTAGCCGAAAAATGGCCCGAAGTAGCCGAAAAATGGCCCGAAGTAGCCGAAAAATGGCCCGAAGTAGCCGAAAAATGGCCCGAAGTAGCGTTGGTGCAGTAGCGCCCTTAGCGTTAGCACTTCTAAGTAAAATGGGGGGGAAACCTGGGGGATTTCCAGGGGGTGGTAACCCTGGGCGTGGCTGGAGACCCAAAATGCATATTCCCTATTAGGGGGCAAGGATTTTCGGAAAGGGTGCCCCTCCATGTGCAGGCCGGGTGGTGTACATGGCCCCTGAGGTACACGCACGGGAGTGTACATGGCCCGAAGTAGACGAAAAATGACCCGAAGTAGCCGAAAAATGACCCGAAGTAGCCGAAAGTAGCCGAAAAGTGCCCGAAGTAGCCGATAGGTGCCCGAAGTAGCCGAAAAATTGCCTGAGATAGCTGAAAAATGGCCCGAAGTAGCCGAAAGTGCCCGAAGTAGCCGAAAAAGGACCCGAAGTAGCCGAAAAGTGGCCGAAGTAGCTGAAAAATTGCCCGAGGTAGCCGAAAAATGGCCCGAAGTAGCTGAAAGTACCCGAAGTAGCTGAAATGTAGCCCGAAGTAGCCGAAATGTAGCCGAAGTAGCCGAAAAATGGCCCGAAGTAGCCGAAAGTCCCTGACGTAGCCAAAAAATGGCCCGAAGTAGCCGAAAGTCCCCGAAGTAGCCGAAATGTAGCCTGAAGTAGCCAAAATGTAGCCGAAGTAGCCGAAAAATGGCCCGAAGCAGCCGAAAAATGTCCCGAAGCAGCCGAAAAATGGCCCGAAGCAGCCGAAAAATGGCCCGAAGTAACCGAAAGTCCCGACTGGTTGGGGGCAGGGCGTCTTTGCGTGGCGCGCCCTGCTCGGAAGCATATGCATATG
>CAXKVW010000193.1:372500-377500 GCA_964058825.1 Carex arenaria
AGCGCCAAGCGTTAGTGTGACAGCCCCCAACGTCGGGGCTGACAGCGCCCAGCGTTAGGTTGACAGCCCCCAGCGTTAGTGCTGACAGCCCCCAGCGTCGGTGCAGCGATAGTCCGACCCGAGTTTGCCACGAAAAAAAAAATTGAGCTTTGAAAAAAATTTGAAATTTGAAAAAAATTGAAATTTCAAAAAAATTTGAAGTGAACAAAAAAAAAACGGGGAAAAAATCTGGGAAGCCCCAGCGTCGGTGCTGATAGCCCCAGCGTCGGTGCTGACAGCGCCCAGCGTTAGTGCTGACAGCCCCAGCGTCGGGGCTGACAGCACCCAGCGTTAGTGTGACAGCCCCCAGCGTTAGTGCGGACAGCCCCAGCGTCGGTGCTGACAGCCCCCAGCGTCGGTGCAGCGGGAGTCCGAGCCGGGGTTGCCACGAAAAAATTAAAAATTTTGAAATTCGAGAAAAATTTTGAAATTTGAAAATTTTGAAATTTGAAAAATTTTGAAATTAGAAAAAAATTGAAATTTGAAAAAAATTGATTTCCGAAAAAATTTGAAATTCGAAAAAATTTGAAATTTAAAAAAAAAATTGGATAAGAAGTGAAACCGGTCGAAAAATCGGGTAAAAAAATAGTTCAACACCCTTATTTTTAACATGGGGGATTTGGAGGGGGTGGTAACCCAAGGGGTGGCTAGAGCCTAAAAATGCATATTCCCTATTAGGGGGGCAAGATTTTCAAGAAGGGTGCCCCCTCATGTGCACAAATGGGAGTGTACATGGCCCAAAGTAGCCGAAATGTAGCCCGAAGTAGCCGAAATGTAGCCCGAAGTAGCCGAAATGTAGCCGAACTAGCCGAAAATTGGCCCGAAGTAGCCGAAAAATGGCCCGAAGTTGCCGAAAGTTCCCGACGTAGCAAAAAAATGGCCAGAAGTAGCCAAAAGTCCCCGAAGTAGCCGAAATGTAGCCCGAAGTAGCCGAAATGTAGCCCGAAGTAGCCGAAATGTAGCCGAAGTAGCCGAAAAATGACCCGAAGTAGCCGAAAGTGCCCGAAGTAGCCGAAAGTGCCCAAAGTAGCCGGAAAATGGATCGAAGTAGCCAAAAAGTAGCCCGAAGTAGCCGAGAAATGGCCCGAAGTAGCCGAAAAGTGCCCGAAGTAGCCGAGAAGTAGCCCGAAGTAGCCGAAAAATGGCCCGAAGTAGCCGAAAATTGCCCGAAGTAGCCGAAAAATGTCCCCAAGTAGCCGAAAGTGCCCGAAGTAGCCGAAAAATGACCTGACGTAGCTGAAAGTGCCCCAAGTAGCCGAAATGTAGCCCGAAGTAGCTGAAATGTAGCCGAAGTAGCCGAAAATTGGCCCGAAGTAGCCGAAAATTGCTCCGAAGTAGCCGAAAATTGCCCCGAAGTAGCCGAAAAATGGCCCGAAGTAGCCGAAATATAGCCCGAAGTAGCCGAAAGTCCCCGACGTAGCAAAAAAATGGCCCGAAGTAGCCGAAATGTAGCCCGAAGTAGCCGAAATGTAGCCCGAAGTAGCCGAAATGTAGCCCGAAGTAGCCAAAATGTAGCCGAAGTAGCCAAAATGTAGCCGAAGTAGCCGAAAAATGGCCCGAAGTAGCTGAAAGTGCCCGAAGTAGCCGGAAAATGGCCCGAAGTAGCCGAAAGGTGGCCTGAAGTAGCCGAAAAATGGCCCGAAATAGCCGAAAAGTGCCCGAAGTAGCCGAAAAATGACCCGAAGTAGCCGAAAAATGACCCGAAGTAGCCGAAAAATGACCCGAAGTAGCCGAAAGTGCCCGTAGTAGACGGAAAATGGCCCGAAGTAGCCAAAAAATGGACCGAAGTAGCCGAAAATTGCCCGAAGTAGCCGAAAATTGCCCGAAGTAGCCGAAAAATGGCCCGAAGTAGCCGAAAGTGCCCGAAGTAGCCGAAAAATGACTTGACGTAGCTGAAAGTGCCCGAAGTAGCCGAAATGTAGCCCGAAGTAGCCGAAATGTAGCCGTAGTAGCCGAAAATTGGCCCGAAGTAGCCGAAAATTGCCCGAAGTAGCCGAAAAATGGCCCCGAATTAGCTGAAATGTACCCCGAAGTAGCTAAAATGTAGCCGAAGTAGCCCAAATGTAGCCGAAGTAGCCGAAATGTAGCCCGAAGTAGCCAAAATGTAGTCGAAGTAGCCGAAAAAAGGCCCGAAGTAGCCGAAAATGGCCCGAAGTAGCCGAAAATTGGCCAGAAGTAGCCGAAAAATGACCCGAAGTAGCGGAAAGTGCCCGAAGTAGCCGGAAAATGCCCCGAAGTAGCCTGAAAGTATCCCGAAGTAGCCAAAAAGTAGCCTGAAGTAGCCGAAAAGTGGCCCGAAGTAGCCGAAAAGTGCCCGAAGTAGCCGAAAAATGGCCCGAAGTAGCCGAAAAATGACCCGAAGTAGCCGAAAGTGCCCGAAGTAGCCGGACAATGGCCCGAAGTAGCTGAAAAGTAGCCCGAAGTAGCCGAAAAATGGCCCGAAGTAGCCGAAAAATGGCCCGAAGTAGCCGAAAAATGGCCCGAAGTAGCCGAAAAATGGCCCGAAGTAGCGTTGGTGCAGTAGCGCCCTTAGCGTTAGCACTTCTAAGTAAAATGGGGGGGAAACCTGGGGGATTTCCAGGGGGTGGTAACCCTGGGCGTGGCTGGAGACCCAAAATGCATATTCCCTATTAGGGGGCAAGGATTTTCGGAAAGGGTGCCCCTCCATGTGCAGGCCGGGTGGTGTACATGGCCCCTGAGGTACACGCACGGGAGTGTACATGGCCCGAAGTAGACGAAAAATGACCCGAAGTAGCCGAAAAATGACCCGAAGTAGCCGAAAGTAGCCGAAAAGTGCCCGAAGTAGCCGATAGGTGCCCGAAGTAGCCGAAAAATTGCCTGAGATAGCTGAAAAATGGCCCGAAGTAGCCGAAAGTGCCCGAAGTAGCCGAAAAAGGACCCGAAGTAGCCGAAAAGTGGCCGAAGTAGCTGAAAAATTGCCCGAGGTAGCCGAAAAATGGCCCGAAGTAGCTGAAAGTACCCGAAGTAGCTGAAATGTAGCCCGAAGTAGCCGAAATGTAGCCGAAGTAGCCGAAAAATGGCCCGAAGTAGCCGAAAGTCCCTGACGTAGCCAAAAAATGGCCCGAAGTAGCCGAAAGTCCCCGAAGTAGCCGAAATGTAGCCTGAAGTAGCCAAAATGTAGCCGAAGTAGCCGAAAAATGGCCCGAAGCAGCCGAAAAATGTCCCGAAGCAGCCGAAAAATGGCCCGAAGCAGCCGAAAAATGGCCCGAAGTAACCGAAAGTCCCGACTGGTTGGGGGCAGGGCGTCTTTGCGTGGCGCGCCCTGCTCGGAAGCATATGCATATGCAGCCACGCGTACACACAACGCAGTGTACGAAGTCCCGACGGGTTGGGGGCAGGGCGTCTTTGCGTGGCGCGCCCTGCCCCGAAGCATATGCATATGCAGCCACGCGTACACACAACGCAGTGTACGAAGTCCCGACGGGTTGGGGGCAGGGCGTCTTTGCGTGGCGTGCCCTGCCCCGAAGCATATGCATATGCAGCCACGCGTACACACAACGCAGTGTACGAAGTCCCGACGGGTTGGGGGCAGGGCGTCTTTGCGTGGCGCGACCTGCCCCGAAGCATATGCATATGCAGCCACGCGTACACACAACGCAGTGTACGAAGTCCCGACGGGTTGGGGGCAGGGCGTCTTTGCGTGGCGCGCCCTGCCCCGAAGCATATGCATATGCAGCCACGCGTACACACAACGCAGTGTACGAAGTCCCGACGGGTTGGGGGCAGGGCGTCTTTGCGTGGCGCGCCCTGCCCCGAAGCATATGCATATGCAGCCATGCGTACACACAACGCAGTGTACGAAGTCCCGACGGGTTGGGGGCAGGGCGTCTTTGCGTGGCGCGCCCTGCCCCGAAGCATATGCATATGCAGCCATGCGTACACACAACGCAGTGTACGAAGTCCCGACGGGTTGGGGGCAGGGCGTCTTTGCGTGGCGCGCCCTGCCCCGAAGCATATGCATATGCAGCCACGCGTACACACAACGCAGTGTACGAAGTCCCGACGGGTTGGGGGCAGGGCGTCTTTGCGTGGCGCGCCCTGCCCCGAAGCATATGCATATGCAGCCACGCGTACACCCAACGCAGTGTACGAAGTCCCGACGGGTGGGGGGCCGGGCGTCTTTGCGTGGCGCGCCCTGCCCCGAAGCATATGCATATGGAGCCACGCGTACACACAACGCAGTGTACGAAGTCCCGACGGGTTGGGGGCAGGGCGTCTTTGCGTGGCGCGCCCTGCCCCGAAGCATATGCATATGCAGCCACGCGTACACACAACGCAGTGTACGAAGTCCCGACGGGTTGGGGGCAGGGCGTCTTTGCGTGGCGCGCCCTGCCCCGAAGCATATGCATATGCAGCCACGCGTACACACAACGCAGTGTACGAAGTCCCGACGGGTTGGGGGCAGGGCGTCTTTGCGTGGCGCGCCCTGCCCCGAAGCATATGCATATGCAGCCACGCGTACACACAACGCAGTGTACGATGTCCCGACGGGTTGGGGGCAGGGCGTCTTTGCGTGGCGCGCCCTGCCCCGAAGCATATGCATATGCAGCCACGCGTACACACAACGCAGTGTACGAAGTCCCGACGGGTTGGGGGCAGGGCGTCTTTGCGTGGCGCGCCCTGCCCCGAAGCATATGCATATGCAGCCACGCGTACACACAACGCAGTGTACGAAGTCCCGACGGGTTGGGGGCAGGGCGTCTTTGCGTGGCGCGCCCTGCCCCGAAGCATATGCATATGCAGCCACGCGTACACACAACGCAGTGTACGATGTCCCGACGGGTTGGGGGCAGGGCGTCTTTGCGTGGCGCGCCCTGCCCCGAAGCATATGCATATGCAGCCACGCGTACACACAACGCAGTGTACGATGTCCCGACGGGTTGGGGGCAGGGCGTCTTTGCGTGGCGCGCCCTGCCCCGAAGCATATGCATATGCAGCCA
>CAXKVW010000193.1:387500-390000 GCA_964058825.1 Carex arenaria
AGTCCGACCCGGGTTTGCCACGAAAAAAAAAATTGAGCTTTGAAAAAAATTTGAAATTTGAAAAAAATTGAAATTTCAAAAAAATTGAAATTTCAAAAAAATTTGAAGTTAACAAAAAAAAAACGGGGAAAAAATCTGGGAAGCCCCAGCGTCGGTGCTGATAGCCCCAGCGTCGGTGCTGACAGCGCCCAGCGTTAGTGTTGACAGCCCCAGCGTCGGGGCTGACAACGCCCAGCGTTAGTGTGACAGCCCCCAGTTTTAGTGCGGACAGCCCCAGCGTCGGTGCAGCGGGAGTCCGAGCCGGGGTTGCCACGAAAAAATTAAAAATTTTGAAATTTGAAAATTTTGAAATTTGAAAAATTTTGAAATTAGAAAAAAATTGAAATTTGAAAAAAATTGATTTCCGAAAAAATTTGAAATTCGAAAAAATTTGAAATTTTGAAAAAATTTGAAATTTAAAAAAAAAATTGGATAAGAAGTGAAACCGGTCGAAAAATCGGGTAAAAAAATAGTTCAACACCCTTATTTTTAACATGGGGGATTTGGAGGGGGTGGTAACCCAAGGGGTGGCTAGAGCCTAAAAATGCATATTCCCTATTAGGGGGGCAAGATTTTCAAGAAGGGTGCCCCCTCATGTGCACAAATGGGAGTGTACATGGCCCAAAGTAGCCGAAATGTAGCCCGAAGTAGCCGAAATGTAGCCCGAACTAGCCGAAATGTAGCCGAAGTAGCCGAAAATTGGCCCGAAGTAGCCGAAAATGGCCCGAAGTAGCCGAAAGTCCCCGACGTAGCAAAAAAATGGCCAGAAGTAGCCAAAAGTCCCCGAAGTAGCCGAAATGTAGCCCGAAGTAGCCGAAATGTAGCCGAAGTAGCCGAAAAATGGCCCGAAGTAGCCGAAAAATGACCCGAAGTAGCCGAAAGTGCCCGAAGTAGCTGAAAGTGCCCAAAGTAGCCGAAAAATGGATCGAAGTAGCCGAAAAGTAGCCCGAAGTAGCCGAAAAATGGCCCGAAGTAGCCGAAAAGTGCCCGAAGTAGCCGAGAAGTAGCCCGAAGTAGCCGAAAAATGGCCCGAAGTAGCCGAAAATTGCCCGAAGTAGCCGAAAAATGGCACAAAATAGTCGAAAAGTGCCCGAAGTAGCCGAAAAATGACCCGAAGTAGCCGAAAGTGCCCGTAGTAGACGGAAAATGGCCCGAAGTAGCCGAAAAATGGCCCGAAGTAGCCCAAAATTGCCCGAAGTAGCCGAAAATTGCTCCGAAGTAGCCGAACATTGCCCCGAAGTAGCCGAAAAATGGCCCGAAGTAGCCGAAAAATAGCCCGAAGTAGCCGAAAGTCCCTGACGTAGCAAAAAAATGGCCCGAACTAGCCGAAAGTCCTCGAAGTAGCCGAAATGTAGCCCGAAGTAGCCAAAATGTAGCCGAAGTAGCCAAAATGTAGCCGAAGTAGCCGAAAAATGGCCCGAAGTAGCCGAAAAATGGCCCGAAGTAGCTGAAAGTGCCCGAAGTAGCCGGAAAATGGCCCGAAGTAGCCGAAAGGTAGCCCGAAGTAGCCGAAAAATGGCCCAAAATAGTCGAAAAGTGCCCGAAGTAGCCGAAAAATGACCCGAAGTAGCCGAAAGTGCCCGTAGTAGACGGAAAATGGCCCGAAGTAGCCGAAAAATGGCCGAAGTAGCCCAAAATTGCCCGAAGTAGCCGAAAAATGGCCCGAAGTAGCCGAAAAATGACTTGACGTAGCTGAAAGTGCCCGAAGTAGCCGAAATGTAGCACGAAGTAGCCAAAATGTAGCCGAAGTAGCCGAAAATTGGCCCGAAGTAGCCGAAAATTGCCCCGAAGTAGCCGAAAAATGGCCCCGAATTAGCTGAAATGTACCCCGAAGTAGCTAAAATGTAGCCGAAGTAGCCCAAATGTAGCCGAAGTAGCCGAAATGTAGCCCGAAGTAGCCAAAATGTAGCCAAAATGTAGCCGAAGTAGCCGAAAAAAGGCCCGAAGTAGCCGAAAATGGCCCGAAGTAGCCGAAAATTGGCCCGAAGTAGCCGAAAAATGACCCGAAGTAGCGGAAAGTGCTTGAAGTAGCGGAAAGTGCCCGAAGTAGCCGGAAAATGCCCCGAAGTAGCCTGAAAGTATCCCAAAGTAGCCAAAAAGTAGCCCGAAGTAGCCGAAAAGTGGCCCGAAGTAGCCGAAAAGTGCCCGAAGTAGCCGAAAAATGGCCCGAAGTAGCCGAAAGTGCCCGAAGTAGCCGGAAAATGGCCCGAAGTAGCTGAAAAGTAGCCCGAAGTAGCCGAAAAATGGCCCGAAGTAGCCGAAAAATGGCCCGAAGTAGCGTTGGTGCAGTAGCGCCCTTAGCGTTAGCACTTCTAAGTAAAATGGGGGGGAAACCTGGGGGATTTCCAGGGGGTGGTAACCCTGGGCGTGGCTGGAGACCCAAAATGCATATTCCCTATTAGGGGGCAAGGATTTTCGGAAAGGGTGCCCCTCCATGTGCATGCCGGGTGGTGTACATGGC
>CAXKVW010000193.1:400000-402500 GCA_964058825.1 Carex arenaria
CGAAGTAGCCGAAAAATGACCTGACGTAGCTGAAAGTGCCCCAAGTAGCCGAAATGTAGCCCGAAGTAGCTGAAATGTAGCCGAAGTAGCCGAAAATTGGCCCGAAGTACCCGAAAATTGCTCCGAAGTAGCCGAAAATTGCCCCGAAGTAGCCGAAAAATGGCCCGAAGTAGCCGAAATATAGCCCGAAGTAGCCGAAAGTCCCCGACGTAGCAAAAAAATGGCCCGAAGTAGCCGAAAGTCCCCGAAGTAGCCGAAATGTAGCCCGAAGTAGCCAAAATGTAGCCGAAGTAGCCAAAATGTAGCCGAAGTAGCCGAAAAATGGCCCGAAGTAGCCGAAAAATGGCCCGAAGTAGCTGAAAGTGCCCGAAGTAGCCGGAAAATGGCCCGAAGTAGCCGAAAGGTGGCCTGAAGTAGCCGAAAAGTGGCCCGAAATAGCCGAAAAGTGCCCGAAGTAGCAGAAAAATGACCCGAAGTAGCCGAAAAATGACCCGAA
Source organism: Carex arenaria (assembly GCA_964058825.1). Taxonomy (NCBI): domain Eukaryota; kingdom Viridiplantae; phylum Streptophyta; class Magnoliopsida; order Poales; family Cyperaceae; genus Carex; species Carex arenaria. Next base: position 400,497 of record CAXKVW010000193.1, read on the forward strand.
GTAGCCGAAAGTGCCCGTAGTAGACGGAAAATGGCCCGAAGTAGCCAAAAAATGGACCGAAGTAGCCGAAAATTGCCCGAAGTAGCCGAAAATTGCCCGAAGTAGCCGAAAAATGGCCCGAAGTAGCCGAAAGTGCCCGAAGTAGCCGAAAAATGACTTGACGTAGCTGAAAGTGCCCGAAGTAGCCGAAATGTAGCCCGAAGTAGCCGAAATGTAGCCGTAGTAGCCGAAAATTGGCCCGAAGTAGCCGAAAATTGCCCGAAGTAGCCGAAAAATGGCCCCGAATTAGCTGAAATGTACCCCGAAGTAGCTAAAATGTAGCCGAAGTAGCCCAAATGTAGCCGAAGTAGCCCAAATGTAGCCCGAAGTAGCCGAAAAAAGGCCCGAAGTAGCCGAAAATGGCCCGAAGTAGCCGAAAATTGGCCCGAAGTAGCCGAAAAATGACCCGAAGTAGCGGAAAGTGCTTGAAGTAGCGGAAAGTGCCCGAAGTAGCCGGAAAATGCCCCGAAGTAGCCTGAAAGTATCCTGAAGTAGCCAAAAAGTAGCCCGAAGTAGCTGAAAAGTGGCCCGAAGTAGCCGAAAAGTGCCCGAAGTAGCCGAAAAATGGCCCGAAGTAGCCGAAAAATGACCCGAAGTAGCCGAAAGTGCCCGAAGTAGCCGGACAATGGCCCGAAGTAGCTGAAAAGTAGCCCGAAGTAGCCGAAAAATGGTCCGAAGTAGCCGAAAAATGGCCCGAAGTAGCGTTGGTGCAGTAGCGCCCTTAGCGTTAGCACTTCTAAGTAAAATGGGGGGGAAACCTGGGGGATTTCCAGGGGGTGGTAACCCTGGGCGTGGCTGGAGACCCAAAATGCATATTCCTTATTAGGGGGCAAGGATTTTCGGAAAGGGTGCCCCTCCATGTGCATGCCGGGTGGTGTACATGGCCCCTGAGGTACACGCACGGGAGTGTACATGGCCCGAAGTAGACGAAAAATGACCCGAAGTAGCCGAAAAATGACCCGAAGTAGCCGAAAGTAGCCGAAAAGTGCCTGAAGTAGCCGATAGGTGCCCGAAGTAGCCGAAAAATTGCCTGAGATAGCCGAAAAATGGTCCGAAGTAGCCGAAAATGCCCGAAGTAGCCGCAAAAGGACCCGAAGTAGCTGAAAAGTGGCCGAAGTAGCTGAAAAATTGCCCGAGGTAGCCGAAAAATGGCCCGAAGTAGCTGAAAGTGCCCGAAGTAGCTGAAATGTAGCCCGAAGTAGCCGAAATGTAGCCGAAGTAGCCGAAAAATGGCCCGAAGTAGCCGAAAGTCCCCGACGTAGCAAAAAAATGGCCCGAAGTAGCCGAAAGTCCCCGAAGTAGCCGAAATGTAGCCCGAAGTAGCCAAAATGTAGCCGAAGGAGCCGAAAAATGGCCCGAAGCAGCCGAAAAATGGCCCGAAGTAACCGAAAGTCCCAACTGGTTGGGGGCAGGGCGTCTTTGCGTGGCGCGCCCTGCCCGGAAGCATATGCATATGCAGCCACGCGTACACACAACGCAGTGTACGAAGTCCCGACGGGTTGCGGGCAGGGCGTCTTTGCGTGGCGCGCCCTGCCCGGAAGCATATGCATATGCAGCCACGCGTACACACAACACAGTGTATGAAGTCCCGACGGGTTGGGGGCAGGGCGTCTTTGCGTGGCGCGCCCTGCCCCGAAGCATATGCATATGCAGCGACGCGTACACACAACGCAGTGTACGAAGTCCCGACGGGTTGGGGGCAGGGCGTCTTTGCGTGGCGCGCCCTGCCCCGAAGCATATGCATATGCAGCCACGCGTACACACAACGCAGTGTACGAAGTTCCGACGGGTTGGGGGCAGGGCGTCTTTGCGTGGCGCGCCCTGCCCCGAAGCATATGCATATGCAGCCACGCGTACACACAACGCAGTGTACGAAGTCCCGACGGGTTGGGGGCAGGGCGTCTTTGCGTGGCGCGCCCTGCCCCGAAGCATATGCATATGCAGCCACGCGTACACACAACGCAG
>CAXKVW010000193.1:1012500-1269851 GCA_964058825.1 Carex arenaria
GGGTTTAAACCTGACATTTTTATATTCAACTCGCTGCTTAAAATGTACACTAAAATAGGGGCATATAAAAAGACTTCGGAAGTGTACCAAAGAATCCTGAAAGCAGGCTTGAGACCTGATGAGGATACATACAATACTTTAATAGTTATGTACAGTAGAGATGTGAGGCCAGAAGAAGGTTTGACCCTTCTGAGTGAAATGAGAAAACTAGGGTTAGAGCCGAAATTAGACTCTTACAAGAGCTTACTAGCTGTATGTGTAAAGACTCAACTTTTGGAACAAGCCGAGGAGCTTTTCAGGGATATAAGGTCAAAGAGGTATAAACTAGATCGGCTTTTTTACCACCTAATGCTCAAAATTTATAGAAATTCAGGTAACCATACAAAAGCTGAAAACTTACTTAATTTAATGAAAGAAGATGGTGTGGAGCCAACTATAGCCACTATGCACATGCTAATGCTTTCATATGGGACTGCTAATCAGCCTAACGAGGTAGAGAATATTTTGAATAATTTGAGAAGTTCAGGTATGGTGGTCACCACCTTGCCATATGTCACTGTTATTGATGCCTATTTGAAGAACGAAGAGTATGGTAATGCAATTGAGAAATTGTTGGAGTTAAAGAAAGATGGAATTGAAGTCGACCATAGGATATGGACTTGTTTTGTCAGAGCTGCAAGTTTTTGTGAGAAGAAAGAGGATGCCTTTCTCCTTCTTGGTGCATTAAAAGACCATGGATTTGATCTCCCTTTCAGGTTGACTTGTTTTGGTTTCTCATTTTTTTTATTTTTTACAAATAAGATGTCACAAATTACTGCAACTAATAAGAGGACAATCTAACATATAACCTTGCAAACTAGTGAATTTTCTTGCATATCTATACAAACAATTGGAGAAAACATATACAACGCTATAGGCGCCAGAAATACACTGCCACACTTACCTTTCTCTGTATAGGAGGGTAGTACTGTCGCTATATCTTAAAGATGTTATCAGAAGAAAATATGCATGTTTTCACCACAGTTTGTATTGGTGCAGATGCTCTTCTGATGCTCTGCAGGGGCATGCATGAAAATGTACCTTAGAGAAAAAACTTGGTTCACTTGTTGATTTCCTGTTGTTGCCGATTGTTTGGTACATACGCTGTACTTACACCTGGTACTGCAATCATTGAATTGGCATTAATATTATTATTTTGCAGGCTGTTGACAGATAAAAGTGGATCTCTCGTGTCAGAGGTGCAGAGTATATTGGATGAGCTCGGGCCAAAAGAAGATAATGCTGCATTTAATTTTGTAAATGCAGTAGAAGACCTTTTGTGGGCATTTGAGCAAAGGGCCACTGCTTCCTGGATCTTCCAACTAGCTATCAAAACAAATATATACAGGAGCAATGTTTTTCGGTAGGTACTTCACTTCATCATCTTCTTTTGTTATTGCTACTTTTACAGAGGTATTTTGTTGCAATAAAAGAAATCTTAAACTTGTTATATTTTAGGGTTGCGGAGAGAGATTGGGGAGCTGATTTTCGCAAGATGTCTGGTGGAGCTGCACTTGTTGGTCTCACGCTATGGCTTGATCAAATGCAGGTAAGGACTTGAAACTCTTTTGGAACATTTGTGAAAACACACACTATTCATCAGTATATGCTGATTTCCTGTGATTTAGGTATTTCAAGAAGCACTTGCAACTAACAGTAACTGTACCTGAGTGTTGACAAGAGAAACTACCTTGCCCTTAATGAATTATCATAAATAATTTTGATTCATTAGTTTTGTTCTGGGAAAATAAAGATGTTTGTTTTCCCTTTAAACTGCCATTGTTTAAGCTTTCTGCCCCATATTTTTCTTCTCTCTTTTCCCTGATCCTAACCCTAACAATAATTACTTGTTAAGTTATAAAAACAATTGGCATAGGGTTTTTACAAATGCAATACAAGTGGCTTGTTTGACCAAAACAAATTCTAGCGGTGAATAGATTACTTTGTAAGATTATTACTTGTCCATTTATCACTCCTTGTTCTTTTCAAAGTTCAATTCATGGTTACTTCTTGCAAATAACTATTTGTGCTGCTGTTTCTGTTGGATTATTAAAACTTACATTTCTTATTGAAGTCTGATCCAACTACTTTATAACTTTACAGGATGCATCACTACAAGGTTGCCCTGAATCCCCAAAATCAGTTGTACTGATAACAGGTGCAGCTGAGTACAACCAGGTATCACTAATCAAAACCCTCAAAGCATACCTGTTGGAAATGGGCTCTCCGTTTCGATTATGCAAAACCCGTACAGGTATCTTAGTTGCTAAGGCACACTCCCTCAAAATGTGGCTCAAAGACTCCTCTTTCTGCATGGACCTTGAGCTAAAAGACAGTTCTACCCTTCCAAATACAAATTCAATGAGGCTGACAGATGGATACTTCATGAGAGCTGGTTTGATACCAGCATTTGAGGAGATAGAAGAGAGGCTAGGGGAAATTAGGCCAAAGAAGTTTGCCAGGCTAGCACTGTTGTCAGAGGAGAGCAGGGGTAAGGTTATAACGAAGGATATAGAGGGAAGGAGAGAGAAAATGGAGAAAATGAGGGAAAATGGCGGTGTTGGTGTGAGAAGGAGAAAACCGACTCGGTTGCGTAAGGCTAAGTTTATGAGACGGCGCCATAAGGTGGAAACTGAATCAAAATAGTTGTGAGTTGTAACCCTTCCACTTAGCATGTATATGAGAAAATTGTTTCTTATTAGCACTAGACAAAAGGAAAACAAGGGAACACAGATTTCATGTATAAACACCCCCTCCCTATTCCTGACTACCTCGCTATCTAATAACACAACAACAACAACCACCTTATAACCACCACCAAGCTTTTAGTCCCAAACAAATGAAACCCAACTGGTTTGAAGGTTTTATTTCCATAAAAAGGCTTTTTTATTTTTTTATTATTATAACATTGGTTCGCCACGTTTTATCAAAAGTCTCCTCATTTTTCCTGGCTTGGAACAGGCTGTGTAGAAGCTACACAAGCTGAGTTTGGGCATTTTTTGAAAGAGTGACTGAAACAAATAATGGTCGTATCGCACTTGGAGGATCATATTTGATGAAATATGCCCATAACCTAGGCATGCTTCTGTATCTAAATGATGCATTTTGTTTCCCTGTGCCGAAAACTTCGGTTGATCAAATTTTTATTTTTATTTTTTTTATTTTGGTTCTTTTGAGGTAGGTTTATATTCACTTCGAATTTTTTTATGATACTAAATATTTCGAGTTAGAGATAAAAAGACAATTTATTTTATGCGCAGCATTGGTATCAATTTGGTACAATTTTTATGCTTATTTGCTATACCTGGACATTTAAGAATCAACTGAGAACTATCTTATCGAAGTTAATCAATTGATAATTGAATTAAATCAATTTGTAGTAACTCAATTTTCGCCAGAATATATTGGTAGATAACTAGGGGCCGACAGTGGGATTTTGCATTTTGCATTTTGCGTTGAACACTTGCATAATTAATTACTTGAGAAGGAATGAAACAAAAAGAAACAAAAAGAACTTAACTTTGTTCTGTTCATTTTATCTTCTTCCTTTTTGGTCTTATGCTATAATGGATTCCTTTTGACTATAATTACAATTACAATTACAATCCTATAATGACAAAAGAAATTTCATATATGGTACAATATCTTCTCATCTAAAAGTTATAATTACAATCTCTCTGCACAAGAGAGTAAATATTGGTGTGCGCACATGTGATCTATAGTCTCATTTGGGTTTCAAATAATTACATTGTCTTAATTAGCCTAAAAGATGTCATGCATATACCCTCTACATTCCTAATATTTGTCATGATTCCCTCTTAATTAGCTTCTCTCTCAATTATAAGGCAATCGGATCACCAAATAGTGCTCAACCATCCACATACATAACCCCCAATATCTAAAAAATAAAAATATAAAAGACTAAATACACATCTTCCATAAGAGTAAAAAAACTGAACATAATAGTAAAAAATGACCCTACATTCAAGAAAAAAGGAGGGGGTGGGGGGGTTGCAATAGAAAAGCTTGTCAATGCAAGGGCCGGAACATACCGGCTATGGTAGCTTTTTGTTCTTCTAGCCCGGTGCCGATCATCCAACCTTCGACTCATAAAATGAAAAATAACTTAGTGTCATCACTGCGTCCACCTGACTGCTGAATGCTGATCACCAATTGCTGCCTAACCTTTGCGTTGATCGATCCCCGGCCCCATCTCGCACATATGCTGCATGCGAGTTCGCTGCTGGCTCGCTGTTATTGCCATTACCAGGGCCTTTATTCTTATCATCCCTCTCCACATCTGCCACTACCACTTCTATTCTTGAGGTTACTTCATTCATGTCAAGCCTCTTTTCTACATCTGGCTCAACACAACCCGCCGCAATGTGCAATAACCTGTAATGCAATTAGTTATAAAGAGATCATTGTCGAGTGCCATACTAAACTGACTAGCAATGTCAGCTAATTTTGATGAATTAATACTGGTTTTATATCCAATTTGACGAAAAATGTGATTAATAATAAATTGGCTCGAATTATTAATTACAAGTGGTGATAGCAAGGCTTCAGAATTTAAATGTTGTCCCAGTTTCAGGATCTGCAGGTAAATTAATTTATACTAACATTAATTTTGTTAATTACCTCTTCATATCAGGCAAGGACGACTTGGATTTCTCTAGAATACTTGGATCAAAAAACTCAGCCTCCCGTGCTTCCCCGATAGCGTTATTCGCCCATATAATAAGGTCAGTACCGCCTTTACCATGTTGTAGGTATTGAGAGGGAAACTTTCCACTGAGAAGCTCAAGTAACACAATTCCAAAGCAATACACGTCAGATTTTTTGCTAACAGGTCGGCTAAAGATCACACACTCAGGCGACTGAAAGGCGAGCATGGTTTGTTGTGCAACCGAAGGAGAAATGAGAGGACAAAAGCCGAAGTCTACAATTAGCGGTTGGAAATCTGGTGCGAGAAGGATGTTACCAGATTTGAGGTTTCCATGCGGGAGGTCGAGGGAGGAGAGACTGGTATGGAGATAAACCATGCCACGCGCAATGCCACGGGCTATGAATGCCCGTGTCTGCCAGTCAAGTGCTGCATGGTCCATTCCCCTGTCACCTAAAAATTATATATTTTATTTATCAAATATATGTAGCTAGCATGAAGTCTAAAGTCTAAACATCAAATTCAATTCAATTAATTTTATTTTGTTAGCTAGCTAGCAATTCGATCTTACCATGAAGAACATAAAGTAAACTTCCTTTAGGTATGAACTCAGAAACGAGCAACTTCTCATTTTTTTGAAAATTGTATGCAAGCAATGGCAAAATATTTGGATGGCGCAACCCCCCAAGCTGCCGCATCTCCATGTCAAACACTTCCTTGGCGACACGGTTCATATCCTTCACTCGTTTCACCGTCACCACCATGCCATTTTCCAACGCGGCCTTGTATACTGACCCGATTCCACCACTCCCTAACACTTCTGCTGCAGCCTTCATCAAATCCAACATACCAAAAACCCCTTTGTTCTGATTAACGATTACTAAATCACCAGTGGCAAGGCCTCCGGTATTACTATTATCCACCTCCTTTGACACGGAATGTACCGATGAAACCGACCGCCTACTCCATAGTGGGATACTGAAGCTATTTCTCCTAGAGGTTGATTCATTCTTTGAGTTGTTACTATGCACTTTGTCGTATTCCAAATCTCTCTCGACACCAAGGGTATCAGATGATCTGACACGGTTCCTTTGAAAAGTCTGCGCTATAGCCACAAACAGGCCCATTGCTACCATAATGCCGATGCATATAGAGATGATGTCCTTAGAAGAAGTAGGTGTTATTTGAGGCCTCTGGCACGGCTTATTGTCCGACTGTGTTAAGCAAAGATAGGGGTTTTCTCCAAAAGAGCTCAAGTCAAATTTCCGGAAGCCTGCAGGGATGCTACCCTCGAGATCATTATGTGATACATTGAATGAAGAGAGAGAAGGAGGTGGGGTGATGGATGGTAAAGTGCCATCAAATTTGTTTCTCTCCATGTGTAATTCGATAAGGTTTGTTGCATTGCCGAGGGATGAAGGAATTGAGCCGGCAATGAGATTTCCATCAAGCCATAGCTTTTTGAGGTGAACTAAATGAATGAAAAAATTATCAGGCAATGTGCCACTGAATTGATTATCAGAAAGATATATCGACTTTAGCGCTGTCAAGCGTTCAAAGGCCGGGAGTGGTCCGGTGAATAAATTATTTTCAAAAGAGATTGAGCGGAGTCCGTTGAATTGCAAGAGTGAATCAACATCAATTTGGCCACCTAAACCCAAACCGGACAAGCGCAAACCGATCAAAGTTCCATCCAAGCAAACGACACCATGCCAGGTGCTAGTTTTATCACATGGAGAGGTCGCTTCGGACCATGTAGAGAGTCCCGAAGTATTAGCAAAAGATGACTTTAAGTGAATGAGAGCTTCTGCATCTGACATGGGTGTTCCATTGGGCCATGTAGCAGAGAAGGCAAATGGGACGGCGAAGGATAGGAGGAAGAGGAGCAAGAGAACGATGGTAGCGGCCATCAATGGCGAGGCTAGGGGGAGGCCGCACTCTTTGCGTGACGTCCTTGTTGAAAATTTAATTTTTCCTTTTTTGGATATTATGTTTTGTTTTTCTTGTTTGAAAATTTGGTGGCGGAGAGAAGGGGATAGTCTAAGAATAGCATGGTGTCCCACATGAATTACCTTGCCCACACGAATATTATTGTTTTTGCTATTAGATCAAAAGTTGATTCTCAAGCACACAACAACAATTAATTGAAAGGTACTTTGATCATTAATTAAACTGGGTAAAGGAGTATCTATGGAACAACTTTGAAATTCTATATTATAACGGCATATATATATGTTATGAATTGAGAAGAATAAAGAAGACAATAGACAAGGAGAAATGTGACTAACGGACATCTAATAAAAAAGAAAGATTTAATTCAAATAAATTTAATGGATTCAAGAGATTTTTCTAACGAACTTCCATTATATAACTTGTCCATTACAATATACGATTTATAATATCCCTAAATTCTCAACTCTAGAGGCGCACCAGTTGTGTGGAAGACATGCATCTATGCAGTTAATTTGAATCAATAATGTCTCGAAATTAACATAACATTGTTACAAAATTTTCCTTTTTTTTTCATGGTAAGAATATTCAAGGTAATCAGGCATTTAGAAAATTAATTAAGAGGCTTTCAGTTTCTCTTAAATGGCGAGAGCAATTAAAAGCCGAGCAACAGAGATGTGGCTACAATGGGCCTATGTTGGGCCGGTCAGGCGGTAAAGGAATACTTAAAAATTAAAACAGTTTTTGAAAATCTGATTATTTTTTGCAGAAGAAAAGAGATCAAATCCAACTTTGAAATCCAGACAGATTTTGGGAATGCAAGTTCATATGTTCTATTCATATAAGTTACGTTTATATGAACTCTAGAATAGCTAGAAGAGTTACTGTTTAGAATAATAAATAAAAATAGGTACTGTTTAAGAACAGTACTATTCAGAACAGTAAAAAAGTTGTTTGGATTGTATATTTGGAATAGAGTTTGGAGGAAATAGCTACTATTTAATAATTTATGTGTAAGATTAAATATAATACAATATAATATTAATTCAAATATTAAATGTAATATAATATTATTTTAAATATTAGATTAGTATTAAATAAAATATTATATTAAATATAATATAATATTAGTTTAAATATTAGATGTAATATAATATTAGTTTAAATATTAGATGTAATATAATATTAGTTTAAATATTAGATTAGTATTAAATAAAATATTAGATTAAATGTAATATAATATTATTTTAAATATTAGATTAGTATTAAATATAATATTAGATTAATGTAATATAATATTAGTTTAAATATTGAATGTAATATAATATTATTTAAAATATTAGATTAGTATTAATAAAATATTAAATTAAATATAATATAATATTAGTTTAAATATTAATTGTAATATAATATTATTTTAAATATTAAATGTAATATAATATTAGTTTAAATATTAATGTAATATAATATTAATTAAAAAATTATATTAGTATTAAATAAAATATTAGATTAAATGTAATATAATATTAGTTTAAATATTAAATATAATATAATATTATTTTAAATATTAGATTAGTATTGAATAAAATATTAGTTTAAATATAATACAATGTAATATTAATTTAATTATTAAATGTAATATAATATTATTTTAAATATTAGATTAGTATTAAATAATATATTAGATTAAATATAATATAATATAATATTAATTTAAATATTAAAATGTAATATAATATTATTTTAAATATTATATTAGTATTAAATAAAATATTAGATTAAATATAATACAATATAATATTAATTTAAATATTAAATGTAATATAATATTAGTTTAAAATTTTAAATATTAGATTAGTATTAATATTGAAATTAACAAATGATATTCCATATTTTTATAAGAATAGCGAATAGCAATGCTATTTTAAAAATAGTAACTATTCCAAATAGCTATATTTCTCTTTTGGATGCATCTTGTTCCGAATAGCAATGCTATTCTAAAAACAATAGCTATTCTTGTGCATCTCAACATACCCATATTGCATTATTTTTCTATTTATGTATTTTGTTTTTTAAAAGAAACGTACACGTAAGGCACCAGTTTTTTTTTTCATAACCAAAAAATAATATTAAATATTATTAATAACCGAATTTTTAAAAAAAATTTAACCATAACTAGACCGCCCCACTGGGGGGTGGTTTACTATCCAGGGCAGACCGCCCCACGATGGGGCTGTTTACTATTCAGGGCAGACCGCCCCACGGTAGGGCGGTGTGCTACGGTAACTTTTTTTTTTTTTTTTTTAGGATTTGAATGTTTCAGTCTAAATAATGAGAAATGTTCAATTTTTGTACTAAAGTTAGATCGTGGCTTAAAGTATTCCTTGTTTGGTTAGAGTTGATGGAGCACTAAAATTTTGGAAGCCTAAGTTGATTACTTATTAATAATTAGATACTAATTATATAAATATATTATATAATAACTATAATGTGCCAAAATGTGGCAAGGCGTTTGCGGTACGTGGTGATTGGCGCACTCATGAGAAAAATTGTGGAAAACTCTGGTAAATCTATACTTGAAACAAATATTTTTTAACATACATGGGTCTTGATGATAATGATGATCAGATTACTTCAATTTGATAGAACCATAAACAATTAGTATATTCATAGAAAATGAGGTATCATGAGATTTTAGCTGGATAATTCTATCTTATATATCATGTTCGCAACAAAACTTGATTTAGTTTTCTAACAAAATTTATTACTACATAAATTTGACAGGTATTGCACATGCGGATCCGACTTCAAACACAAGCGTTCGCTCAAAGATCACATCAAGGCATTTGGCAATGGCCATGTGGCGCACAGGATAGATTGCTTTGATGATGTGAATTAGTGAATTAATACCATAGAGATATGTAGAAGAGGAGATTTGTTTGAAGTGGCATGCATGGTTGATAAAGAGCTTGGGTTACTACTGCTTAATTGTGTTTTGTTGATGAACTTGGTAGTTTATGTTATCCACTAGTGAGTATGTATAATCTTGTTTCAACCTCAAAATATATGGCCAGATGTGTTTTTGGATATATGTTACTAGCCATGTTTTGAGTATATATATATGCTGTGATGCTACTCTGAATTATTACATAAATTTTAAGTGTAGCATCCGTAGGGACTTTATATGTATAATTGCTTAATTTCTTATGTCACTAATTATGCTTTGTTGGTGCACTTTCACTAACGGTTTCTTTGGAAAGAATCAGTGATAATATTGTTAACTTATTTACTAGTTTGCCAAGAATTAGCACTGATGGTTGTTTACAAGAACCATGTTTCACTTAATAAAATAAAAAAAAAAATCATGTAAAAATGTGTTTTTTTCCCATTATGCTTATGATGTACGATTTTTCACAACTTCAAGTTTGATTTGATATATATATACATCCATTAAGATGGCCACTAAAAATACGTCTTAAAAAGTTGGATAGTATTCATTAAAATATCAAATTAATATATCATAATAAGATGTACAATAGAAGGACATAATTTCTAATTATATAGTAGGATAGGTGCAAAATTATTGTTTTCAGATAATTCTGGAACATCCAAAACAGTGATTTTGAAACTATCTAAAAAAACAGTACAAAAATTCCAAAAATTATAAAATTTGGTCTCCAAGCACATTTTAATATGAAGATCATGTTGAGCAGTTCGGATCGACTATTCAGACTTTGAAATCGCGAAAACTAACTCGTTATAACTTAGACTGAAAACTACTGCAAAATTTTAGTGCTCCATTAACTCTAACCAAACAAGGAATACTTTAAGCCACGATCTAACTTTAGTACAAAAATTGAACATTTCTCATTATTTAGATTGAAACATTCAAATCCTAAAAAAAAAAAATTACTGTAACCGTGGGGCGGTCTGCCTTGAATAGTAAACCGCTCCATAGTGGGACGGTTTGTCCTGGACAGTAAACCGCCCCCCCCCCCCCCCCCCCCCCCCCCCCCCCCCAGTGAAGCGGTCTGATTATGGTTGAAATTTTTTTAAAAATTCGGTTATTAATAATATTTAATATTATTTTTTAGTTGTGAAAGAAAAACCGGCGTAAGGCACAGGCACCTGCTCTATTATATATATTAGCTAAGACGATCACAGTACTGCTCCCGTGCAGTAGTACTGCTGACATTTCTTTTCTCGGAGGGTACCAATACCAATAATCAAATATAGCTAGCAAGCCTAGCATGCATAATATATCTAATCAAATATATATATATATATATATATATATATATTCTGGCGCGCTGTAAGGTAATGGTTGAAAACCTCCCCTTACCAACTAATAATTATAATGAGAGACTGGACTTGATTAATTTGGAGTAATTTCCAAGTCTAGCCACCGCCACGGATCGATCGATCAACAAATCACGACTTTATAATTATACCCGACTCCGACTGCCCACCAACAATTAATATATATATAGCTTCCCATTTTCTTTTTTTTTTTTAAAACAAGGTAACAATTAAAAGATATTGCAATTAACTAGCTTTTAATCTAGTTTTTAGAAAGATACTGTTTCCGGTGAGGGAGATCAAAGATTCGAAATATATATATATATGAATAGATAAGTTCTTTGTAAATATTTAAAGGTGATGAATCAGAATCTAATTTAGTTCTAAAATAATTATGTTTGAATTTACGGGTATGTTTGATATTTTCAATAAATAGTACGTATAAGAAGGATTTTAAATCTTCATGCGGTTTTGGAATTAAGTTCTCTCTGTTATTTCGTCCCAGTTGGTACACACTTTGACAGGGTTGTTTTTTATTCATATATACATGACAAATTAATATCACATACATGCATGACTGTTTTGAACTCGATCTATTAATTGCAGTACGCGCGTGTCGTTCTATATGAATCAAAAACAGTCCGTCTCCGTCCTATCAAATTAAATATGTACCGCGCGTCTTATTAGTTGCGAATCCCCACCGCCTTTTCAAAAGTTAAAAACTAATTATTCATAGACAAATAGAAATGGCTAAAGAGCCGTTAAGTAAGTAAATATATAACTAAATATGATATACGTACATGCATCACGAGAAAGGATAAGGAGAAATTAAGTGAGAGTTACAATATATTAATGTGTAAAACTTTTATTTTTAAATTTTGTTTGTTGTATTTAAGATAGATAGCATCTTCAATTTTTGTGTTTTGTTAATAAACTTCAACATATGCGGATATAATTATAAACACCGGCCTATCTATGAACAATTAGCTAGTATTGAATGCGTAAAACATGTACAAACGAGCTTGTTAATTATGATACACATATCATACTTACATATAGATAATAGAAACACATATATAATTAACTAATCCCCCAACAACTTATACATGATATTCTAAGGAATTAATTTATATCGATCATATGGCTAGGAACTTGAAATTAATTGACTTGACAATTTTAACAATATTTGTTTAATCAAACAAAAAAAATTGTATATATGTTGATGACTTTATAGGTCAAGTAGAATTGTGAATCAAATTTCATGCAAATTGATTGTAATTTGACATTCTATCAAACATCTAACAAACGAATTATGGAATGGAACTATGATGAGATCAATCTAAAGCCTACAGACATCTTAAGTAATAAAAAAAAAAGTATGATACATAATGTGTTGCGGATATGTCAAAAAATGACGGATGGAGGTAGAGATCAAGGGAGTACTAAGCATTCCGTATAAATTGATTTTTTTTTTTTTTTATAAAATTAATATTATCATATCGATCTCTTGTAAATAAAATTAAAATTAGATAACACTTATTCATCCACCTCTCAATTAATTTTGATTCCACTGCACGTCAGGTGTGCAATAAATAGGTTATAGCCCCTTTCCCCCAGAAAAATGATTTGTTTTTTTATTTTTATTTTTTATAATGAGCTAGTTATGGGTAAACAGAAGTCACATATATGTACTTGTATTTGTACTTATCATTGAGAAATTAATATTTTATAAGTTTACTTAAATCCGCTTATATATATATATATATCAGGGAAAATAATAATATGAAATGCACGTAAGTAGATAAATCTAGTAGTAGTGATTAAGAATAATTAAGTCCAAATGAAAAGGAAGAATATTTGTGATTTGTGAAAGGAGTTAGTCATGCATCTGGATCGCTTGAAATTGTTTTATGTACGACGATGCATGACGTAATTGGTAGTACATGTTGAAACCATCCAAGCTAGTTAGCTAGACATGGCGCGCAATATATATATATTTAACATCAGTCGGTAGCCTGGCCCTGCATCAGAGCGAGCGCTTCAGACTTCAGACTAAACAAACGCTTATATGTTATATATAATAATTAAATGATGCTGCAGCTGAATTAATAGACAATTGAACCAATCCAATCCCATTGCGGCCATGCTAGCTAATAAGAGCTACTGCCAATGATTAATTGATTATTAATTATAACTCAAAACATTAATTACCATCAGTCAACCACACCACCAGGAAAACCCATCTTCCCCGCTCATGCTACTATTAGATTTTTTTTTTTATTTAGAAATTATAACTCATTTCTTAACCAAAGCAGCATGCCCGGGAAATTTTTTTTAAAAATAGCCCGCACCGGTTTCCGAAACCGGTGTGGAATTAAAGATGTTTTCTGCGCCGGACTCCGAAACCGGTGCAGTCGTTTTCTATCTCTGATACACCCATTTCCCCACCAGGCAGTGCACCCGCCACAGAAAATCCCAAAAAATACTGCACCGGATTCCCAATCCGGTGCAGACTTGATTTCAAAATTACCCCAACAGGGAGCTGCCTCTGTCTCCTTTCCTCCCCCACCTCCTTCCTTTCTTCCTTTCCTCCCGAACTCCTCTTGTTTTTTTTTTTTTTTTTTTTTTTCTTTTATCCTCTCTAAATACTTTACTATTTTGTCATTTAATTATTTCAAAATTCTTGGATCGTTCAAGAGAGTTAGAAACTTCTTTGATCTACAATTTTAACAAGGTAAAAATCAGTTTTTTTTTTTATAATTTTTAATTTTGGCCGAATTAAATTGAATAATTTATTTAATTGAGTGTGTTTAGTATATTTAGTCTTTTTTGTGTAATTTAGTGTTGAATTAGCAATTGGTCTCAATGTAGTGTATATATAGTATTAATTTGTGTAATTTAGTGTAATTTGTGACATTTAGTATAATTAGTGTTATTTGTGTTATGTAGTATAATTTAGTATTAGTTTGTGTAATTTAGTATAATTTAGTATAATTTGTGTAATTTAGTAAATTTAGTGTAATTTGTGTAATTTAGTATAATTTGTGTAATTTGTGTAATTTAGTGTAATTTGTGTAATTTAGTATAATTTAGTGTAATTTGTGTAATTTAGTATAATTTATGCTATGTTGTATAATTTAGTATAATTTTTGATAAATTTTCTAACAGGGTGAATGGATAATCCGAATTATCCAGAGTTGTTAAAATTACCACCACAGTACCACAGAGCATGGACAGTTCGTGATACGGTAATATTTGTTAAATGTATCAATTATTTGTTTGAAATAAACATTATATGAAGTATTTGAAGGGGTTATGATTTAATTATTTTTGGCAGCCTAATGTAAAACCACTCCAGATAAATAGGCATCGTCCTACTATTACTTACAACTGTCGGATGGACAATGCTCTGAAGAAGTTAGGATTGTACCAAATTGCTCGTCTTAATGATTGCAAGATTGATCCGTGTTTGATTACTGCTCTGGTTGAGAGGTGGAGGCCGGAGACCAATACATTTCATCTACCAGTAGGTGAAATGACAGTGACGTTGGAAGATGTTGCATGTTTATGGGGCTTACCGATTCAGGGTAATTAACTATTTAAAATTATTTATTGGTTATTTTAATTAATTATTTTAAGAAATTAATTGTTGATTGTATAATTCTCTTAATTTGCAGGCGACCCAATTACTGGCACTAGCGATACTGATTGGAACCCATACTTAGAGGATGATCTAGGAGCTGATCCTGCAGATTTTTACAATAACCTGGAGGAGTCAATGCCATATAAATATAGGTGGTTTCACCCTAACACTTCTGAAGAGCGATTGCAAGTCTCTGCTTATTCTATTAGACTTATATGGTTACGAACCAAATTTGCGGCACAATTAGGAGATGAAGCTCATGATGAGAGAGTTGCACAGTACACCCGAGGATTTTGTATGGATTTATTCGGGTCGGTTATGTTTCCAAATTCGAGTGCGAACGGAGTCCCTGCAATGTACTTGCAATTCCTGACTGATCTGGATGCTCCACGTTCATACAATTGGGGAGGTGCTGTCCTTGCATTTCTTTATCAAGAGTTGTCACGTGCTTGCCTCCAAGGGGTGGAAACGATAGGGGGGCCGATGTTGCTGTTACAACTTTGGTCATGGACTCGATTTACTGTTGGTCGACCTATGCCCCGGTTAGAGCCACCTTCCTTCGGCGGTGACGACGAGGATACGAGGAATGCATTCGGTGTGAAGTGGACCACTTTCCATATGTGGACAGAAAATCCTCACTTAGGTAAAAAATAATAATTGTTGTTATAATGCGAGCACAGTACGATTAAATTATGATACCTCTTTTTTTATAATTATTTTTCCTTTTTTTTGCACAGGAGGTACAGCTACATATAGAGATTCGTTCGATAGATTAGCTGATGATACGGTTAATTGGCAACCTTACGATGAATACTACTATCAGTTACCTCGACATGTTCGGCGACAAAAGAGGTATTGGATGAGCTGCACCTACTTGATTCATTTTTGGATGGTGGAGTATCAGCATGCGGATAGGGTAATGCGTCAGTTTGGAAAATACCAGGCGGTCCCACCTCCTCCTCCTTTAGCATATGATGAAATTTCTTATCTATGAGAAATGTGGTGTCACGATGGCAATTCAACAAAGGATGCTTGTTGGGCGGTTACTCATAGAGAGTTCATAGAGAAGCGTCCGATACTCATTAAAGAGCGTAGAGCGTACGACATGACGATGCATCATCGGTATATGCATTGGTTCCATTTTTGTGGTATGAGATCAGTTTATATATCATATAACAATCCGCAAGATCTACAATTCCGGGCTCCCCCGCGGACAGGAGATGTCGCGACACTGGCATACGTTTCCCACGGTCATAGGCATTCTCGTGTGGTGAGTACATTATTTTTTTAAAATTGAACTATATTTTTTTCAGTATTCATGTGCAATATGTCTTACTTTAATTGTATTATGCAGATTGCTCGAGAGATACAGTTTATGACGCAAGCAATAAGCATGGTGAGAACCCCGGGACAAATAGCATATGGCAAGCTTATGCTCGAGCATTCTCGTGATGTTATGGAAGATATTGATCAGAGCCACGTATTTCGGGGTATACTCGAAAGTGCTGGGATAGACTCAGACTTGGACCAAATTGATTTGAGTGATGATTACCCTGATCAGTGTTATCATCGCCCTCCAGGTGCGCAGCCTCCCCCAGAGTGGGACAACTTCATGAGAGGCACAGAATCGGGATCCATATCTCAGTTCATGCTCGATGAACTAACAGGAGGCATTAGTATGATGGGTCCATCCACATCCGTAGATCCGGGTCTATCCACATCAAATCCACCTCGAGAGGCTCGTATAAGGACACAAACGAACCGGTACACTCCCGGGACAGACGCCCTTGGACCTCAAAGACGACGGCGTCGTTAGCATGTTTCGACTAAGTAAGTGCCAACTTATAATTTTTTACTAGAAACAAAAATGATGCATTTCTGACGAATTCTTACAAACTTTCTTTATTTTTTTTAGCGTTCAATGCTTTGAAGAATGGTGAGTGCATGGAGATGAGATTCGGTTTGAGAAGATAGACTTGTTGTATTATTATTTGCATGTTATATTAAGATTGGACTTGTTATATTATTTACGAGGAACTTGTTATTTTGTTATTATTAGCACATTGATAGTTTCACATTGATAGCAATTGTCAACCTTTAAATTTTCATAATGTCATCATGAATAATAATACATAATTCATAAATAGTTAAAATGTCATTCGAAATAACAATACAATAAAAGTGTCGTTGGAAATATTAAGAATACAATAAAAGTGTCATCATAACAATACAATAAGATACATTAAGAGTCATCAAGAGCGTCGAGTTGATGAAGTCGATGCACCTAACACAAAATGGAAACAATTTAGTTCAATTTAAAATAGATATCATGCACATTGTTTGTCCATTGAATTTTTAAATTTTTATACCTGAACGTCTAGCTCTAGAAGTCTGTTGCCGAATCCTGGTAGGGGCCTCCATTTTATCCATTGGCATGCACATTCGTTTGTGTTTTCTCCTACCCTTATTTATTTTGTCTGGATCTGGCCTTATAATGGGCCCATGATACAATGGCCAATCCCGTGCATTTCCAAATCCCTTGAATTCTCCAGACCAAGTGTTTATATAATTTTGTAAGCTAAAATATGGACTTACATAGTCGTTATGATTTAAATTCCTGAAGAAGCAAACTGCAAGAACATGGTTACATGGGATGCCTGTTAATTGAGGTCTCTGACACACGCATATAGGCATTCCTTCTGGAGGAAAGGTAACACTATACTTGATTTCGCCTCGAACACCCTACAATTAAAAAAAAAATCAGATTTATTGCATTGATTTGAATTTAAAAAATAGTACACATATATGGCACTAAAGAATGGTTGACTTACTGTCTGAAGAAGTCCATCTTTATCGACAACCTCATAGTTGTTGTGGCCAGCATACATCGGTCTGACTTCGTGCTTTCTTGCTTTTTTCCTACGACGATGTAAAAGTAGTGTAATGTTCAAGGAAAAATCCAATCCTGTAGCCTCCCACCCAAACGCGGCCTCCCGTCTATCTACAAACCAATCGACGCCCACAGGTTGTTGTCTGGCCACCTTGAAGACACTGTTTAGTACCTCAGAGCCATTAGATGTCATTATACCCCATCGATTAAGGACTCCATCATGCACTTGTGTCCACTTATGCAGAGCCAAAGGCTCTGCATTATTGCCGCGATTTCGTTTACCAATTTTCATGATATATTCGTGTGCTTTGGTATCTCTTTTCTTAATTATATCCATCCCCTCTTCAAATCTCCAAATTTTTTTTTTTGCAACATATTTCTTGAAAACCACACGGAGCCACTTCTGAGGGAAGTTTTTCCAAACGTTTGCAGCAATATGCTGTGAACACAATCGGTGGACAGCTTCATTCTTTTCCTCGCACCATCCCAGATTGGGGGCCTCAAACACCCCTCGTATAGCAAGGTGCTGGTCCGAGAGAACACATATTTTTCCTGGACCGACAACATTAATACGCAACCAATTCATAAACCAACCCCAATGGGGGAGATCCTCCTCTTCACAAATTGCAAATGCAAGTGGCAATAGTTGTTGCTCTGCATCATAAGCACAAGCCATAAAAAGTTTACCTTTGTATCTTCCGGATAGGAACCCGGCATCAACACTGATAACGGGTCGGAGATGAGGCCATGCTTGAATACACGGCCCAAATGCCCATGCAACTCGGTTGAAAATATTAATATTATACTTGTTCGATGGTTCATGTTCAAGTAGATACTGTGTACCCGGGTTAGATGCTTTGATGACACCCAAAAGCAATGGCAGCAGCTCGTAAGACTTCTCCCAGCTGCCAAACATGTCAGCCATTGCAAGTTCCCTACCTCTCCACAACTTGTTATACGAGGGTGTTACTGTCCCAAATTTCACCTTAACTAAATGCTTGACCGTTTTAATGCTTAACTCCATATCTTCTTTATAACTAGGTTTAATAATATCAGGAATTTTTCTGGCAGTCATTTGTGCATTATCCAACTTTTCAGCATTTCCAAAACATGTGTGGACATATGGGTTGGTGGAAATTGTCCATGCACCTGTTGGTACTACCGTTGCATATAATTTCCATTTGCATTTAGGATATCTACATGCAACTCGATACTTGGTTTTGTTGCTGTTTAGGGTGTCTAGCTGTATACTTTTGGGTAGGTGAAAATCTGCAAGTTCTGATATTAGTTTGTCTTTGGATTCGAACATTTGACCTTCAGCAAATTTTCCATCTAATCTGGGGGGTTCCTTAAGAAATGCACGATCTGCGTATGGCATTGGCACATCATCGTGGATACTGGAACATGGATGCCTAAGACCTCGATTGATGAATGGGATCGACTTGTGCCACTCTTTCAATATTTCTTGGGCATTCATTTCAGCCTCATATTCGTCCATATCTGAGTCTTGCCCTTCAGCCGAATCATCATTATCAAAAGAACTTGTATCAGAACATGCATTTGGGTCTGATTGCTCATTAGAGTCATCACCGGTCTGAACTACAGGTGTGTCTGTGATTTCGGGTACACTGCCCGAGTAAGGATCAAAGTCGGTCTGAACCGACGGTGTGTTGCTCCCTCCAGGCAAACTATCTGGGCACGGATCATAACTGGTTTGGTTTGTACGCTGCTGCGCCTCAGCTACCAATTCTATAACCTTAAATCCGGCTACTTGAGGTGCAGTTTGTTTAATGACATCCCAAGTTTCCTCATTTTCTATCCGAAATAGAGAGAAATGGTACGATCCGGGTGGTCCCGTGTTCAAACGTGCCCTGATTGTCAATTTGACTCGACTCGGAAGCAATTCAAGTCCAACATATATTTGCCGTCTTACAACAGCAAAACTAGTAGAATCGGAAACGGTAAATGTAAATGCAGCCCCTATGTCATAACCAACACCGGTTGGAGTGCTTTGGAGGTTACCACCATAGTACACATTGATCAATAGTAGAGACATTTTGCTGAACAAAAACAAACACAAAATTAACTCTAATTATTTTTTAATATGAGTTAATTTACTGTTGTAAAAAACCTAGTTGTAAAAAAACTAGGTTCATATTTAGTGTTGTAAAAATATAAAATTTGGTGTTGTAAAAAAATATAAAATTAACTCTATTTATTTGTTGTAAAAAAATTCTTAAAAAAATATAAAATTTTGACCAAGCAATTGAAGAACCCCCCAGATTTCACAACACTAAATATTTAAATATTAGTTTCTAACTAAAAATTTTGTGTTGTAAAATTAACTCTAAATTACAACTAGTGTTGTAAAATTAACTCTAATAATAAATTTTACAACACTAAAATTATTTTATAATTTTACAAAATTAACTCTAATTATTTTTTAATTTTACAATACTAAATATAAACCTATGAGCAAAAAAAAACTTACAGTAATGATCAGAAGAAGCTGCTGAGCACAATGGCGGTGGCGATCTATTCATATGACAACTCTTCAAATTTGATTAAAAATGATTGAAAATATGAAAAAGAAGAAGAAGAGAAAAACGAGAGACAGAGAGCAGAGTTGGAATGGGGAAGAAGGAGGTGCCGCGGGATTAATTGGAACCATTTCCGCACCGGATTGCGAAACCGGTGTAGGCCCGCACCAGATTGGAAAACCGGTGTAGATCCGCACCGGATTGGAAAACCGGTGTGGATATTTCCTGTGTAGCCTCTCCTGCGGCGAAAAAATTGCGAAAAAATTTTCTGCACCGGATTGGGAATCCGGTGCAGGAGAGGGCTTTAATTTCACACAGGTTTCGAAAACCGGTGTAGGCGATTTTTGTTGATTTTTGGCCCCATTGGCTGGTTTATTTAATTTTTAGGTTATAATTTCTAA
Source organism: Carex arenaria (assembly GCA_964058825.1). Taxonomy (NCBI): domain Eukaryota; kingdom Viridiplantae; phylum Streptophyta; class Magnoliopsida; order Poales; family Cyperaceae; genus Carex; species Carex arenaria. The sequence continues at coordinate 1,032,929 of CAXKVW010000193.1, forward strand.
ATAAAAAAAAAATCCTATTATTATTATTATTCGTTACTCAGCTGTCACAGAAAGCAAAAAACTACCCACCAATTGATAGTTGATCTTTTATTTATTTATATCCTTGAAAGATAAAAGATCTCACTCAAACAAAAGAAAACAGAAAAGAAGAAAGAAGAAAGAAGATGATGAAAGATCGTGACCAAAAGCAATTAATTTCAACCTATTGATAGTTGATCTATATCCTTATAACCTTCCTACCTTCATTATAAATAATTTGCAATTAACACTATCGGCCAAACCAGAAAGTTCTCTCTGTCTTTTCTTCTTCTGTGTAGCAGTGCTCCTTGCAGCCTTGCAGGTGGTGAGAAGTAAGAAGGACCAAACTCAAACCGCCTCAGATATTTGTACGCAAGAAAGGACACATAAAAAACATCTATTCAATTTCTAGTCGAGTGGAGTGCTGTCAAAGCGCGAAAGGCCAGTAGGCCACCACAGACACAGTACCACACCACACAGGGGCAATTGCGTCAATCCCTTCGCTCTTTCTTCTTGCCACGTCCCATCAAAAATAAAAAATCGAACTACCGACACACTTAACCCGAGTCCCGACCAACCTCTCCTTTTTTTCTCCCTTTATTCACCCGTTTCTCTTTTAAAGCAAAACCTCCATCAATCAATGGCGAAACCCCTAGATCTCTTCTAAGTTCTAACCCTACCTCACTCCAATCCCACAATGGCTGACACATTCTTGACCAATGCTCGATCCCACCCGCACGGGCCCACTTCAAAGCGCTGGCTTCCTACTCTCCTCACTGCTGTCTGGGCAATCTGCTTCGCCTCTGTATTTGTCTGGCAGAGTGCCTCAATCCGATCTATCTCTATCTTTCGCTCGACTTCTACAACGTACCGGTCGATACCGAGATTGAGGCAAAATCTGTACAATCTGATTGATTTTGGCGCGGTTGACGATAGTCGCATCCTCAATACCGGCGCGTTCGAAAGAGCGGTACAGGCGATAAAAGCGAGGGGAGAGGGTCAGCTCAATGTGCCACCTGGAACTTGGATTACAGCGCCCTTCAATTTGACCAGTCACATGACACTGTTTCTAGCTGAAGGCGCTGTTATTCTTGCTACAGAGGTATGATTGGATTTGGATATATTTACTTGTTTTTCACTGTGCCAAGATTTTAGCTTATGACTTATGAGTAAGGCTTGTTGCGAAAATGCATTTGACATTTTTTTTATATTGGCATGTAACACTCCCTAATTTTTATACCTTTACATACATTTTTTATTTTCCTGATATACACTGAACCTTTAAGCTTGTGTGATATGTGTTGATAGGTTTTGTACACACACAAACTAAATTAAATCAAACAGTTAAAGTGCCCAAAGAGGATGCTTAAGCTGTTTTCGAAGTTTGGATGCAATGTTTATTGAGCAATTTCTTCAGTTAAGATGAAAATGTTTAGGACAATCTAGTGTTTATTTTGTTAACATTTGTTACAGTTGTTGTGTTTCTTTTTGTCTGAAACAACAGTAATTGTTGGGTGTTTGTTGCAGAGTTAAATGCGGCCTATCTTTTGCAAATACTGTATTTGGGTATCATTAACCTACATCTTTTATGGGGCAATAGGATTGTTCGAACTAATTTGTAAATTGATTTTGAAGTTCGTATATTGATCAGCTCCTTTAATCAACAATTCTCTAATTTATTCCAAATTTTGTGGTCCTTAAATTCAGCCTAGTTTGACCAGTCAATGGCCTCTTTTCTCACCTACATGACTTCAGGATTTGCTAGTTTTTTTTTTCTTGTTTAGTTTCTTCGATTGTTAAATACTTAAATGTATATTTGTTTGGTAAGTCTTTCTGTTGAGTCCAGAGTACTCACTACATCAACCATGATTGGTGGGGCCCCAAGTTGGTTGATAGGCTTTATCACCTATAATTTTTTTAATGGGTGGTTTGGTGGTGTGAAACAGTGAATTGATGCTTGTTGTTTTGTAGGATGAGAATTTGTGGCCGTTGCTGCCGGCATTGCCTTCGTATGGCTATGGAAGGGAAGAAAAAGGACCCCGCTATGGCAGCTTCATTCATGGTCAAAATCTAAAAGATGTTATTATAACGGGTTAGTAATTTCTTTATATCCTGCGTCACGGGCTATTTGGCAAAACAAAAAGGAAGAAGAAATTTATTTCCATCCATCTTTTTAGCATGTCATGGTGGGAGTTTTTTTTTTTTTTTTTAATCTTAAATATATGTATTGCCGAAACAACCAACTGAAAATCATAATATGAAATCTTTGTTCCTCACAGTGACATTTAAAAGTATCTGTTCTTCGTTAGAAAATATATATGCCCAATTTTAGGTTGTAATGTATTCCTGCTGATCTATTGCTAAACATATGTATGATTTTTATTTATTTTTATCAGGACATAATGGTACCATAAATGGGCAAGGGCAAACTTGGTGGACCAAATACAAGAGAAGGGCTCTTAATTTTACAAGGCCACCACTTGTGCAGCTGATGTGGTCCAGAGATATAATAATTTCCAATATTACCCTTCTTGACTCTCCCTTTTGGACATTTCATCCCTATGATTGCAAGAATATAACAGTTTCAAATGCTACCATCATTGCCCCACTAGTTGGCGCTCCAAATACTGATGGCATAGATCCAGGTAATGAAAACTTCAAATAGTTTATCTTCTATTCTGTGCACCTGTACCTTTTCCGAGCCTCACTTGTTTATCTAGGTTTTAGCATTTTGATGCATCTTACATACACATACCCTTGTAGTGTTAAATATTGACATGCATAATTAATGTTTGAATGAAAATATTAAGAGTTATAACTTGAATGTATAAATTCCTTATTTAAATTGTTCTTATTGATCCAGATTCATGTGAGAATATGTTGATTGAGAATTGTTACATATCTGTTGGTGATGATGGAATTGCAATAAAGAGCGGTTGGGATCAGTATGGAATTGCATATGGCCGTCCTTCAACCAATATTTTGATTCGCAATGTCACCATTCGATCTATGATAAGGTCAAGCTCACTTCCAAATTTTTTTGGTTTTTTTTTCCTTTTTCTTATATTAGCATAAGATTAGATCTAACAAAGATCTTCTCTTTCTACAGTGCTGGTATTTCAATTGGCAGTGAGATGTCCGGAGGTGTTGCAAATATCACAGTTGAAAATTCACGCATCTGGGAATCTCGACGAGCCATCCGAATTAAAACCTCTGCTGGCCGTGGCGGTTTCATCCGCAACCTCACTTATCACAACTTGACCTTCGACAATTGCCGTGTTGGTGTGATTGTGAAAACCGACTACAACGAACATGCCGACGATAACTGGGATCGAGAAGCATTTCCCGTTGTCAGCGACATCTCATTTGTTGGGATCAGGGGATGGGGCGTACGCGTCCCAGTGAGGATTCATGGAAGTGAGCATATACCAATTAGGAATGTGGAATTTAGGGATTTTGCAGTGGGGTTGAGTTACAAGAAGAAGCATATTTTTCAGTGCTCGTTTCTGGAGGGACGTGTGATTGGGGATATTTTCCCAAAACCGTGCGATAATTTAGATATGTTTGGCGTGGATGGGACATTGATTAAGAAAGCAGCAACGGAGAATGTTACGTCGGATATTGATTATGATATTTGAATCTTGTAAAGTGTTGGTGTAAAATTTCTCAATTTACTAGGATAGTAGAGTTCTTTTCTTTTTCTTTCTAAATTTACTAGTACTTGATATCCACATAGCTTTTTTTTTTTTTTTTTCCTTCTCTTTCTTTGTTCTTCTCCGGGATGTAGTTTTGAGCCTTTTGGATTGTATATACGGAGATTTTTCGGTTCCTCAATCTTATACAGGATGGATTATATATTTCATGAACTTCTAGTTACTATATAATATCTTACTCTTGATTTTGAAGTCATAACAAAAACAACAAGTCATATTTCTGCTATTCAAACACATCCAAAATATCTGGAACATAATTTATTTTCCCTTGTTATTTCATTCTGCTTTTCATGTTTGAATTGTTTAATCTATAACGAAAATACTAGATCACCTAAAAGAACTTGTGAATGGTATAAAACTGTTTAATTTGACTCAGTTTGTTTAAAATAAAACGATTCATATCTACAAAAGCAGGATTTTTGTTTTTCATGTGATTAATAAAAACGGATATGGACTCCAAAATTAGCGAATAAAAAACCCAAAACTATATGATATTACACTGAACCAGATCAACTTAATTTGTATTATTCCATAACTAATCGTTCTATGAAAAACAAAGCAGTCTTGAGTGCAAAAGTGAATGATGGAAAAGCTTAGGAAAGATTTTCCGTAACAGTGTTCCAAATGTCCACTCGACCCAATCTCTCCTCTTCTACCTCAAATTATCGAAACAAAAGAAATAGCAAATGTCACAGATAACCTTAAACAAAACTATAAACTATGTAGTAATCATTAATGAGACCAAATCAAAACTTAATTACAAAACAATTATCCCTTAAACGAACACATTCTTACAGTCCAGTTACAATCAATATTTGTTTACATTATAATCAATTAAAGGTTGAATGCTAATGTATGAGTTTAGCTACAGGATTTATATAAATAGAAAAAGTGGGTAAGCAGTTTTAAAATTTTAAAACCGGGCTATTCTAATTAATAAACAAAAGTTTAAAATTGGATTTAAGAAAGAACAATTGAGAAAGATATTTGTTATTAGTGGAAAAATAAGTAATTTTGAAGTTTTGATAAAGAAGTTGAATATTTAGAGATTTTATGGATATAAAAATAATTATCCCTTAAATGTATGGAGTTCTAAATAATTCAGACAAATTTTGAACAAACGGTTTACTTTAAATAAAATAAAATTTGTCCAAAATTTTGGAGACGAACCCAATCCTTTTCCATACGCGCACTCCGCCCAGCGGCCCACGGGCCTTTGTCAAATAAAATAACATAACAAAATATTATATTGCATACAAGTTAGTATACTATATACAACCCTTGTCTTCTTTATTTTTTGGTTTTTCTTGTTCCTCTCTCTCTCGGAGTACAGATACAGTGAGTAGTGAATCTCCCGCCTCCTGCGCCTCCACCAATCTCCCCCTTTACAATTTACAAGATAAGAATTAAGAATAAGATGGATTCATCAAAGAAAGCTTCGGAAATAGTAGCGACATTAGACCTGAAGGAGCATCCACACGGGGGTTTCTACGCCGAGACATTTAGAGACCCCTCAGTTTCCCTCTCTAAATCTAAATCTCAGCTCCCTCCCCGCTGTACGCTCTCCCTCTTTTCCTAGTTTTTCCTAGTTTTCTATTTCTTTGATGTTGGAACTGACAATTTTTTCATAGACAAGGTTGATCGTACCGTGAGCAGTGCCATTTATTTCTTGCTGCCAACAGGAGGGATTGCTCACCTCCACCGCATCCCCTGCGCTGAGACCTGGCACTACTACGGTGGCGAACCCCTCACGGTTTGTTTGCTTCTCCATTCTTGCAAATTTTAAATGTCAATGGGAAATGATGCAAACAATTACTGAATCTGCCAAGTAATCTGGCATCTCTTTACATGTGAAGACCAGTTACTGGAAATAGTGCCAAATATGTTTCACATCTTTTGTGAATTAACTTTTATTGTAAATTTTCTAGTTCAACCTCGTAAATTTTTCTAGTTAAACCTCTGCCTACTTCATAATTTTTTCATGATGATAGGCATATGCCCCAATGTTGTAAAAAGTGATTATTAGACCTGTTTAAGCGGTTTTTAGTTAAAGAGAGAAGTCAATCCAGCATTCTAAAATGTGAAAATGGATACAAATCGAATTAACGGGCTCAGTAGTTGCTTTTTTATTGGAAACTCATTGAATGGCTCATCCAAAATTAAGCACAATTTATCTGCTTAGGCTGTTATATTTACCAAATTGCTAAAGAAGCGACTTATACTATCAAGAAATTATCATATTGCAGTTATAATCCAAAATGAATTAATATAATAGCTAAAGTTGTAACAAAAGATAGAATTAAAATTAAAGGTCCTGATAACAGGATTAACAAATGATGAAAAATTTAGAAGATAGAAAAAAAAACTATACTAGTGTTAGCTTTTGAGAATATGGGGTTGAAGGCCTAGATATATATAATTAAGAGAATAATGAGGCTATGCTACTATGGTCTATGCATAGCACATGTTGGTCTGTACTATGGATCAATATCTTCATTTGCAAAGTCTAAACAATCAATTTGAATCGTTCGATGTGATCTCCATATGAAAATGTATCCGCATACTAAATTTTACATGCATTGTGATCTCAATATGCTATGGTACTATGATCTCCATACAAACAGTCAAAATCCCTTAAATCCACAAGTTATGTAGATTTTCGGTACATAATAAAATATCAAGTACTGAGTTGGAATTTTGGAATTTCAGTTTCAGGCTAATGGATAATTGTTAAGAACACACCTCTTAAGTTTTGTCAATATGCATCGTGTTATATAAAAAAAGTGCTGAATTTTTATCTGTACCAAAACAAATAATAAAATTAAAGATATACCATCAATTTCGGACAATTTTGTTCATACCACAACCGCTGAATAATTCAGCAGCCAAAATCTGTGTTATAAGAGAGTCAGTTTCCGCTCTCAGATTTCAACAGCTGATTCAGCGGTTGGAATGAAACCAACCGCTGAATAATTCAGCAATTGTGGTATGAAACAAAATGTATGAAAACGATGTTAATAGTGAAAATTTGTTATTCATTTATGCTACAGGCAAAAAATCGGGAAAAAATGATCACTGATTACAGGATTAAATATCTGTTTCTAGACACAAGCTAAGTCGCACCATCTGAACCTATTCCCACTAAATGGGTGCTTAAATGGTTTTGACAGCAATGGCTTGAAGAAACTGCTTCTGGTAGAGAACTGGTGCTGGTAGTTAGTATCGAGCCCTTCATAATACCTTCATTTTTTCTTCACTCATTTCAGGTATTTGAATTGCAAGATGATGGCAATGTCAAATTTACTGCAGTGGGGCCAGATCTTGAAGCGGGCCATTGTCTCCAATATACAGTCCCACCTAACGTGTGGTTTGGTGCGTACCCAACCTTGGATCTGGCATCCTATGCCTCTGATGGAAGTGCCCTCTCCAAAGCTCCGAGCAGAGACCCTGAGTTACATTATTGTTTTGTTGGTGTCACATGTGCACCAGCATATCAGTATGAAGATGATGAGTTGGCGACACGAGATGGGATCAAATTGATTGCCCCTCATGCGGAGCCTTTTATTAATTATCTAATTCTTTCTTAGTGGAACTTCTGAGTAAATATGTTTTTGCCATGATGAACTTTAGAGACCCGCAGTTAGCTAAACTCTGTTATGTTACTGTGAAATGTGGCAAATTAATACGATTGAAATAGATGTTATGTTTATGTGGTCCCTTGTACTTGATAATGAATTGTTTTTGAGTTATCCTCGCTCTTATTTTCTTTCTTCTTATAACCATTTTTTTTTCTGAACTAGAATTCTTGTTAAACAAGTTATAAGCCTTCACATATTCACATGTCTAGTGTTTATGTGTTCTGCAGTTGGTTATGTTCTATCCTCTCGTCTGATATTGGCATAACTTCAAACTTTCTCGAGACCTGACATGATTCAAATTTTAATTAAGTTTGGGGCACTACATCCCAAGGCCTGACATTTAGATAGCACGCTACGATGATAATTTTCTAAAAAAATAGATAAATGTATGTGAGACGCGTATTTGAGAATTAAATTAAATCAAAGCAAAGATCCGAGAGATTAATCAAAGGTTAGCAAAACAAAACATTTTGTTTAATATTTATTATTGAACGTCTATCATGTGTCAGCTTAGAACACAAATTAATTTCCTCAAAATTCCGTAAACCCTCATCACCAGTAATCATTGCACGAGCAAGACCCATTTTCAAAGTGGTGGAACCGATTCCTATCCCGTAACACAATTCTCCTATTATACAACTTTGATATGAGCTTTATTGAAGAGTGACAATCTGCACACACCCGTAGATTCTTCACCACCTGCAATGTGGTCCCCGCTTTGCTGCTAATCAGCCCGAATGCAATTGCAATCTTCTCGCTGTGGTATAAAAGCATGTTCTCCTTCTCTTCGTGCTCATCTATGTTAATCAGCACTTGCGACGTGTCCACAACATATCCTTCGTCCTTCAACCGACTTGCTATATCAGATAATATATGATAAATCTCTTTTTGCCGAGGATGTGTTTTGTCTTCCACCAAAAATTCATGTATGTTTCCATCTATAGTGATCCAACTACAACCCGGGTCTTTTCTGATATCGAGTTCTTTCATCTTTAGCCTAACCCTAGCCACCGCATCCCAGTCACCTAATGATGCATAGAAATTGGACAAGAGAACATAACAGCCACCGTCTGTTGGGGCAAGCTGCAAAAGCCTATCCGCCACACGGGTAGCTATCTCAACTTCTCGATGGAGTTTGCATGCGGAAAGTAAAGATTTGAATATTACATCATCAGGTTCTATGGGCATCAAATTTACAACCTTTTCGGCCTCAGAAACAAGACCAGCTCGACCAAGCATGTCAACTATGCACGTGTAGTGCTCTATCCGAGGCCTGATGTTGTACACATTGACCATGCGATCAAATAGAAGTCGCCCTTCATTGACTAATCCTGCATGGCTACAAGCATTCAGAACCCCTATAAATGCCACATCGGTTGGAACCACTCCGTATTTCTCCATCATTTCAAAATACCGGACTGCATCTTTTGCACGGCCATGTATCGCCAGCCCATTAATCAAAGCAGTCCATATGGTTATGCATTTTTTCTCTGGTAACTCTTCAAAAACTCGGATTGCCTTGTCGATATTGCCACATTTTGAGTACATGTCTATTATGGCTGAGGTAAGAACATTATTAAAAGACATTGTCTTTTTCTGTGCATAAAGATGTACCCATTTGCCAAGTTCCATTAAACCGAGCCGTGAGATTGCAGGAAGAACACTAACTAAACTCACATAATTGGGTTTCATACCTTGAAATTGCATATTCCTAAAGACCTCTACTGCTTCTTTAGATTGACCAATTTGTGCATACCTCGCTATCATTCCATTCCAAGACACAATGCTCTTATTCGGCATTTCATCAAATATTTTCCTGGCACGGTCGACCATCCCAAGCCTAAAATATCCATCAACTAAAACATTAGACACCACCACAGAAGCTTCGCTATTTGTATCTAGTGTGTTATTTTGAACCAATATTTCAGCACCTTTCATGTCCCCACAGAGAGAATACATCCTTACCAAATTGGTCAGAACAAACCCGTTAGAGACCATAGACAATTTGACAACTTGCCCATGAATAGCCTTCCCTGTACCGATCAAATTTGCACTTGCACATGCCTTTAGCACAGACGGGTAGGTATGCTGGTTAGGTCTAGCATAGTCACAGTTAAGCATATCAGAGAATAGACCAATGGCTTCAAACTGGTCATGTTCCCTCTCTGCCAGGGCACGAATGAGGATGTTCCAAGAGAAGTTGTTTGGTTCAGGCATTTGGTCGAACATAAGGCGGGCGTATGTCAAGTCACGATCCTCTGACAATGCAGAGCATCGTAGTATCTCGGCTGAAACAAGCGGGTCGCGAATTTCGCCTGATTTGATAGCGAGTGCATGGAGAGGCTTGAGTTCTTGTAGAGTTTTGGTGGATTTAATCAAAGGAAGAGAAGATGGAACCGAGAATTGAGGAGAACGGGCACCGGAGGAATGGGGAGGTGTCACAGGCAGTGAGTTTAAGAGCATGGCTACCATGGATTATGGATTATGGATTACGGCATGGGGATTGGGGGTTTAGCTAAAGAAGGTAGGGGAATGGATAGGCCGCGACCGTTACTATTATTGGGCCGATTATTTCAATAAATCGAAAGAATCTGTGACCTGAAATTTTGTGGTGATATTGTATAAATTGACAATTATTTAAGCTGCCTAAATTCCCGCAAGTATTGTCAGAAGTCTCCCGCGAAGGAGATTTTCCGTGATTTTTTTTTTAATATCCAAAATTAAATAAAAATCGTCAATAGCTAATTATAAAAATATTCAAACCGATCAATTATTGGACAGTACTTGTTCTATATATAGGGTGGAGGAATTCAAATTTTTCTCACAATTCATTTAATCAAATTTCACACTATATCTTCTCACTTTCTCTCATTCTCCCAAAATTCTCATGCTCTTCTCGGTTTTACAAGTCCCTATATTTTTTATATATCAACTTTTAGGCTAAAATGGTTATAAATTGCTAGGTTTTATTGGAAATGTTTCAAAATTGTTGTAATGCACTTTAGCAATTAGTAGTTGTAATTAGTGTTAATTAATTTTAATTAGTGCTAATTTATTATAATTAGCGTAATGTAGTATAAATTAGTATAATTTAAATTAATTAATTTAAATAGCATAATATAGTGTAATGTAGTATAATTTATTATGATTTAGTATATTTATGTATAATTTAGTATAAATTAGGGTATAATTTAGTATAATTATATAACTTAGTAAAATTTGGTATAATTTAGTATAGTTATATAACTTAGCGTAATTTGGAAATAATTTGTATAAAATAGTATAATTAGCATATTTTAGCATATTAGCTTTTTTTATTTTAATTAGTATAATTTTTCTTTTTAAATATAACTAGCGTATTTTAACGTATTTTAGCGTATTTCTCCGCATTATAGCGCACTTAGACGCATTTTAGCGTATTTTAGCATATTTTAGCGTATTTTAGCACAATTGATCGCATTTTTTGCGCATTTTAGCGCCATTTTAGCGCATTTGGGCGTATTTAAGCGCATTCTAGCGTATTTGAGCGTGTAAATACGATGTCCCATCGCGAGCACCGAGTATCTGCCGCTTCTCGTGAGGTACGTTGCTTCTTTGTCTAATTTTGAAGTTTAAATTTTATTGTATACATTATATAATATATTGTTTTGCTATTTTTTAACGCATGACAAGTTGCTCATACATGTCAAGCTGCAGCTCCCTCGGATGCCGTACTTCGAGGTGATAGACCCATACCTCATTCGACTGGGGCTATACTAGATTATGTTCATACTACAGAACACGGCCCGCTCTATCAATGCATCCCTCATTGTAGGACTAGTGGAGCGATGGTGCCCTGAGATGCACACGTTCCACTTACTATTCGGCAAGATGACCGTGACGCTGTAGGATGTCAGTGCCCTATGGGGTTTGCTGATCAAGGGCACCCTCGTAGGTGGTGTATCTGACAGCAAACAGTTCGCAGAGGACATCGATCAGTTGTTGGGAGTCAATCTAGCTGAGTTACGGGCTAGCCATAGGACGTACAATTTCCACATGCAGATGACAGCATTACGGCGGCACTTCAGTGGCGATCTGACGGCAGACTCTGCCACAGAGGGCATTCAAAGTTAATAATAATAATAATATTTTATATTAGATTTATTAATTACCTTATGTTATTCTGAACATCGATTTATTATCTACTTTATTTTTGCAGATACAACGGGGCTTCGTGATGGACCTCTTTGGTTCTGTCATGTTTTCTGATTCCAGCGGTGATGCCATCCCGATGATGTATCTGCCGCTGCTTGAGAACCTCGATAGCCCACCGAGTTACAACTGGGGTGGAGCGGTCCTAGCATACTTATACTGGAGCCTCTGCCATGCTTGCTAGGTTAGTACTTATATTGTTTCCTATTTATTTATTTCATCAATCAATGGAATGATTAGTACGGCTAATAATCTTGAAAATGTAGGTCAAGTCCAAGCAAATGTATGGGTCGGTGCTTTTGTTGTAGCATTGGTCGTGGTCACGGCTACCGGTAGGTTGGTTGTTTTTCATCTTATACTGGTATTTTCTTCTTCTATTGGTTGTATTTCATATTCTTCTAGTTGTAATTTTTTTCTTCTAGTTGTCTTTCATATGACACTGGTTGTCTTTTATGTTTTACTGGTCGTCTTTCATTTTTTTCTAGTTGTGTTTCATCTTCTACTAGTTATTTTCCACCTTCTTCTAGTTCTTTTTCATCATGTATTGGGTGTTATTCATGTTCTTCTAGTTGTATTTCATCTTCTTCTTTGTTGTATTTCATCTTTTTCTTCTTATTGTCTTTCATCTTATTTTGATTGTTTCCATATTGTACTGGTTGTCTTTCATCTACTTCTAGTTGTATTTCATTTTTTTCTAGTTGCATTTCATATTTATTTTTTTGTCTTTCATGTTCTACTGGTTGTCTTTTATCTTCTTTTAGTTGTATTTCATCTCCTTCTAGTTATATTTTATTTTGTACTGGTTGTCTTTCATTTTCTACTGATTGTCTTTCATCTTTTACTATTTGTTTTTTATTTTTTTCTCGTTGTCTTTTATCTTGTAATGATTGTCTTTCATATTCTACTTGTTATTTTTCATGCTTTTCTGGTTGTTTTTCATCTACTTATTGTCTTTCGTCTTTTTCTAGTTGTCTTTCATCTTGTACTGATTGTTTTTCGTGTTCTAGTGGTTGTCTTTTATTTTCTTCTAATTGTCTTTTATCTTTTACTAGTTGTTTTTAATCTTAAAAGTTGTATTCCATCTTGTATTGTTTGTTTTTCATGTTAAATTAGATGTTTTTAATTCCTTTCTAGTTGTCTTTCATTTATTAAATGTTGTATTTCATATTATTCTAGTTGTCTTTAATTTGTACTAGTTGTATTTCATGTTTTATTAATTTTATTTTATATTTTTCTAGTTGTTTCTCATCTTCTACTAGTTTTTATGGGTCAATAACTACGTCAACATACCATGAAAATAACTTACTTAAAGTGGATCCTTTTTATTCGAATGACGAATGTTATTCGTCTAGAGTTGAAGTTAATTAAGAGACGAGCTTTGCACAATCGCTTGATTTCTCGATTTCAGAAGGAGAAAGAATTAGTGAATAATTCATTCTCCAAATCAAGAGGTTGAATATGCTTGACCGCCGACACCTGGACCAGCAACCAGACTATTGGTTATATGAGCTTGACATCACATTTCGTGGATGAAAACTGGAGGTGGCAAAAGAAGATAATAAACTTCATAAAGCTTGATGAAAGGCATACTGGTAATTACTTAACTTCAGTCCTAGTTAAGTGCTTATCAGAATGGGACATAGAAAATAAGCTTTTTACCATTACAATGCATAACCATTCAACTAATGGACGGGTGGTGGATCTGTTACATGACCGGATTGAGGACTCACTTCTTTTGAATGGTGAATTTTTTCATGTTTGATGCTCTGCTTATATCCTCAACTTGATTGTTAGAGAAGGAATTAAAATGTTTGATAAGAGTATTTCTCGAATTAGAGATGCTGTCAAGTTCATTAAATATTCTCCACAGTGTTTGAAGATATTTGGTGATCTTGCAAAACAACTCAAACTAGACGTAAAGAAGAAACTATTACTTGAAGTTGTCACTAGATGGAATTCAACTTTTCTAATGCTAGAGAGAGCATTAGAGTTCAAAGTTGTTTTTAAAAAATTTCATTCCGTTGAAAATTTTGCAGAGCCACCCACAGAGATTGATTGGCACCTTGCTACAGAACTTTGCAAATTTCTGAAAATATTTGCTGATGTCACTAAATTTTTTTAGCATCAAAAACTCCAACGGCAAGTTTGTACTTGCATAATGTCTACATGATCCACTTACATCTGAAAAAAGAAAGAAATGAGCACATAATAAGAAAAATGCAAGATGGTATGAGGAAAAAGTTCAATCAATAATGAAAAGATTACTCTCAAGTGCTATCTATTACAGCTGTCCTCAACCCTCACCACAAAATACATTTGGTCAAATTTTCCTATAAGAAAATTTATGGCAGCGAACATGATGCATACATGCCTCATGTTAGTCATGTTCACAGTGCTCTACAATGCTTGTTTGAATGGTATAAGAATTTAACAAAGAAAGAAATTGTACAATCAGTCGAGGCATCTCATGTTGCATCTCTTAGAGATCGAGTTATCACAGAGGTATAATTCTGAAGATTCTGATGATGATTTCATGCAAGAGTACTACCGTGATGAAACTATTCATAACACAAACAATCTACCGCTCAAATCAGAGCTAGAAGAATATTTAGAAGAGCAGGTAAGTACAACATTAAAAATATATATACACAAATTACTAGTCCCTTTGATAGGGTCAGAAAATAGTTCTTCTGCATTATTTTCTTTTTCCTTCATTTTCTAGATTTATATTAAGAAATCAAATAAGTATTAAAGTTAAAGTTCTGGATTTTTGATATAATACCAGTTTGGTTAGTACCAGTACAGATACGTTATGAAATTATATGATAATAGATTGGTTAGTTGTACTTGAGGATAGAAAATTTGCTTAGTCCAAATTCTTTACTCTATTCCATTATGATATCCATACAATTTTTGTATTAAAAAAATTAGTTCATTTTAATTAACCTACTTTTTGAGTTTTACTGAATGGAAGAGGGACAAAGTGATTGAATTTATGGCAAGATAAAAGCTTTAGAAATTCATATCGAAAAAAGTGAAATGACTAATCATGGAAAATAACCAAAGTATGGGTATAATACCAGTACATTCATTTTCTCAGTTTGATTACTACAGTACAGGTTTCTCCCAAATTAGTAACACACCAACAATTTAGTTATTAAATACTAAAATGTATATTATTTTAAGCAATGAAACTCATTTTTTTTTCTTATAGGTCCGTCCAAATGAAAATAATTTTGATGTTCTAAAGTATTGGAAGAGCAACAAACAGAAATACCCAATCATCTCTTGTATTGCGAGGGACTTATTAGTTGTTCCAATCACAACAACAGTAGCTTCAGAATCTGCTTTTAGCACATGTAACAGAGTAATTGATGACAAACGAGCAAGTTTCGAAGCCTCAACAATTGAAGCTCTCATTTGTTGCAGCGATTGGCAAAATAGTAATTGGGATAATATACTTGCAAATGTTGAATCAATAGGATAGTATTTTTTAATTTAGATAGATTACTGATTAATTTAGGGTGATTATTTTAATTTTGCTATGTAGCATGATATATTGTATTATTTATGAACAAAACAATAGTATAATTTTTATTTTGCAGCAACTTTTAATTTTTATTATAATAATTTATTATGTGAGATACTGAGATGTTTAAGAAATTATAATTATATTTAAATGTAAATGATTTCTCAAATGCTTAGGAGTTGTGACATATAAATGCTCCGGATCCGGACCAGACCCGATAATCTACAAACAAGTTATGAGTATCTATCTGTCCGGAACAGAAAGGCTGGACCCGAAATTAATATGTACAGGTAGATGGGTGTTCAGATCCAGACCCAACCCGATTTGAAACAAATAAGTATATGGAATGAAATTCAGACCCGAACACTTTTAGGGTACGGATCCGAATATAATAATATCCGGACCCAACCCGACTCGATGGCACCTTCAGAAAAGAGCAGTAGTATGCTCGGTCGCAGTATATTAGTATCAGTGGATATGCTTAATCGTAAAATGTAAAACTAACAACATTTTTTTTATTAATTAGGGAAAGTAATAAAGAGTCGGTAATTTGTACTATACACAAATTCTCGTTCTATATATGTTTAACAAGGAATGGAAGTATAACAGAAGAGGGGGAAAAAAAAAAGTGGATCAGAGTTGAGACGCTGGCTGCCCGGCACAAAACTTCCTGACTAGCCGAATCAACTCTCTCTGTATGGCAGACAAAAGATTGCCAAATTTTAATCTCCTACAAAAAATTTAATCTTCAGAATTTCATTCCTTAATTGAAATTCCAAAGAAATGAGTTCGACGAAAAATTACCCACTCCTGGATCCTCGGCTTCTTCCTGTGGTGCTACAGCTGCTAGAGAAAAAAATTGGCTGTATGCAAAATCTTCGACAAACCCGACTGGTCTTGTTCCAGCCGGAGACAGCAGATTATCCATGAAATGCCAGTAATCTACAACTGGTTCATTACTGGTCTCACCCGCTGTACCAGTCATCGTGGTAGATGTAGTGGCTGATGTAACAGTTGATGCAATAATATCAGACCGCTGTGCTACCGGCATTGACGAATTACGGGCTTTATTTGCATGACTAGTAGCTGCAGCCTGAATTTCCTGCGGGTCAATTAAATGAGCATTTCTACTGTTACATGAGACCTGAGGCGGTGAGTCGGGAAAATTGAGATTGGCACCGTGGGGACCGCGGAGACAGACAGACGCTGCATCAAAAGCACGTGCTGCCTTCTCAGGCGAGTCGTAGGAACCAAGCCATATACGTTCACGGCTGTTAGGAAGCCTGATTTCTGACACCCACCGGCCCCACTTGCGTTGCCGCACTCCTCTGTACTTCTTCTCTCCATTGGCTGTGTTATCAGCCATCAGCATATTCAAAAAAAAATAATAATGAGGATGATCGAGGAATCAAATTAAGAGGTACGTTGATGTCACTGATCGATAATGATTCCAATTTTGATCGATATTGTACGCTTTTAGTGCAGTTTAGTCATGTGAGTTAATGAGTGAGTGGCGAATTGAATCGTAGCTAGAGACTAGAGAGTGATTTGATTTAGTGGCGTGAGAGAAATAAATAAGGATATATATAAGAAAGAAGACGCGGTGAGAGAGAAATGGCAAATGGAGGGATGACATCAGGTGGTGGCGCACCACAGTGATAAGCACGTTTGGAATGTTATAGAAGCACGTTTATTCTCCGCGGCTTTCTCCATCAACTTAACAATCATAAGCTGCCACGGCCCACGAGGGCCCAACATCATAGATTTCACCACCTTACTACGTCACATTTATATGGAAATAAATCTGCTGCGATCCCCTGCGATTTCAAATCTATCCATTCACTTCTTAGAATGCACAAATCTCAAAAGCAGTTATTTTTTAAGCACGAATCTCAAAATATATGAAACGAAGGATTTGGAATCGCAAAGGATTGCATGAAAATTGAAATCGCAGCAGATTTATTTCCCATTTATATATATCTATATAGTCAGCGTGGATTTTTTTTTAGAAAATAAAAAAGTATCTTCGAAAAAGAGAACATTTAAAAAAAAAAAAAATAGATGTAATCCGAAAGGTGTAAGCCACTTTTTTTGCTATTTATTAAGCCACTTTGAAAATCGCTGATCCAACGGTAGCACTGTTGGGTTAAGCCACCGTTGGATCAGCGATTTTCAAAGTGACTTAATAAATAGCAAAAAAAATTCAAAAAATGTAAAATTTGGTCTCCAAGCACTTTTCAATATGGAGAACACATCTAACGGTTCGGATCGACTTTTTGGATTTTGAAATTTCAAATTTGGACCGTAAGCACTTCGGCCCATATGCTACTGAAATCATATTAGTCACTCTCTCTCTCTCTCTATATATATATAGTCAGTGTGGATTTTTTTTTAGAAAATAAAAAAGTATCTTCGAAAAAGAGAACATTTTTTTTTTTAAAAATAGATGAAATCCGAAAGGTGTAAACGGAGTGGATTTGGAGCGGATAATGCTGATACTATATCCACATTCACATTTTAATAGGCGGATACGAATACGGATACAAATAGTAAGAAAATGCCAAAATGTAAAATTAAATCCATCTTAAATGGATACGGATACGAAGCGGATAATTCACCAATACGGATGCAAAACGAATAATAGTAAGATAATTGTAGATTTGGAAGCGAAAAAGTTTGAGGTCAATTCAAAATAGAAGTAGAAATTTTTAAAATCAAATAAGATCAAATAAAAATTGTTACAGGAGTACCTACACAGAGAGTAGACACATAAGATCAACAAAATTGTCTTGTATAATTTATGATAATTTCATATAATATACGTAGGAGCCTAATTTGGCCCAAAACAAGCAGTCAATATGTTTTTTCCGGTTTCTAATACTGCCTTATGTTTAATCCCACATGCAAAGAATAAAATTTCAGAACGCGCAGGGTGGTTCTAAATAAAGGTTGAGATGTATACGGATATCCGTGACCTCAAACCACTCAAATAACGGGTCTTGATAAAAATGGATGTATATGGATATTCACTTCGTTTATCTAATAAAGAAATTATCTGAATTATTCGTATATGTTTAAATCCGGATTCAGATTTTAAGCAGATTCGGATCAGATATCCATTGAATAAGCCAGCTCCGTTTACACCCCCTAGGAAACTCACCTTCTTCAAATTAAAAAAGTAATTGTAAGCTTAAAAACTTCGGTTGAAATTTTTTGATCCTTAACAATTTAATTTTAAATAATATATATTACAGGTCATTTTGAACGAATAACAACAATATATATTAGTATGCAATTTTTTTCAATTACAACTATAAATAATATGCAACTTTTTTTCATCTATCTCTTGAAGAAGAAAAGCCATTAAATTCTTTTTCCGAAAATTTAATTTTAATTTTTATTTTGTAAAAATCGTCATTGTGTCGTCTTTCTTGTAGAAAATTTTGTCATTTGCTATTTTTATGTTTCTATTCCTAAAATTTTAATAATTTAAAATAAAAAGTTAGATGCCGTTAGATGTACAATATATTACTTTTTGAAGTACACATAAAAGTGTACAATAGTTTGACTTATTTCAATTACATCAAAGACGTGTAAAAAATTTCTTATATATGAACCTTTTCTGAATTGCCATTATATTATATATTCATGTACAAGAAATAATACGAATACCATCTAGCTTTATTATTTTGTTATTTGAGTTTTAAATTTCGATAATTGAAGAATTTATAAAGAAAGAAATAACGGATGTACTATAACCCTCTTTTAATTAATACAGTGCTCATATAATGTTTTCCACTCAACATATTTTATTTATTTATTTATTCATAATTATATTCTTATCATTTTTTGTTTTGAAAACGTTATTTGTTTCAAAGTGGAGCATCAACATTTTAATAGGCATATGCTTTAATTTATTATGGTCCCTTTTTTTTTTCTAATAAAGTAGAGTTTTAGGTAGCTAGCTCCTTTCACTGATTATGCTTATCGATCGTTGATTTTGATAAAGGATCAATTAATTAATTGGTTCCTTAATTGTGAGTACGTACTAGCTAGGATCAATTAATTTAACACAGATAGATAAAATTAATTAATGGCTTAAACTTAAAATTGAATGGAATTTAATCTGATGCCTATCTAAACCTCTTCACACTCCAAAATGACTTTGCTTTAATTTCTTTCCATCAATTTTTCCATATTTGATATACCTGAGTTAGACAATTTAATTCTAGAAGTTGAAACTAATTAAGTTGATTTGCAACTAATATATAGTAAGGACACTCTATTGATCTGATATCAATGAGGTTGACATGCTAACCGACCGTTCTTAGAATCTAGTCTACTACTTTTTTTTTTTAAAGTTAATCTCATCTTATAACTTTGACAAATCCTTGATCATGTGATTGGTGTGGGGTAAGATGGCAAACGTGTAAGGCACTATTGAGTTCGCCTTTTTATTTATAGAATATTCTTATTTATAAAAATGTATTAAAAAATAATATGGAAAAATAGATAGTGGATGTGGTATTTCATAATACTATATTGCTTCCGAACGAAGAATATAAAAAAAATAATAATAATAAAGGAAGGGGAGGCAGAGAGAGTAGGGGAGGAAGTCCTACCCTCTACATCTATATTTGGAGTGATAAATGATAATCAATGAAGAGACTTAAACACTAGATTTTTTTTTTCATGTCAGTCTCCTCTAGAAAAAAAAAAAATACAATATTCTCCTTAGAAAGTGATGGCAACACTTGTTTTGAGCATGTTCACACTAGTGGAAAATGTACTTTTTGTATCGGTTATTTATGCACATCTGTATCGGATATAGGGGCGACACAGTAATCTGTATCGGTTATTTTCGGTTAAATAACCTTTTGTATCGGTTGTTTAATAGAACTAATACAGTATTGAAATTTTAATTAAATTTTTTTTTTTAAAACATGATTTGTATTGGCCTTTAATAGATAACCGACACAGATAGTCTATATGTATCAGTTTTATTATGAACCGATACAGATTTATTCTAAGCCAATTTAAAAAAAAAAACCCAAAAGTACTATCTGTATCAGCCTAATGTATTTAATCGATACATATATGCTATATGTATCAGCTATTTCTTATTAACCGACACAGATTTGTTATTTCATTAAAAATATTTTTTTGGCCAGCTATCATATATATTGCTGGCCTATACAAAAAACATGCATTCACACATCCTAAATTAGATTATACACCTAAATTGAATTAAAACCCTAAATTGTTCTTACAATTATTGTATCCTAATTAAATTGTTCTACTTGGATGGGCTATTTCTTTATTGAAAAATTTAACCCATTCGGCTCGAATGTTATTGATCTCTGCATTAGGGTATGCAGAGTCCACTTGAAATTCCTGTATTTTTTAAATGATGGAAGAGCGCAATTAATTGTTTATTTAATTAAATTTGAAGCAACTAAGGTTACGTTTGAAAGATATAAATGCATATATACTTTTATGTTCGGAAAAGTATTGAGGAAGCGATTTATTATGTCATACACGTACAACATGACATAATATCCGCATTTCCAACCGTCCTTTTGTTGCGGGTAGGGTTGCACAAAAAATTCATAGTTCGTGATTTGGTTTGAGTTTGATTCGAAAAAATTCATAAAAAATTTGATTCGAAATAATTTGAAATTAATTCAAACCAAACTCAAACTGGACATGGTTCGTTCGAAATAGGTTCGCAAACTATTTTAATTCGAAACTCAAAGTAACGTGAAACGTTAATTTCCGCTGATGACTTAAAAGTTAAAACATAAGAGCGCTCAGCCATAAGTCATAACTCGTAAGTCGTAATCCTTGCTTTCAATTATAAAACCCTAGACGACTTTCACCTCTCGCTTTCGGCGACTACGATCACTCTTTATTGTCGTAAAAAAATTCATAAAAAATTCGAAATTGAGTTCGTAAAAAATTCGATCAATGAGTCAAACTAACCTTCAACTAATAAAATATTTTCTGAAAATTTAATCATGTTTTAATCTCAAGTTTAAGGCAGTGTCGAAATGGACATGTGACTGTGGACTTAAATTGTTGTTTAAATTCTTTCGCAAACCACAGCTTTTTTAAAGGAAGTTTGTGTAAGAAATTAAACAACAATGCACGATCACATGCCTTTTCATACACCGTCAAAAACTTGAGTTTAAAATATGATTAATTTTAAGAACATGTTTTACTAGGTGAAGGTTATTTTGACCCATTTCTTTGGAACCTAACCAAGATAAAACTTAATGCCCATCTAAAAACAAAAGAAAATAAAATATGTCACAATTAATTAAGCAGTCCAATGAGATGGGTCACGAGAGGTACCACAGCTTGCAAGACATGTTCTGAAACTCAAAAATCATGTTTTAAACCCAAGCTTAAGATAGTGTAAAAATTGACATGTAACAGTGGACTTACGTTGTTGTTTAAACTATTTTGCAAACTCTAACTTAATTCAAAGGAGATTTGTGTAAGAGATTAAACAACAATGCACTGTCACACACCATTCATACATTGCCAAATTCTCGGGTTTGAAACATGATTTTAGTTTCATAACATGTTTTACAAGTGGTCGGACTTCTTCTTACCATCTCATTTAATAATTAAATCCACTACTTCACATGAAACAACAACACAACAATTAAAAAACATATCACAAGCATCAACACACAAAGCACAATTAATACTACCAGTTGTTTCTTGATAATCGAAGATACTTCTGCCTCATTTTGATATCTTGCATCTTGTCTGCAAGGTGGCTTATGAGAATTTAAACTTGACGTTCCTTAAATTAGCAATGTTGTCGCACCAGCTCATCCATTGATTGCATTTTGGACATGTATAAAATTTCCTCCCCAGATTCTTTAGTGTATATAACATCACACTGTCGATTCAATATATATATGGAGCAGTTAGTGTATACTCAAATTGAGGTTCCAATTATTTACAGAGTTACCTTGAGAATATATGCCATCGGTTCAATATGGTAACGAGTTGAAACTATACAACTATAATATAAAATGTTTATATTTTGATTATTTTCTCATGTTGAGTATTTATTTTATTATTTTAGACATTATAATCAAAACATCTACTATCATTCGAATCTGATTTCAAAATTCACTATGTAATGTGGATAGGATTCGCAATTGAATTAATCATCATATCCGCTATGTAAAATTCCCAAATTTTTTATTAATATCCAAAACAAATAATAAATTTAACAATCTATCCAAACCAATGATATTGTCATCGGTTTCAGAAAGCTAAAACCGATGACAATGTCATCGGTTTAAGCCAAGCATGATTTTTGACGCTTTCTGCACACTTTTTGAAACAATAAACGACTCATATTAAAACACTGTTTATAATCATTACAGAGTTGCGCAAACTTTCATCCAAATTAAATATTTTTAATTTAAAATAATTTTTCATTTATTTTATTGATAGGCATAAAATATATACATATTTACACATGTTCGATCTAGATTTGATTCTGAAAATACTCTAAATATCATATATTACACATGGAATTAAGTTACTGTCTTTGTTTGCTTTAAATTGTAGAAAATGACGAAAACAGACCAAAATGCGGCCTCCCTAGGTCACACTGAGCCACTGCGGCCTCCCTAAGTCGCACTGCGGTTCACACTGGGTACTTAGCCAAATTCAACCATTTTCAGGGCAAATTGAGCCCAGTGCGGGCCACATTCTTGCCAGTGCGGGTCGCACGGATTCTGATACAGCCAAAACAAGTACGCAGATGGATTTTCTGGATGCGCGCCAATTTTTTTAACATATAATAAGGTTTTCATCAAATTCGTGCCAGTGCAGGCCGCACGGATCTTGATGCGAGCCGCAGTCTGGACGCACAGAAAAGTCCGAGCACAGTGTGGGTCGCACTCAGTTTTTCAGCTTTCGATACAGTTTCGTATTTTGGGCATAACTTGGTCATACGAACTCCGTTTTGGGCATATGACCACTTTTTGGAAAGCTAACGAGAAGATATACAACTTTCATGAAAGAAGTAAATCCAAATTCGGAATGAAAAATCCAGTGCGGTCCGCACTAACCACAGTGCGGCCCGCATTCAGACTAAAAATACAGTTTCGCTATTTTTGGAATGCCAGATCATGCCCAGTTGGCCAAGTTAGTGGTTTTAATTATGAATAACGTGTGGGACACTGCTCCCCACGTTTCTAGGGTGTATTCTAGGCTATAAAAGAAGGAAAATTCTGCTCAATTAAGAATCAATCCATATTCTACCAATTCAATTCCATATTCCACATTTACTTAGAGAGAAAAGGTGAGATTAAGGGCTTAGATTTGGAGAAGAAGAGCAGAATTTTCATAGCAAAGGAAGCAAGGCAAGAGATCTCCATTGGAGTAAGGGTTGTAATCATTTCTTTTCCAATTTCTCTTTGTTTTAGCTAATTTGTAATGAATTTTCTTTGTAAGTTTTGCATCTCTATGAGAGGCTAACTTCCTCTCTAGGGATGTAGGTCAAATGCATGAACTTGTTTAATTCTATTCTATTCGGTTCTTTGTTTTTATGATGATTGTTTGATTTAATTGTTAATTTCTGTGATTTATTCTTTGTGAATCCCATAATTTGTGCTTGAATTGTAGTTATCCCGCTTTAGGTCTTTTAGATTTTAAAGTAGAATGGATCATATAGGATAGTACCGATTATGTCACAAAGCCATTAGGATTTAGGTTAGGGACTAACAATATTTTAATCTAAGTCGGAACTACAGAAATTAAGAA
The DNA here is from genome assembly GCA_964058825.1 of Carex arenaria. Lineage (NCBI taxonomy): Eukaryota > Viridiplantae > Streptophyta > Magnoliopsida > Poales > Cyperaceae > Carex > Carex arenaria. The sequence continues at coordinate 1,056,814 of CAXKVW010000193.1, forward strand.
TTAGGGTTTGGTGATGAACGAAAGTGAAGTTGAACCCCTACTTAGGACACCTAGATTGACTAAGTATTGATATGTATTTTGTGTGAATGTTAAATATCCCTTTAGAGTAGTGACAGCCCCTAAAATTCGAGGAACATTAACCCACCGCATCAAAATGCTTGTATCAATAATTAGTTGAAATAGGCTAACAAAGAGCTTAATGGTCTAGATAAATCAAGTTATTTAGGCTAGTTATTAATTCACGGAAGTGACCCTTTTTAACAAATTAGGTTAGAGATCCCATAATATCAAACATGAATTTAAACAAACCGAATAGATAGGATTAAACAAGAGATTGTAGACCGAAACTCCTAGATTCTCCAATCTTTGATAAAACCTTAATTTCACTTCACTCTTTCTTTATTTTTTGTTTAAACATTCAATTCTTTGGGTATTGAACCCACCAACCTTAGGATTATTAGTAAACAAACATTAAAATGAATTTTGAAACAAACCAATTCTGAATTTAAATCAATAGAGTTTAAAACTAAAATCTCCCCTTATCCCTTGGATTGATACCTTTTATGCTACAGGGATAGGTTGTGCGCTTGCAATCAACCAATCTTTGAGTATTTAGGTTTATAAATTTAAAAGTAAAAAGAGTACAAAGTTATAGCCAAAACTATATACACAAATACTCATCATTTATATATTTAATTAGAAAATGTTATAATTTATTTATTTTTATTAAAATATTAGAAATATTTTTATATTTTTATATTTTTTTTAAATTAGATAGAATACCATATAATTTGATTTATTAGAAAGACTTAAACAAATAACCCGGATCAATATTTTTCAGATCGGATTTTTCATGGCTGTAAGAAAAATTAAAATATTTCTTTGTGTGTTATTAGAAAAAAAATAAAATACTTTGAATCTGAATTATTGATCCCGGTTCAAAAATCACTTGTAGGTAAATACAGAAAATATTATGGTCTTTCTATTTTTGAAAAAATAAAAATTTAACAAAAATATCTAATGAAAATATGTAATTTGGATGAAACTTTGCGCAACTTTGTAATCATTACAAATAGTGTTTTAATCTGAGTCGTTCGTTGTTTCAAAAAGTGTGCAGAAAGCATAAAAAATCGTGCTTGGCTTAAACCGATGACACTGTCATCGGTTCTAGCTTTCTGAAACCGATGACATTGTCATCGGTTTTAGCTTCTGAAACCGATGACTTTGTCATTGGTTTGGATAGATTGTGAATTTCATAAAAAAAATTATATATATTGTTAAATTTATTATTTATTTTGTATATTAATAAAAATTTCGGGTAAAATTCACTATTATATGAGTCTGCAATATTCTTATAAAAAATGTATGGATTCACATTTTAAATATATTAGAATCCGATTCGAATTCGATCTATTAACAATTATAATTTTGATATTGAAAAAATCATATGTAGTGACTAAAAAAAAATTATAGGTTTAAAATTTGGACCAGATAATTGTCCCCGCACTACCATCCCCCCAATATCCCCCACTAAAAGACAAAAAAATTAGTTACCAATAATTTGATGGTTTAAATTTTCTGCAGTATTTAACTTTAATTTTTAGTGTATTTACCGTGAATCGATATAGTATTTAACTTCGTTCATTGTAGTATTAACCATCAGCGTCCAACAGCGAAAAATATTGTCCCCACACCACCATCCCCCATATTACCCCACTAAAAGATAAAAAAAAAATAGGTTCCGATCCTTTTGAGTATTTAAATTTCCTGCAGTATTTAATATCTATCTATAATATATTTATAGTGCATTGAACAAGTATTTAACTCTATTCATTGGAGTATTAATTGTACGTCCAACAGCGACACAATTTTTGTTCCTGCAAAAAATGAAAATATCAGTCCCCGCACATCCCCGCACTAAAAGACAAAAAATTAGGTTCCAATGGTTTAAATTTCCTACAATATTTAACTTTAATCTTTAGTGTATTAATAGTATATCGAACAAGTATTTAACTCCATTCATTGGAGTATTAACCGTCCACGTCCAACAACGACACAATCTTTGTCCTCGCAAAAAATGACAAAATAATTTGATATCGTCCCCGGGTTCCCGCACATCAATATTTAACTTTAGAAATGTTAGTATTTAACAATATGAACGTTAGTATTTATCTTTAAAGTCAAAAGTATTAATCTCTAAAATTATAAATAAGTTACATGGATTCTATTTAGCATTATATATCTTAGTATTTAACTTTATACACATCAGTATTTAACTTGAGGAATGCTAGTATTTAACTTTAGGAATGTTAGTATTTAACATTATAAAAATTAGTATTTATTTGATGAAATGACAAAAAATATAATATTTATTCATATTAAGGAAAGAGTTAAAATTTAATTAAGGTAGATATTTAATGTGGGGAATGGTGCTAATTATGATAGTTAATTAATATGGAGAAAGTGCGGGGATGAAAATGGAATGTGGGGAGGATGTTAATTAAGATAGTTAATTAATGTGGAGAGGGTGTGGGGATAGTGGGAGGTTGGAAGCGGGGGTGGAAATAATTATTCTTAAAATTTATTAGTACCTACACTAAAATTAAGTTGAAGGATTTTAACCTACTCAACATGACATTCATATTAAAATATATTTGGAAACCAAATTTTATATGTTTGAAAACTTATTTACTATTATTTAAAAATATACAAAATCATTGTTTTGATTAATTTTTTATTATGTTTTTACCATATCAAAACTGTGATTTTCAAAAAATCTAAAAAAATAGTAAAAAATTTCTTAAAAAAAATATAAAATTAAGTTTCCAAGCACGTATTAATATGGAGTACATATTGGACACTAGTCAGACTCTATATATATAATAAAAAAAAATGGTCTTCAAGCACATTTTAATTCATAGATCATGTTAAACAGTTCGAACCAAATGCTTATATTTGAAAATAGAGATAAAAATATAAGACATAATTGGGACAAAAAACAATGATACATTTTAATTCAACCCTTAATTAAATACTCATATCTTCTAAAAATATTAATTTTGTATCTATCTAAAATAATAATAAAAATTATAAAGTTGATCTTTAAATACATTTTAATAGGCACGGAAACACGTTAAGCTGTCGGATCAACCATTTTAATTTTGTAAACAAAAATTAAAATTTAAAATATAAAGTATGGTTGAGACTTGAGACAAGAAAATAATAACACATTTTAATCCAACTCATTTGATGTAATACTCAAACAATATACGCCACCAATTTAGAGTCCAAAAGCCTAGCGGCTAGCGGCGTAGCGCATACGTCTTTGACTGAAATTGAGATGAATTTCTCCTGGATTAAATTCGGGTACACTGAATGTGTATTGTAACTGTCGGAACTTGAAAATGACAACGACAAAACAGAATCTCAAAGATTTTAAATACAGATTGTCGTATCTGGACGGTTCCAGACAGAATCTCAAAGATTTCGAACAATTAATTTCACTTGTTTTCACTTAAAATTGACCAAAATTTATCAAAGGAATCACAAAAGCCAAAATTATTTTAAATTCCGTCTTGTACAAAACACGAGTTCAAATTTTACTAATGCAAACGGTCGGAATTTCACTGCATGAATGAATTTATATATATAAAGAGAGTAGAACTAGGGTGCTCCTAAGTTCACCAAGCCTCTTGTGAACTTGACTCTAAAGTATATCGAATCGACTTTAAATGATGAATTCAAACCGTTAAAATCCTTCTACCTAATGATTAATGCGTCACCATGTAAAAAATTTAAAGTTTCGAATTAATTTGATATAGAGTCAAGTGGTCAAAAGTTTAAGGTTTATAAATTAATTTTAATGCATTCATTTTTTGGACTCCTTTGACCACTTGACTCTATATTAAATTAATTCGAAACTTTAAAATTTTCACATGTAGACGCATCAATCATTAGGTAGAAGGATTTCAACGGTTTGGATTCATCGATTAAAGTCGATTCGATATATTTTAGAGTCAAGTTCACAAGAGGTTGGGTGAACTTAGGAGCACCCTAGTTCTACTCTATATATATAGAGGTTGGCTAATTTATAATCGATTGTTCCTGAGCTCCCGTGCAACCAAGTCGTTTTCTTATTTTCAAAATCCAAACGGTCGATCCAAACCGTTAGATGTGATCTCTATATTAAAATGTACTTGGAGACCAAATTTTACATTTTTTTGAATTTTTTTACTATTTATTAAGCCGCTTTGAAAATCGCTAATCTAACGGTGGCTTAACCAAACAGTAAAAACATAAGCCGCCGTTGGATCAGTGATTTTCAAAGTGGCTTAATAAATAGTAAAAAAATTCAAAAAAATGTAAAATTTGGTCTCCAAGTACATTTTAATATAGAGATCACATCTAACGGTTTGGATCGACCGTTTGGATTTTGAAAATAAGAAAACGACTTGGTTGCACGGGAGCTCAGGAACAATCGATTGTATATTAGCCAACCTATATATATATATATATATATAGAGAGAGAGAGAGAGAGAGAGAGAGAGAGAGATGGACTATGGTACTCTATAGAGTAAAACGCCTTTGTACTCTACACTATATCTTCGTTTTAAAAATTCAAACACCCGATCCGAACGTTGAACATGTTCTTCATATTAAAATATGCTTGGAGACTAAATTTTACATTTTTTGGAATTTTTTTGCTATTTATTAAGCCACTTTGAAAATCTCAGATCTGCTGTGAACAGTAAAAACAGTAAAAAATTTCTGGACCATCGGATCTGCGATTTTCAAAGTGGCTTAATAAATAGCAAAAAAATTCCAAAAAATGTAAAATTTGGTCTCCAAGCACATTTCAATATGAAGAACATGTTTAACGGTTCGGATCGGATGTTTGGATTTAAAAAATGAAAATATAGTACCGTAGAGTACCATGACCTTTTACTCTATAGAGTACCATAGCCCAACTCATATATATATATGTATATATGTGTGTGTGGATATATTTTTCGGTTCTTCAAAATCTATCAGTTTATTTTTCTTTTTTTAACTTTCGTAACTTTATTTTTAATTTAGTTAAACTTTCAGATTTTATTTTATTTTACGCACACTTGATATGATATGATATGTTGAATATAAATACTTGATATTTATATATAAAAAATTACATGCATATGTATCAACACTTACATTACAAATAAATAAGTAAAATAGTATTCTCTCATCATCCATTCATTTTTTTACACATTTTCCGAGAAGAATTTTTTTTTGTCTTTCAATCGCACTCATATTTCTGACCATATATAAGAATTTTACAAATTTAAAATCACGAACATTTTGTACTCGATCTTCTCAATATATCAAGTACTTAATATGCTAGATAGAAATATTTGATGTAAAATATTAAAAAAATTGATGAACTCAAGAACAATCTAGTTCTACTCCAACGAATACATGACTCTCCTCAAAAAAAAAAAAAAAAGAAGAATACGTCACAAGTATGATTTCATTAGTTAAATATTTGTAAACAAAAGGCGTTCATTAATTGAATACTCGCTTTTTAAAATACGCCACCAAATTTACAAGTCCAAAGCCTAGCGCGTCTTTTGACTGAATTGAAATGATTTTCTACTTGGTCAAATCCGGGAATGTCGGAATTTGAAAACGACTAAAATGATAACTTTCTATGGCGTGCTCACTGCTAGACTAAAATGTACTTGGAGATCAAATTTTACATTTTTTGAAAAACTTTTTACTATTTATTAAGCTGTTTTGAAAATCGCTAATCTAACGGTGGCTTAACCAAACAGTAAAAACAGAAGCCACCGTTGGATCAGTGATTTTCAAAGTGGCTTAATAAATAGTAAAAAAATTCAAAAAAATGTAAAATTTGGTCTCCAAGTACATTTTAATATAAAGATCACATCTAACGGTTTGGATCGACTGTTTGAATTTTGAAAATAAGAAAACGACTTGGTTGCACGGGAGCTCAAGAACAATCGATTGTATATTAGCCAACCTCTCTCTCTCTATATATATATATATATGGATATATTTTTTGGTTCTTCAAAATCTATCAGTTTATTTTTCTTTTTTTAACTTTCGTAACTTTATTTTTAATTTAGTTAAACTTTCAGATTTTATTTTATTTTACGCACACTTGATATGATATGATATGTTGAATATAAATACTTGATATTTATATATAAAAAATTGCATGCATATGTATCAATACTTACATTACAAATAAATAAGTAAAATAGTATTCTCTCATCATCCATTCATTTTTTTATACATTTTCAAAGAAGGATTTTTTTTTGTCTTTCAATCGCACTCATATTTCTGACCATATATAAGAATTTTACAAATTTAAAATCACGAACATTTTGTACTCGATCTTCTCAATATATCAAGTACTTAATATGCTAGATAGAAATATTTGATGTAAAATATTAAAAAAATTGATGCACTCAAGAACAATCTAGTTCTACTCCAACGAATACATGACTCTCCTCAAAAAAAAAAAACAAGAAGAATACGTCACAAGTATGATTTCATTAGTTAAATATTTGTAAACAAAAGGCGTTCATTAATTGAATACTCGCTTTTTAAAATACGCCACCAAATTTACTAGTCCAAAGCCTAGCGCGTCTTTTGACTGAATTGAAATGATTTTCTACTTGGTCAAATCCGGGAATGTAGGAATTTGAAAACGACTAAAATGATAACTTTCTATGGCGTGCTCACTGCTCGATGAACCAATATCCTAGCCTCTCAGGTACTGCACAAGATTTTTCTGACTTTGCGATTTGAGATTTACTCTTAGTCCGTTTGAGATTCGGACTAGCGCAGGAGAAAGTCAGACAGTATTATTTGGACTTTGAGATTCGTGCCGAGTTAAAATGAACAGTCCAGATACACTAGATGTAAAAGATTCCCAGTTCAGGTACTGGGAGGATGTGAATTCGTACCGGAGTAAAAGATTACCTTTTCAAAAAAGGTTCGGTACTGCGCAATTTTTTATTTATAGAATTTTTTTAAAAAATAATATAGAAAAATAGATAGATTGTAGGAAAATTTTGATATCTTAGAAAAAAAGTAAATCTTAAATATCAGCTTTTTATATAGTGAAGATATAATGTGTCGTGACGTGACGTGATTAACATGTCACGATATGTAACTAATTTGTTTTCACGTGACATGACTAAGTTAGTTGATAAGCGTAATATATATATATATAGTACGGCTAACATGCTTCCTCTAGCATATCGACAATATGCTTCCAGTCTCTAAAACCTATCGAATCAGCTTCAAACGACAAATCCAAACCGTTCAAACCAATCTCCTTAACTGATATTTAAGATTTACTTCACTATATATATGTGTGTGTGTTCGATCTAGGTTTTACAATGAAAATACTCTAAATATCTTGTATTTTAATATATAAAAGACATATATTGCATCCCGAATAGAAATATTACATTTCCTTGCATTAAAATGCAGAAAATGGCGAAAACAACACTCAATGCGACCCGCACTGAGGTCAGTGCGGGCCGCACTCAGCACTTAGTCAATTATGGGAGATTCTGCTCAAGAAGGAAGGCAAACTGAGCCTAATGCGACCCGAACTGCGGTCAGTGCGGGCCGCATTTTGTACTTAGACGGATTTTTGAAGAAAACAAGCCAATGCGACCCACACTGCAGTCAGTGCGGGCCGCACTCAGTACTTAGAGAGATTTAGTTCATAAAAATAATAATACTAAAAAATAAGAAATTATAATAAAGAAATAATGTTAGAAAATTTGGTCAAGTAACGTGTCATGTGAGGTGTTGTAACGTGACTGGATCAGTTTGTGTGACGTGCTATGATGTGTCATTTTTTATCGAAGTGAGATACGTCATGTGAGTTACGCCACATTTTCGATTGAAGTGACGTTATTAGATCAGTTTGTGTGACGTGTTGTGACGTGTCATTTTCGATCGAAGTGAAACATGTCACGCGAGTCACGTCACATGATTAACGTGATGTACCATAACAAAACCGGTAATAACGCGGGTATCTTATTTAGCATCAAAATACAACCGTCAGTCCGCCATTCATCTAGTATCTTATATAATTTGTTTTTAATTTCTATAAATAAAAAATCTGTATGAAGCCTCAGCGAGAGAGCAATCTTTATTGTTGAACACGTTATTCATTGGATCATGCGATGACGATCCTGCTTGCGTATAGTATTCCGAGTTTTGACACGATTAAATTAATGCAGCAGGATTACTTGATTAGGTTGCTCTCACGAAATAACTTTTGTTTGTGTTCTCTAATTTCGTCAGTGGCCTTATCCGTCAAACTCTTTATAAACCCACCATTTTTACGTGTTAATTTTGTTATATCATTACACGTATATGCGCACAATTCTTGTTCAACTTCTTTTCCGTTTATTCAGCATGATTTTCATATAAAAATCTATCTCAAGTTCAAATTTCATGCTTTGAGAATTTTCTATTTTACTATCTTTTTAAATAGGTAGAAATTTATGTGATATAAAGATTGCAGACCATCCGAAAGTAACTTTTTTCTACCTATCCAAAAAACTAATACTAAAGAATTATAAAATATAAGTTTTGATCAATTGTTTGAATTTTTAAAAATAGATATTAATTCATAGTATATACTGATGTGCATTGCAAAGTATCATAATCTCTCTAAAAATATATATATATATATTATAAGGGAGATCAGAAGATACTCAATTGAACTCTAGACATTTTACTCCGGCACCAAATCTCCATTCTTATGTTAACACGTAGATGTTCTAATTCACCATCGACTTTTGATTAAAAGATGAAATTTCGAATTGAATATCAGCTCTCCAATCAAATATTCTTATTCTAAGTATTTTTTTTACATGTATAAGTCTAAATTTATTTAAACACGTACTTACAACATGTACGCATGCAAATTGTATAATTTTTTTGATTGGTCGTGATTTATTTCTATTTTTAAATGTCATCTAAAGAATTTGTAGATTGATTGATAAATGATTGATGATGTCTTCATTTAATTCTATTTTTTTTTATCATTTAAGGTTGTCATTTAATATTTCATTATGTATGAGTTTTTCTATGAAAAATGAAAATATATGAAAAAATAAAATAAAAATATATGTTTCGATGGCTGCTAACCCTTGGACATCAGTTATTCATAAGAGAAAGGAGAAAGGAGAGAATTGGAAGAGAGGCTTTATTTTATTTTATTTCATCAACTTTTGTTGGCACTTGTTGCAGTGTGACATTCTCACTTGTACAGAGTAACATAAAAAAACAGTTGTCAGAACTTTACGTGTAATTACTGATCTCTGTTTTCGGCAATACTTAATTTAAAAGTTGAATAGAATGCAAATAATTTCTTTCTGACGTAGCGTGCAAACTAATTACGCCAAACCTTTAGATGATTCATGATTGCATACTTTTTCCAAGTGAAATTCATTCATGCCTTGTGTTTTGCTCCTGAAGATGAAGATGTTGAAATTGAACATGTTCTGAAAAAGATGAAATTGACGGGCAACCACTTGCTATAAATTATAAGCGGGGCAGGAGCAAGTCACGAAGAACATCTACCTCACAAATTTTGCAACAAGAACACGCAACCATTATTAGCCTCACTCAGCATATCAGAGTTCATATTTCATTAATGTGATCAATAAGAAGCATCTGTCAATTACGCAGTACAAATTAAAGCGATCTCAGTTCACTTTTCGCAGACCTTTGATTTTAGACAACTGAAATTATATTTTAATTTATCAAAAATATGTACAATTGGACATGCAAACTGTTTACTAAGAGTATAAATTTATCAGAACCCACCTATAAAATACAATTTAATAGTGTCCTCAGCAAATCAATTACACCAGTGTGACTAACTAATCTTACAAACAAACAAAAATTAAAAATTTGGGTCAGTTAACCCTGAAAAGAATCTCCTTCGTGTCGTGATTATCTCCCAGTTCCCCCCCTTTACAAAGTATTTTAATCTAGAGCACTTCTACAATTGCATAATTATATCATCTATGGTAAGAAGCACCCGAAGTGTCATCATACATGCCCCGCCATGGATTATTACCTTCATCTGACCCACTACATGCTTGGTTTTGCACAGGGATGTTACCGGGATCCACTTCTAGGCTCATCTGCTGCACTTCAGCTGCAGATAATATTTTGATACTCTTCACACAACTCACAAATTCCCTGCCATACAAAAAAAAAAAGGATATCAGTAATTAAATAAGAACAAATTTATGGTTCAAAACCCGGTTTCGGCTGGGGTTTTAAGAAAAAAAAGGGCTTGAGTATGCCCTTTAACCAGAAATGGGATCCCTAGAGAATGAAATATTTTATAATCCTAACAAACTTCTTCAAATACCGATTTGGTACAAAACAAGGCTTTGGAACAAGAAAAAGTTCAGGAGTAAGCTTTTAGACATGAGGGATCACTTGACAATGGTTATTTTGACAATCTTGACAATAGATTTTTAAAAAATCAAAGAAAGTTGAAAATTAGAAAAGAAAAAAATTATAGGTAAGTTATTGCCCATGATAAAATTTTATGCAATTTAAGTATTGTTTGATGATGCATCAAAGACCGTCAATTACCAACTGTTGAAATTTCAAGTCACATGATGTACATGCACGGTGAAACATTAATCAAATCTCATCACAATATACATGATATGATGCCGATGATGTTGCATTTCAAATTTAAGCTTTATTTATGAAGATTGTTAAAATAAAGAATTGTCAAGTGATCCCCCCTCGACATGACATATAGATAGCCTATATACCAGTGGATAATGCATAAAAGGATTGATAAAATTCAGATCATTAAAAAAGTTCAAACCGTTCAATGTTGGATTTCAAATTGGAACTTTATTTTCGACAATTGTCAAAGTTTTCAAGTTATTAATTCATAAGAAGATCCAAAAACACAAAAAGATATCAAACAGAGTAACATAAAGGATATATATTGGCAATGTGAGGAAACTTACTCCCATGGGTCATCTCCAACAAGTAAGATATCATTTTCATGGTCTACATAGACCAGTTTCCAATCGGTTCGATAAGGATCCTCAAGTTGTCCCTGAATACCAAACATGCATGCCAGATCGTGCTGTAGCTCATCATATCCTCTGTATCGTGTCACATCAATCGACCTCCCCACTGAGCCTCGCTTTTGCACCTTCACCCAATGTAACACATTACAATTAAGTTGCCTTCTGTAAAGAGATATTTACAAGTAGGGGTGTTCATTGGGTCCGGGTTATTTGGTTCAACCGAAGCGAAAAAGTTTGGATTGATTGCTTCAGTTTTTTAAATGGATCAGTTCAGTTGAATTACTTCAGTTTTTTATGGTTCGATTTTCACAAAACCGAAAAGATCGAACCGACCGAACTCTATATGATTCAAATCCATGCTTTATATATAATGTATGTAATATCAACAACTTATATTTTGGTTTGGATATTTTAGAACATCTACATATTTTGTATGGAATTGAACAATGTATGTAATGTCAACAACTAATATATACAATTCATATTTAATTTTATGATTATCAGAAGTATTTGTATGTGTGTTGAGTTTTGATCTTTTAAAATTTAATCTCTTATTTTGGTTGAACCAAACAAACCGAAATTTACTTTGGTTATTTTGGTTTGGTTGTTACTCCGTTGACAAGTTCAATACAGTTAGTTCGGTTATATTTTTTAAAACCGAATAAAATTTTGGTTCTAATACTTTAATTCGGTTTTAACCGAACCGACCCAATGAACACCCCTATTTACAAGGGGAAAGATAGTAACCCACAAACCTTGGTGAAAGTTCTGCGCTGTGTTTGATTATTATTCCACATGCCTTGACTAGGCATCCCACTTTCCGGTAAACCGACATCACTTGAGCAACCTGGCTTGAACGATATATCAGGCAAACCAAATGACTGAGAACTGATATCTGCAGTAGAAATCTCAGTCTCGACATCCATGTAAGTTTTTTTACCAGAATACAAGTTCTCCACCACCTTCCCCGATGCCACACCTCTCGCCATTAAAGCATCGGGCATCAACCCGTCCATAAATATACTGTTTGAATTGCTATTAATGTTATTAACACTATTCGTGTTATTATTATTATCTCTCGTGTCAATTTGTACACCACTTCCATCAAGGCATCCTGCAGGCATTGAGAAGCTATCCTGGTGGGGCCCATCATCCAGACAGAAAGAACTTGCAGAGGATGCATCAAGATCTGTTACTGTGTTTCGGTTTGGTTTTAGTCGGGAATCAGGTTTGCTTTGGATTTCTTGGAGAAGATTCTCCACTGGTGATTGCATGAATGCCACTGCAGCAGCATCCGTCAGATTTGCACTCCCTTGGTGGCCCCGACTCAAGGAATTGACAGTAGGAGGTGGGTCAGTGTTGGGGCAAGATTGAGATCGACAGAGTTGCTGGGCCTTCAGTTGCTGTATACTGTTTTGCTGTAGGTGAATTTCCGAGGTTTTCTGGCCGACTTGCTGCACTATCTGAGATTGGTATTGTGGGTTTAACTGGGACAAAATTTGCTGTTGCTGCTGCTGGTACTTCTGCAGTAACTGGATTTGCTGGATTTCCTGTTGCGACAGTTGCGGCAACTGCTGGCTCTGCAAGAGAGCCTGCTGGTAATCTACTGGCAATTGATTTTGCAATACTTGCGGCAATGAAGACTGTTGTTTAACTGCAGTTATTATATGATTATTGTTGTTGTTGTTGTTGTTGTTGTTGGTGGTGGTGGTGGTGGTGGTGTTGTTGATGTTGTTGATGTTGTTGTTGTTGTTGTTGTTGTTGTTGTTGTTGTTGTTTGGTTTTGCTATTTCATATTGTTGGACTTGATTAGATGTGGGACCCATGATCAAATTTTGTTTCAACTGTTGTTGTTCAACAGCCTCCAGTTGCTGTAACTGCTGTTGCTGCTGGTGGAGTTGCATTTGCTGTCTTTGTAGTTGGGGATGCATTTGGATGGAGTTTGGAATTTGAATGGAATTGGGAAGTTGTAACGGGACCTGGTTCTGTAGTTGGGGTTGCTGTTGCATAACTTGTGCCTGTTGCTGAGCTGGAACCTGATGTTGAGGTGGCAGTTGCTGCTCATTAGGCAATGATTGAGTAGTTACAACTGGTTTTGAGCTGAATTGCAAATTCGGTATAGGCGTCCCTTGCGATTGGAAATTCTGCAAAGGCGGATTAGAGGGCATTAAATTCCCAGGAGTCTGTTGTTGTTGCATGGCCATCCATTGGACGAGACTCAGCCCAGGAAATATCGCACTTTGTATATCCTTCAATCCAAAATCATCAGATAGCCATGGCATGACTCTTCGAAATGCACTCTCCACTTCCGACTCGTCATCTGAAAAATACATTACTTCCAGTGAACTTTGGTTTCCATGAAAAAGGAAAACATCTGAGAACTAACTGTTCTTTTCATTTTTCTTTTTTTTTCCCTTTATTCATTGTATTTTGTGGATATATGTGTGTGTGTGGAGTTGGAGGGAGGGGTCAACCTGGCGCGCCTGGTTGCTTAGGAAATTTGGGTCTAAAGATCGGTGGAGGGCATATATAAAATGGCGTCGCCACAGGCTCGATTTCCCATAATGACACACGGGTTCGTCTCTCAGTGGCTGTTGACTCGTCCCACCCAACCTAAGTATTATCCAAAAAGACAAGTCAAAACAAAAAAAAATTAATACCAGCTTTGGTGCCAGAATATGCTTACTGTAAATCATGTGAGAAATAGCACTACTCACTTGGAGATTTCTCCAATGAGAATTTTTCCAGCGAACAGGGTCCAAGTCGCTGATGCCAGTGATTGTACCCATGTACCGGCGCACACTTGAATCCTCTGTCTCAAACAGCATCCTGAATCGCATGCCGAGTGACACTTGGGTGTACAAGGCCTTGTTGTACTTGGCCAGTGGGATTACAAACTCTGATGGGCTTGCCCTAAATTGCCAAATTATACAAGTATCAGAAAAATTTCCTTTTGTTTTTGTTTTTGTTTTTGTTTTTCATAACTTTCACACTTGAGAAAATGATGAGATAGTTAGTACTACCTGGGATTGTAGAATATGGTGAATTGGCTGTTATTTTGCGCAGCGTGCGCAGCTGCAGCTAGAAGTCCTATGTGCATGCTGTCACTTGATAGAACTGAAGAAGAAAGAGCTGGTTGTTGTCTGTTTGCGCGTCTTATTCCTAAAAGAAGCTGCGACTTCTCATCTCTGAACAAAATGAGGTGCATAAGATCCCATTTTTCGGCAAGGGGAGGGTTGATATGCCTCGTGTCTTTCATGCCTCACATCCTTATCTCCTTTTTCAAAGTCCAAACAGTCGATCCAAACTGCTCAACACGATCTCCATATTAAAATGTGCTTGGAGATCAAATTATATTTTTTGGAAATTTTTTACTATTTTTTTAGATCAGTACAAAATCACTGTTTCTAAACCATTCAAAAACAGTGATTTTGTACCTATCCAAAAAAATAGTCAAACATTTCCAAAAATAAAAAATTTGGTCTACGAGCACATTTTAATATGGATAACATGTTGAGCTGTTCGGATCGACTCTCTGGATTTTGAAAATGGAGTTAAGGATGGGAGGCACAAGTGAGCCGTGAAAGACACGAGGCATTTGAACCCTACTCTTTTGGCAATAACAACTGAGAAAGAAAAATGTAGTACCAAACCTGATAAAGAGAACAGAGTCTCCAGCTATGAGCCTCTTCGTGCTTACAAATACACTCCAGCCTGTTGTCAGAAGATGCCTCTTGGGCTGACCTGGATTTATATCAGATCATAGATACATAGACTAAAAGCGTCATAGTAAAAACTAAAATAATTAAATACAATTAGATGCTGTAAAATAAGAAAACGTACCACGATAGATATGTCGAAATTTCCATGAAGAATCGTGTAGATCCTTGGCCACCAACTCTTGAGCCGGTGGTTGCATTGTGAAGTCCTGTAAGTAACAATGATTTCATCAGGTAACTTAAGATAAATTGCTTAACCGGACAAAAAAGGTTCTAATCCATTATCTCATTTCATTTCATGTGGTAAATTGTTTCATAGAGCTGTTCAACAATTATTTGGTGTCCCAGCGAGTAAAAGGCACTATGGGAACCAAATCATAAAGGTAGGGTGTTTAGGGCTGTAAATGAGTTGGCTCGGGCCGAGCTGGGCCTTAGCTCAGCTCGTTAATTCTGGACCAAGCTGTTAGCGAGCCAGCTCGTTAACAGCTCGCGAGCTAAAATCTCAGCTCAAACTCGTGACGAGCCAGCTCACAAGCCACGAGCTGGCTCACTGGGTTTTGTTGGACCTTGTTTTAAGAAGAAAATAAATTTTACAAACCTTTTTGGACCGAGCTGGACCGAGCTGAACAATATAAAATACATACAAATTCACAAATTAATGCCTAGCCGAGTTGGCGAGCGAGCTAAGACCTTAGCTCAGCTCGTTAATTTTGGCCCGAGCTGTTAGCGAGCCAGCTCGGTCCACTATCGAACGAGCTGTTACCGATCGAGCCAGATGTGAGTCATGAGCGAGCCACGAGCTACGAGCTTTTTGGACAGCCCTAAGGGTGTTCATTGGATCCGATTTATTTGGTTTTCAACCAAACCGACAAATTGTAGATTAAATGGTTCAGTTTTTCGGTTCAAATGGTGCGGTTCGGTTGAATTTTTGGATTACTTTGGTTTTTTATATTTGGCTTGGTTTAGTCTCTTATTTCGGTTCAACCAAACAAACCAAAATTTACTTTACATTTACTTGAATTACTTTGGTTTTTTATATTTGGCTGGGTTTAATCTCTCTTATTCTATGATTAAATGGTTGGGTTTTTTAAACTTATTCTATGATTATTAAATATATTTGTGCATCCGTTGAGTTTTGACCTTTTGGAATTTAATATCCCTTAATTCGGTTCAGCCAAACAAACCAAAATTTACTTCAGTTTTTTTGGTTCAGTTGTTATTCTGTTGACAATTTTAATTTGGTTGGTTTAGTTAGATTTTTGAAAACCAAATAAAATTTTGGTTTGATTATTTTAATTCAGTTTTAATAAAACCGACCATCCGAACACCCCTACATAAAGGTCAGGTCTACCACCAGTGCTGTAGAGGTTTGATACGCCATGTCAACATGTCATATATAATTATAATTAATACAAAAAGAAAATCAACTTACCAAAGGTGGAAAGATCTTCTCAGCAGCACGACGGGGCACTGAGAAGCCTCCATGTGTACTTGTATCACTTGCTGTTAATGTTTTACAAAAGAACTCGGCTGGCTGTTTGTTTTGTTTCAGGCCCATTTCTGATGCTAACATTGCCTCTCTGTCATACTACAAGAAACTTAAGTAAACGACCTATTCAAGATTCTCTGAATTAAACATAAACAAAAACAAAATATAAGGAAACCCTAATTAGTCAATAACTAAGATACGAGCAACGTACTTTATTGACGGGTTGAAGGGTCATTTGAGCATAAACCTCGTCACTCTCCAGATCAGCCTGATAGCACAAATTTTTATTATCAAACAAAAAGTAAAAAACATTATACAGAGTTAACAGAGTTAATTGATAAGAAACAATTGAGATAAGAAAATTTCTTACAAGTAAAGTACAACTATGAAGCCGACAGATAAGCTTAGAAGGCAGATTTGGATAACTCGGGATGCTATCTATCTCTTTATGCATAGATGCTGCTACCTATTTTACAACAAAAGAAAATAAACTATGAAAGAAACTTCAGTGGCAAAAAAATGATTATGAAAATTTTCCTTTTTGAGTTTCATCAAGATTAAATTTAGAAAACCCGTACCTGCTCACTGTGGCCTTGGGGAAAGTATACCACGAGGCTACCAACGGGCGGTAATGAGACAAGTGGGCCCGCACAAGCGTGCCATAGCTCTGAATTTATGATTTTCTTTTCTCCTATAGTTCGGAGAAAAATGTACACCTTAGAAACTTGCAGAACAAAAACATGGGCATCCTCAAATTAAAATAAAAGATAACTACAAACATTTTTGACACTACAGCGAAGATACACGCCCTTTTTAAGAAATTTATATTAATACAAGTTTAAAAATTACATATTTTAAGTTTGTATATCTGAATCAGGCCAAAATTAAATTGTGATTGATTCTTTAGTTAAGAGTGCTATACTGAATCCCAAGTCCCAGCACTAGCAGCAAGAGCTGAGTTTCATGGGGGCCCACAGCACAGTGATACAGATCATACAAGGGGCTGCACTGTTTCTTCACTTTAGCAAAACACAACTTGATAAAGTACAGCTGCAGTAAGCTCCCTGTTTCTTCACTCCAAATTGCAAACCGCAAATTAATAAAAGAAGATGCACAAAAGATCACAAAAAACAATACCTACATCCACCATTGAATGTATTGTATTCTTCAATTTCTAGAAAGAAAAAAAAAGGGGGGGGTGGGGAATAAGATTTGTACCCTCTGCTGAATTAGCCGAAGCCCCATTTGAAGTAGGAGCCTTCATTTAACTATCTCCAATCAGTAGTTGCAAAATTCTCCAATGGTGGATATATACCTCCTAAAGCGAGATTCTCCCGTGTTGAGTACTTGAGTTGAGCCCCTTATACCCACTTTTTCACAAAGCCCCCCTTTTTGTTTTGTTTAATCACGCCGAGATCCTTAAAAAGGTATTTCCCAAATGCGTTACAGAGAAGCAACCCATGATAATTGATACACCTCTCTCTTCTCTAGCCAGCCTCGTGCAAGGAAACTTCACCTCAAAGTGTGATACCTCTTGGCTCTTGGATATTCTATCAGCCACAAAAAAGCTTATATACCCGCAAACATACAGTAATTCAATATCAACCCGAATCCTCAAAGAGAACCTTCCTCCCCTATTACCCACGCCTAGCTGAGAGATAAGAGCTACTGCTTAGAATGGAATAAAACTTCAAATCTCATTAATCCACAAAAAAAAATAAGATTCCAACTCCAATTTACCCAAATCTCTGCTCTAGGCTCTAGGCTCTAGGCTAACAAGGTATAATGGTAGCCCAAGCCCACCCAATACAAATTGTAATTTGATACGCACAAATCGAAGCTCCAAGTTGAGAGGTCAGAGCAGTTATTCGAAGATGAGTTGGTACTTACCCCCTTTGTAATGTTTTTTTTTTTCTGGATACGGCGACGGTTGGAGAAAAAGTGTTGGGGGAAGTTCAAGTGAGAGAGTTTGAGCTGGTTTTCCTGCTCTCTTTCTTTTTCTTTTTCTTTTCTTTTCTGGGTTGTGTGTGTGTGTGTGTGTGTGTTGGTTTCTTGCTGGGATCAGAAGAGGAGAGGGGCCGACATGAAAGCGACCGCTGCGAGTTAAAATACAACGAAACACCATCGCCTTCTCTTTTCTTTCTTCAACTCAACTGCCCGCTTCAGAACAAATAAAATAATATATAATGGGGTTGTCTCTTGCATGTTTATTTACACTTATAAACATTGATAATCAATGTTTTTTGTATCTCTGGAAAATTAAAACCAGTTTTAACAAATACAATACAACCTGGTTAATCACTACCAAGTTCTCAAAACAAAAGTTTTGACAAATAGGTTAAATTTATATAAAAATCTAATTCTACTAATTAAATGAAAATTATTTATATAGTGCGATACTTAAATATACTAGAGCTCTTCTCGTGCATAGCAACATGAAGATATAAACCACAAGTTAAAAGAGTGGTTGCTTCATCTATTTAATTTGTTGTTGTGTTAGAGACTTCTTGTGCTTCTTTCCTTCTAAACTCCACAACAATTTGTCATTTAAACTTTCACTCTTTGGCAAGCATGTCCTATTATTATTCTATAAGTTCGTTTCATTATTTGTATTCACTTGTAGACCAACAATCCAGTTACTGAAAAATATATAGATCACATGAAATTCTCTGTCTTTCTTATTATGTATTAAGAATACATACAAAATTGTAATTCTGCCTTTCTTATGACATTTGAAATTCTCTGTCGTACAAGTAGAATAAATTTGGTTAGATAGTATTTTTAAAATTCTTCATGTTGTACAGTGCAAAATAAATATACTTGAAGAGTTAGTTACTTTGTGAATTCGATATCATAGCATAAACAAAATTATGTCTAAATTAATTAATGTACTCTTTTACATACATTGGGAAGAAAAGAAAAGATTTCCAACAAAGCTGGGTCAAATTAAGACCTACACAATTGTTGGAATGTTGGGGTTATATACGCAAAAGAGGAAGTGGTTTAGAAAAAAAGAGCTAGAGTCCGCATTAAGTGGCATGTTTATTTGGGGGGTATTGTTCCGAGAGTGGGATGAGTACGTAGGAGATTTTTATTTGGGGTTTTTGAATAATATTTAATTCCGTAGAACCCGGACAGGGCCACATGCACTTCTCCCTTCCCATACGTATCTGCTCTCTCACTCCTTTTGGAAATTGCTTTGTTGACCAACACCAACAGTCGTGCCACAATATAATATACCAGCTCCAGCCGGATCCCAAACAAACCGGTACAGAAGACACCCAACTCAACAACCTGGGAATTTGTATCCTTGAGACCTTGAGTTAACTCACATTTTGAGTTTCAATCCGGACCGTCCGATTTAAATCAGCACGAATATTGAAAAAAATTGTACATTACAAGTGTGAGCCGAATTAATTTGAATTCGATCGGACAATCCAAAGCTAAACTCAAATTAATATTGCATTTACAAATGCAGTTGATTGATCAAGACTCAAGAGTCAGGGTCATTGGTAGTTTGACAAAGAATAACAGGAGAAAAGGCAATCAGAAAAATTGTGTGTGTTGCTTTTGTTGCATGGAATGGAACTATGGAACGCCTCCAATTCGTTTCTGCAATCCGTCTTACGTCCGTGTCCGACACATGCCGAATTACATGAGATGTGATTTTAAACAAATGCAATTCATTCCATAATGTTATTTATGAAATTTTATCGGTGTGGAAGGTAGTTTGGAAACAAACCGTTCGGATGCATCTAAAATTTGATACGAATAAAAATTCAACTGAATTTTATTTTCCACATAAACAGTAAAATTTAGTTCAAATTCTATGTTCAGACCCATTCTTAAATAGAGGCCAAATAGGACCTAACTATATTGTCATTTTAAATTAACATTTGAATAATTATTATTTCAAAACTAACATTATGCCATTGTTATATATTTCTAATAAATGAAATGACCAACAAATATATAAAAAAAAATCCTTTACAAAAAAATAATGCTCTGGCATAGATTTTTTTTATAAGGAAAAATAAGGATCATACTCATATTTAATGTTATCCAGCAAATAAATAAAAGAAAAAGAGATGTAATGAAACTAGGGGTGAAAATGAAGTGGATACAGAGCGGATAGTGGTAAAATTATATTCATTTTTTTTTCCGGATACAAATATGGAGTGGATATCAGACGGATACGGATACGGGTCCGGATCAGATCGGATATTTATTAAGATAATATTAAAAAATATTAAAGTTCATAATATTTGTCTAGTTATAATAGTGAATGACATAAATTTTTCATAATATATATTAAAATATATGGTATATATCTATTATTCGGATACGGATAATTGAATTGTAAAACCGTATCAGTATCCTTATCCACACAGATATTCATATATCGGATATCCACATCTAAGTTTTTGAATACGGATCGGATATTATCAATACCGTTTTCACCCCTGAATGAAACTGTTATATTTTTTTTTTCTCATGTCTCCCAAACTCCAATGCTACTGGTACCAAAGGGGATGCAGCTAATCAGAGTTCTCTGTTCCTGGTACACGATCCACAGTATAAGGCGCTATATATTTGTTTAATAATCAATCACTTTCAATTATCAACCAAAGCACCAATTAAGCGAAACGTGTATTAGACAAAGGATTAATGCAGCTTATGATTTAGCATATTTGGATGGGCATTTATTAAAATATGTTCTATTAATTTCTTTGCGTCCAAATAAGTCTATTAATTTCTAGTGACACCACTAAGGCACTAATTAACCTTATGAGCTACCAATAAAAGACATTACATGTTTTTTTTTTTGAAAAAAATGGAATATTCTATCGATTTTTCATTAATATAGAAAATCTTTATAATCATTCAGGTATTGAGAAATATCTTTAATCCGATCAATCTAATACTTAAAACTATAACCAACGAAATAAACTCCAAAAGCAACAACCTCACAGTATTGACTCACTTAAGCATGAAAAACAACAGCCTTACAAAAGCTTTAAAAACCTAGAACAAATGTCATCAACAGAGATACTAAACCATACAGCATAACAGGCACAACAAATAAGCAAAAGGGTCCCTAAATTTTGTTAAAACGTTGTAATAGCAAGGTGAGGAGTGTTGTCCACAGTATCACTTGAGTCATCATCTTCCTCACTCAAGCTAATCTCTGTGTCAAGCGTAGGGATTGAAGCCGGTGTATCCCCCGTGGAAGTGACCATTGTAGGTCCTATCAGGTCCTTCAAATCACAAGGTAAAATAAGATTCAAATAAGAAGTTAAATCATGTTTTTGATTTAAAGCCTAAAATTTAGCGACTGGCAATATTTTTGACCCAAAAACTCTCACAGCATGCGCCTTTTCTTGCTAAAAAATAATTATATTTCGATCCAACCATACATTCCATAATACTGCTCCCCTGATAATTTCAACAATCCCTAGTTCTTTTAATGGAATACTATAATCCAAGTCCCACAGTGCCTCAATATTATCTAAGTCAAAATAAAAATTGTTAAAACGGACAAACCAGTGCCATATTGATTGAACATACAAGCAAGTTACAAACAAATGATCTACTGTTTCTAGTTGAGAACAATAAGCACACTGGGTATCTCATGTCCATCCACGTTTACTTAATCTATTCCTGGTAAGAACTCTTTTTTGCTTAACTAACCATTAGAATATTTTGACTTTCATTGGTATTCTAGCCTGCCATATACTATTAAAGGAATTAGTAAGAACCCTCCCCCCCAGCAGCCAAATACTTATATAAAGAATTGACAGTAAATTTTCTATTAGCTGTCCATTTCCAAATTATTTGGTCCATGTTAGTAGATAGCTTGACCAACTCAAGAAGGGTAGCCAATGCTGCCCATTCTGAGCGGTATGTACTTGTTAACTGCCTAGCTATAGGAATAGCCAACTTGCCTTGAAAAAATACATATCCTACCAAAATATTTTTATCATAAACAATAGAAAATAGATTAGGAAATACCCAAAACCTAATTGAATACCCATTACTAACTTGCCATGTTATACATTCCTGGAACGTATCTCATAATTTTAAGATATATTTCCACAACGAAGACTTACTTCGTCTATCCCCTGTATACGAATACTTGTCTATTATAATTTCTTTCCATGTACCAACCACTCTCGTATCATAGGACATAAATAACCATTTAGACAATAAAAATCTATTCATGCGATTTAGGTCTAAAACTCCAAGTCCCCCATTAACTCTTACTCGAACACACCTTATCCCGAGCAATTAAAGATGATTTTTTTGTAACAATTATTGCCCCCAAACCACAAAAAATTTCGACAAATCCTATCAATTTTGTATCTGATTTTACTTGACATTTTATATAATAGGAGCCAATATAAAGGTATAGCTGAAATTACAGCATTCAACAATGTAACCTTGCCCCCCCCCCCCCCCCCCCCCCCCCATTAATAGTAATTCCCCCTTCCATGTTTGTAATCTTTTTTTTTCTTTTTTTTTTCAATCAAAGGTAGCCAATCCGATTCAATCAATTTTTTCCAATGCAACGGGACTCCTAAATACATAATAGGTAATTGAACTACTTTATATTCAAGAAACTTAGCCAAAGCCACACCTACATCCTCACTTATGTTCAAAGGTACCATCTCACTTTTATCGAAATTAATTTTCACCCGAGAAAGATTTTCAAAACTCAAAAGAAGCTACCTAAGTATAATAATCATCTTACTATCAGCTTTTAAAAAGAGTAAAATATCATCTGCAAAATGAAGATTAAGTATTTTATCACAATTATTAAAAATACCTAATCCTTGTAATAAACCTGCTTGTTGGGCTCTCCCTAGTAATTTGTTTAAAACATCAGCCACAAGGTTAAACAATAAGGGTGAGAGACCCCCTTGCTGTATACCCCTCTTACAATTAAAATACGCACCTAGTTCACCATTTAAATTTATACATGATTTACCACTATTTAAAAGAAGAGCAATCCAAGAAATAAACCTATCCCCAAATCCTCGCAAATGAAGAACTTCTAACAGGAATTCCCAATTAACCCTATTGTATGTTTTTTCAAAATATAATTTAAATAAAACCCCTGATTCTTTAGTAACTCATACATTATGCAATACTTCATTGGCCACTACAATATTGTCCATAATTAACTGTCTTTTAATGAAAGCCGTTTGAGAAGAGTCTATTAAATCATTCATATAGAGTGATAACCTATCTGTTAAACATTTAGTAATTATCTTTAAACTACAATTTATAAGACTAATAGGTTGAAAATTCCTAACATCTTTTGCATTTTCTTTTTTTTGGGATAAGACAAATAGAAGTTGATTATTATAAAATGCCTCTACTAACTTCATAAAATCCTGTTTAATATCTTCCCAAAACGTTTGATAAAATAAAAAAGAAAACCCATCGAGTTCAGGTCTTTATAAAAATTAGTTATATGAGTTCTAATAACCTGTACATCTTGAACTAAAACTCCATCAATCATAATATAATTTTTCTTTTTTCTAATCAATGCATGTATATGAAAATATTTAGTATTAGCGTCTCCCTCGAGAAACCACTTAGTCTTAGCCCTATTATGCTAATTAATATAATTCTTCATTCTTAAATATGTAATATAACTCACCTTGACATTCTTGCTAATGTGGCTGATAAAAGACATTACACATTAAACTTAGCAACATATATATATCTTCACAAGATTATTACAAAGACATATTTATCCTAAATCAATTAATTGATCTCACTAAATTTATGTAATTCGCTTGCAAATGTAGGAAGTTACTCCAAAAATTATTTTAATTTTTTTTATTAATTAACATCACTGGCTATTTCTGTGTTGGTGACTTGGTGTACTTACCAAAGTAATGAAAAAAATCCGGGTTTGAATCCTCACCAACAGACCTACTCATAGCAACCATTAACCCGAAAACATAGAGGTATCGTGTCTGTTTGCTATTCAAGTATAGAATTAGTATTCCCAATATATACCACCAAACAATTAAAATAATATATTGCATGCTACCATGCATAAAATTAGGAGAACATGACAGATCTACCAGATAAGTTTCTTAATTAATTTTTTTGCTTTCAACTGTTCTACGTGCTTAGTCTTAAAAAAGATCGAGCTAGCACTCTTTTACGTGTTGCATTAATTGGAGGGAGTTGACATGCAATTAGCTAGGCACGCTTGATATACATATTAAAGTTTTATCTATAAATAATTTAGTCCGAATTGCTTTTGCAAACAGGCTAATTAAGACCAGATGTAATTAATTAAAATGCCTGAACGTACAGCTTTGCCCCCTAAAAAAAGTTTAATGTTAATTCTATAAAAAGAGGGATAATTAATAATCATCTTGATGACAATATTTGAGATTAATTTAAAAATATCGATAATTAAAAAGTAAATTTATAAATATATAATTAGACATTACATATTTAATAATCAAATAATATATAATTTTATATTATTTAATAATGCATTGAGAATTGTTAATTTTGAACCCTAAAAAATTTAAATTACTTGACGTACAATAAAAACACACATACATACTATATAAATTATTTCTATAATATTCAAACTTAGGACGTGTTCGGTTGCTCCACTATTCCCGCAGGAAAAAAAAATTCAGTTCCATTGAAAAAAAAAATCCCACGTAAACAGTAATTTTTAGTTCAATTTCCATGTCCATGTCCATTTCCAATGACCCGCCGAACAGACTCTTAACATTTAAAAATTGTCAAAATGATCAATACAAATTATGATCAATGCCTTCATTATCTGAAACCAAAAGAGAAAAAAAAAAAAAAAAAAAAAACAAGACATGTTCGGAGTTTGAAGTGGGCCGACGAATGAATAAGATAGATTGGGATTGAGGAAAAAGAGCGTACGTGGCACAGTAGGCTTTCTGTTGTCGTTTCCTCCTCCTGTCACTACGACTGCCGGACTTTCAGGACCAGGGCCCAGGGGTAGAATCGTACTTTCAAATCTGCCGACGGGTTCAGAGAATTGTTTTTTTTTTCTCCGTACAGCGAGTTGCGGCGTGGCAGTTGGCCTCGTTTCTCGCTCCCTGCTTCTCTCTTTCTCTACCTGCTACTCTGCTCGTCTGATTTTAAAACAGGCCTCTGATCTAGTATGTACGGATTTTAAAGTAAGTGGAATGATTCGGATCTATTGACTCGAAAAAATAATTACGAATTTCTTGGAGATTTTGTTAGGAATGTGTATTCTCATTAACTCAAAAGATGATTTTTCGAGTTTAATGCATCAAAAGGAATCGAACGAACAAAGCTTTAGCTGGCTTGAGACTCACGCATTTGTTCATTTGTAGATAATATCAAGATTGTCTGATTGGATCAGAGCCAATCCAGCCTCCATCTATGACGCACGGGGCTCTTCAATATAAGTGCGGATCTCAATCGGACGCACCAAATTGATTAACGCACCGTGTGTTAATGCAGAATATACGAATTATTGTTTAAGAGGTGTAAATCAATATTGTTGGTCCCTTCAATCTTCATCCCTTCATCTACATACATATTGTTCAAAATTGATAAAAAAAATTGCTAAAAACATTTTTTTATTTATTTTAAATTTGGCAGAAGCTGCCTGCGATAAAAAAAAAAAACATATTGTTGAAATAACATTTTTCTTGTGGATGGAACATAGGTGTATATGAAACGGATACAAATAATAGAACTATGATGCTTTTAATCTCGTTATTTTCTTTGATAAATTTAACTCCAAAATATATCATGTTGACTTTAATAATATTATTTTTTTATTAAATCTGATATACTTCACAGATGACGTGTTATATATAAAATTTATAAATTTTCAAATTAATTTAGTGTAAAATCAAGGGATCAATTTAACAAGTCAAATCAAGTTGACATGTGACTGGATGGGTGACGTTTATTGTGTCCGTACATTAAGACGATGACATATTATAAGAGGAAAAAAATACCATGCATAAAGAATGACATATTTTCATAAAAACATAAACCAATAAAAATAAAAGAATAATTATTCAATAATATTCATGAATAAAAATTAGGTTAATTCAAAATTCAAATTATAAATAAAAAGTCAACAAGTATATTAAAGTCTGATGAGAAATAATATCGACTTAGTGCAAATTGAAAATATCATAGTAGCTATATTATGCACATTGTATCTGTCAGAGAGAAAACAAATATTTAACTATTACAGTTGAAAACATATAACAAAATTATAAATGTTAAATTAATATGTTCATGCTTTATTCTTCGCTCAAGTTCTTTTGGTAAACTATATTTTTGATATACACTCCTGAAGCATCATGTTTTTTTTTTTCAACTAATAGAATATTAACTAACAAAAATCCTCATTTGACTTTCAAATTTATATTTTAGTTATAAAAAAATAAGTTAAGGCACAACACATAAATTTAGATAGGCGCTAGTTTATTTGTAAAAAAAACTCGTAGGTCGTGCACTTCTGTCTTTTGAATGTTTCAAAACATGTTATAACTTGTTAATATGAATTATTACTGTGTTTTAGGTAGATAAGATTCAACTTATTTAATTAATTAATTAAATAAATAGTGATGACAATAAATGTGGTGTATTATATATATTGAATTGAACGGTACAAATCTTGAATTATATAGAACCATTTCTACTTAAAGCTGACAATTAAATGATAAATAAGATTTCTTAAATGATATAAAAAATGGAAGATATGAAGACATGATAAATCAATTATCAATCAATCCAAAATTTCTTAAATGACATTTAATAAATGAAAAAAAAATCATGATCTATCTAAAAAACAAGAATCGAACAAGTAAATAGTGTGGTGATTACATTTCTAAGTAAATTTAGACTTCTACATCAAAAAATAAATAAAAACAATGCATAAAAAAAAAAAAAAAAAAAGCAAACTATTTGATTAGATAGTTGATATACAATTCAAAATCTTACCTTTATTAATAGCTGATGCGGTTCAGGATATCTACATGTTAAATGAGAGGAGAGATTTATAACCATATTCAAATCTGATTGGACCGAAATTTTGACATCCCATTAATTATAACAACTTGAAACTAAGATATTATATGCGTGCAGTGAGTTTCGAACCTTATTTTATTTACAGCTTAAAATTAAACTATTCCATAAATATTTTTGTTAGTGCAGACGCAGGAGAAATGGAGAATGCCCGCACAATGAATAACTGTACTGAAGTCATTGAACCATAAAAAAATTCAACAGTTCTAAATTCTAATTACCAACTGATTTGCGTGCACTGTTTCTATAATTGCAGATGATGTATGTACTTTTTTTAGGTTCACCATGTGGCAATTAAATCTGCTGTGATTCTTAATGGATTGTAGGATCTGCTTTTCCATATCCAACCGTTAATTTCTTTTTAGATTCGTGCATAAAATCAGTTTTTTTAGAGATTCGTGGATTCCAAAAAAATAAAAGTTGAATATGAAAAAGCAGAATGAATCGCAGCAGATTCGTTTCCATCACCATGTGCGGTGCTCTGTGCCAATTTATGGCAAGAAAATGGAGACGAATGGCAGGTTGAGGTCCCACCTTGAAAACAAGTAATAATAATACAATCCCGTACGGGGCACGCTTTTGAGTTTTGAGACGAGCCTTCGCCGTGCGGTTGCACCTTGCACGAGCGCTCCCGCATAATCCGTTGCTCGTTTTTTCGTAACGGACTCCCGTACAAACTTTGAAATGCGTGGTAACTATTTAATTATCTCACAAGTATTATTACTTCAAGAATGAGTCTATGGTAATATGCATATTATGATTTAGTACGTAATATGGTTTAATATTTTTTTTTCAAAATCTTAATGGTCAATCCGAACCGTTCAACATGATTTTCATATGAATATGTACTTGCAGACCGAATTTTATATTTTTTGAACTTTTTTTACTATTTTTTAAGGTAGGTAGAAAATCACTGTTTTTGGATGGTCCAGAATTTTTAGATCAAGTGATTTTCTACCTACCTTAAAAAATAGTAAAAAAATTCTAAAAAATATAAAATTCGATTTGCAACACTATAGCATTTTGATACTTCAGTGACCGGCATCTGTGACCGGACCTGGCGCCGGTCTCAGAAGAGTATTTAAACAAAAAATCATAGGGGACAAACCCCTTCAGAGACTGGCGCTTTACCCATCTGAGACCGATTGGGCCGGTCTCTGAAGGTTCTCCACTGAAAAACCTCCGAGCGAACTTTTTTCTGTCTCCTGCGTTTTAGGTTTAGACTGGCTCCTCTGACCTCCGCCCCGATCAATGACCTCCGTTCTGCTGGCCTCCGCCCCGCTGGCCTCCACCCCTCTGAAGCTTGGTGCGAGTCTCCTCTGAACTCCTCCCCTTGCTCCTCTGACCTCCGCCTCTTGCTCCGCTGTTGTTGCCTTGGTACTAACCTTCGCCACATCAAAATATTGGAAGCACTAATTGGTAATTGATTCTTTCCCCTTTTTTTCTTTTTTCTTTCTTGTTTTGTTTTCTGTTTGAAACTTGTATTTAGAAATGTATTTGTTATCAATAGATTAAAGAAGCCTTGAAACCAACCCCGTCCTCAACTTATCAAATTGAAAGTATAGATCTAAAGAATACCAGTAATGGGTAAAATCTATGTATAAACAATGTATTTTAATTGCTTAAGAGACAAGGGACAAGTTATCTTCTACAAAGAAAGCCAAAATTTCATTTAGAGTCCCCTTTAGCCGTAATTAATAGGTGTTCTATATGCTATATGCTTGGCTGTTAGATTAAAATCTATATATAAAAATAACATGTCACTATATGCTAAATGGATGTTAGATTAATAGGTGTTCATTTTTCAAAAGTAAATTCAATGAGAGTCTATTGCTTGGCTGATTGAAGTGGGTTTTAATATTTTTAGAAGAAAATTGGGATTTAGATAGTATGTGTAATGAAATTAACTAGATAATAATGGATAGTATATATTCAAACCAATAATAATTTTTTTTTGTGATTTTTTGTGCCTCCCTCTTCCAAGCCCGCCAAGTCCGGTGGTGGCAAAGAAAAGAAGAAGGTACCTTTCGATTAACTTTATTTAATAGAATTGTTTAGGTTTATATTGTTTACTTGAATTGCTTAGGTTAATTTTATTTAGTTGAATTGCTTAGGTTAACTTTATTAACGTACACTTATTATCTTATTTTTAATATTCAGGAAAGACGAGATCGATGTATCGTTCAGGTGGATCCTAGACTTCTTTGCGATCGCAATCGCAATCGCAGTCGTATTCTTCGGCGCCGCCTCCTCTAAGGCAAGAAGACATAAATATGATATCTAGTCAGGTGCTGGGCGTGATTCAACCACGTATTACTCAATTAATGGAGGAGATGCGGCGTAGCATGGGACGTTCTCCATCTCATCAGGCACGAAATTCAATTCTTAACATTACACCCTAAACCCTAAACAATAAATTCTTAACATTAAACCATAAAAAGTTTACTTTTATTCTTATAGAGAGGCTCTAGCTCGCATCATGCATCGATCTCGGATGCTCAAAATGATGATGGAGATGATATCGGAGATGACTGGTCTGGCAATGACGTATCCTAGATATTTTTATGTTTTCTATTACGTTTGGTATGTAGTTTAGATAACGAATGTTTTATGTCGTACCTTAGATATTTTATTTTTATGTCGTACTTTAGATATTTCATACTTGATACTTATGTAGTATTTAGATATTTGATGTTTATGTAGTTTTTGTAAATTGTTTGGTACGTCACGTACTAATTAAGTTTCTTGTGAATTGTTTTTGAATTTGTTGAATTCCTTGTGAATTATTTGAATTGCTTATGAATTGTTTGGTACGATTTATAACGATTGGGCTGGGAAAAAATAAATGAACAGAATGGGTATTTATTTGGTATGATTCGTATTAATCAGTGAAAAAAAAAACATAAAAATTATAAAAAAAAACAAAAAGTAACACTTCTGCGACCGATGTTGACCCCATCAGAGACCGATATGGCGGTCGCTGATGAGGTTCAGCCACGTCATCATATAGTATGAGAGACGGATTTTAATCGGTCGCTGAAGCATCTTCTGTGACCGGTGACATCATCATCTGCAACCGATGACGTCATCAAGGGGGTCATCAGCGATGGAGCAATTGCGACCGATTTTGGCATCTGGGACCGGCGCCTTACCCATCTGGGACCGATTTGGCCGGTCACAGATGGACTTTTCTGCTGTAGTGCAAGTACATATTCATATGAAAATTATGTTCAACGGTTCGGATAGACCATTAAGATTTTGAAAAATGAAATATTGAACCGTATTACGGATCAATCCGTGATATGCATAGTATCATAGACTCACTCTTACTTCAATTAATTACCCCTTACTCGAACGGACCCGATTTACTATTTCATTGATGGGTTAATGAACCAACAGCAAGGGACATATATCTTCCCCAATTACTTGCGCTTCCTAGTTTTAGTCGCCGAATTTCTTAATTTAATTGTATTTTGTACAATTGATTTGGTCCTACCATCATTTGTTAGTCAAAATATATATAAAAAAAAAAAAAAAACTTAATCATCATTACATGAAGTTGGAAACGATTACCAATACATCTCCTTTATATTCATACCCTGTTGATTTCATCACGGTACGATATTTATACATAGTTGTCTAAACTGCTTTATGAGGACTCAAATTCTCTATTGCTTTGTTTTTGGCTCAAATCGTACCCAACATTTTTTTATTTTAATATTCAAACAAAAAAATCTGAATCGCTCAACACGATATTGACATTAAAATATGTCTAGAGATCAAATTTATATTTTTTTTTAACTTTTTATTATCTTTTTAAGATATGTACAAAATTACTGTTTTTAGATGGTCCATAATTTTCTGAAAAATATAGATTTTGCACTTATTTTATAAAATAGTAAAAAATTACAAAAAATATAAAATTTGATCTCTAAGCACATTTTAACGTGTATATCATGTTGAGTAGTTTAGATCATTTGTTTGGACTTTAAAATCGAAAATAAAGATGTTGAAGTTCGATTGGAGCATGAAAGAATGAGGCATTTGAGCCCTTCTCTCTCTCTCTCTCTCTCTCTATATATATATATATTCATATAGCAATGGTTGAGCAGTACAGACTGCGGATGGTATGCATAGTGATTCCATGAACCATATACTAATAGATCATGCTAGTTATGGGTCACTAACAAATCTAATATTTATAAATAAATAAGCTCAATGAGCTCATATATACTAAAATAAAAGAAACATGAGCTGTCAGCATCTCAGAAATAGTGACTGGGCAAAGGATTTGACTGTCGATCCTTTGATTGGAGAAACACTGACAATTTATATTGAATAAAAAAGAATTACAAAATTATTAGAAAACAATGTAAGGGATTCATTAAAAAAATAACCTAGTAATAAGAGGTAGAGAAACGAGGAAAGGAGATGGGAATAAAATTGTAGAAATAATTCTTATTTATTTGGAATTTTATTAGATAGTTAATTCTTGTAACCTCATGTAATATTGTAAAATTTATCTATTTACTATTCTAAAAATTAGAGTGGTATCAAGAGAAAAAAAATAAGACCAATAAAATAAGAGAATAAATGGAAAAGTAACTTCTTTCCATATCTAACTAATAAGAACTTAAGGCTAATTAATAGAAGTTTGAACTAATCCTTAAATATTTTACTTATTTATTTGACAATAAAATAAAATAAAATAAAGGCAATTAACAGGTGATTTGTGGATACATCTTGTGGTTTGACTTTTTATTTTTTAACTTAGATGACATTTCACAAGGTTGACTAAATAATTAAATGGTGGTAAAATTAAAACGGATGTATATTTCGTCAGGGCACTCAAATTTAAAAATAGTTTCCACAAGATTGAATTAAATATGTTGTTGTTAATGTTAATATAGCAAGATATGGTCTAGTTTTTCTTGTTCCAAAGAAATACATGTATTAAATTAAATCATGTAAATTTTTGATAATTTTTTTGCATCACATTCCGTTTTTTTTTCTTTAAAAATGCCAAAATTCCCGTTCTTTGGCTCCAGAACGTAACTAACAAGAAAACAAAAACAAAAAAAAAATCCCAGTCTTTGACTAAAAAAGAATAATGATTTGTCATTATTCGCTTTCTCACACATGCGGTAACAAAACACAATTCAGAGTTCAGAAAGTGTAGGCATAAGAGGTAACAAACCTGGACTACTTAAAACCCTCCTTAACGCAAACATGTGCAATGATTCCCTCTTTCACTCAAGAAATTAATCCTTTAAATAATAATAATTTATTTAAATAGTACTAATACTAATAATAATAAATCTTAAAATTAGACTACATTAACACATTATATAACAAAATAGTAAAAACAAATTATAATTCTCATTTACTTTTGGATCTTTTTTTTCTTAATTATAACGAAATTACAAAAAAAAAAAAAAAAAAAAAATATATATATATATATATATATATATATATATTAATCATTGGTTTATTTATTTATAACTCCAAGCTAGACAGGACAACTTTTACTGACCCAAGAAAAAAGAATGAAGTGCACATCAAAAGGTTCCTCCCATAAAATAAAATATAAATGTTGAGGCAAATTCTGATATCATAGAATCTAAATAGAACACCTTTGCCTAATTTTGTCTACCTACAAGGCTACAAGGCTACAATCATGCCTCGGTCAAAGCCAACACAAATGATTTCACATCCTCATTTGTAAAATTACACATGAATTCATTTAAAATTACGCATTAATTTTAAATGCTCCTTTACCTTAACATTTCTTTCAAAAATAACATGGATGATTGATTGTCAATGCACATGTGTAAGAGAGAAAAGGTATCTTTAAAAAGCGCATCATAAATTAATTTGTTACATGAAGGTCACCACTGAGTTAATAATTACACATGTCCTCTAATCTTAGTACTCAAATGAAAATCTCTATTTAGAATTTAATTCTCACAAATGGTAGAGTTATTTAATGCAAAAATCTTCAAGCAAAATTAAAATTATTTATTTAGTTGATTCCAAAACAAGGGAACCATGCATGCATGTTATGCGTTCCAACTAACGCACGCACTGTTCATGTAACAGTTTATAATCACTGTACGTTAATTTGTTCAACCATATATTAAATGATATAAGCTCAATCATGGATTGACATTCATTGAACCTCTATATAAAAATCTAAACATGTCGGATAATTTATGTGTGGAGAAATGATATTTCACTCAGAAATTTCAATTGAATTGAGAGGGAATGAATTAATCCTACAGCTAAGCATGCAGGGAACAGTAAAATTAAAATCCTGATCAGATCTTTGCACCAATTAATTTACTGTAACGACATGGGAAGTAAATATTTATTATTATATTGATGAACAAATGATTAAAATTAAATAACTACAAAATATATACAAGTGTACAACTATATATGTATGTTGACAACACATATATGCAGATACCCATCGGATAAGAACAAGATACATGAGGTCCCATGCGTGCAAGGAGATGTGGCTATCATATCAGATAAAAAATTTGTTATCGGATAGAGAAATTATCCTCTCCATTTCAAACAATTCATGTAAAAAAATGAAATGCAATGCAAGACGTCCAGTACAAGTACTAGACACATGCATCTACTATTTGTTATCGGATAGATAGATAAATTATCCTCTCCATTTCAGACAATTAATTAATTCTCGTAAAAAATAAAGGGAGTGACTAATAGTCCCCCCATTCTATCCCCTAAATGTCCCCCTAACTAACTTATCCATAAATCTAACTAACTTATCCATAAAGTATAATGGGGACCACTAACTAACTTGGATAAACAATAACTACTTTGGAGACTACTTAAATTTAAAAAAATTTACAACTAGCATAAACATGTATGAAAACTTATGCACGCAAGTATTCTTAGATAATATATCAAGTATTCATACCTAAGACATCAAGTATTTAAACAAAAAATTGGACATCAACTTTCTTTTCTCTCTAGTCACACGCCCATCCTTTACACATTTTTAGAAGTGGGTTTTTTTTTTCCGTTTAATCTCGTCAATGTTTCTAACAATCTATGAGGAATTTTGTAAATCTAAAACCACGAACATTTTCTACGTAATTTTCTCTTTCAAATGAGATCCATGATGAAGTACTTTCGGGTTCTTTATTGTTCAAGTACTCATACCTCGACATACAAGTATTCATACTAAATTTAGAAAGTATTCATACTAAAAATATATAAAGTACTCATTCTATAACTTTGAATGTATCATTATTAGTAAATATACAAACTACAAAGTATTCATACTAAAACATGTAAATATTCACACTAAAACATTACATGTATACATATACTTATCAGCAAATATTCAACATATAACATATTCAAACTACAAAGTTACTATAAAATATTCAAACTACAAAGTATTCATACTAAAACATATAAAATA
The DNA here is from genome assembly GCA_964058825.1 of Carex arenaria. Classification (NCBI taxonomy): domain Eukaryota; kingdom Viridiplantae; phylum Streptophyta; class Magnoliopsida; order Poales; family Cyperaceae; genus Carex; species Carex arenaria. The sequence continues at coordinate 1,091,680 of CAXKVW010000193.1, forward strand.
TTCATACTGGAACATTAAAATATTCATACTTACGCATTGAAGTGTGAATTTTTATGTTGTAAAATATTCCTGAGAAATTCCTAAATGATTTACATCTCGTCGAGCAAGTATTTACATCTCGTAATGCAAGTATTCATACCTAAAATACAAAATATATTTCTAAAAAAACTGTGCACAAGTACGAATGCCTATGCATGCAATTATTAATATATAAGATATCAAGTATTCATAACTAAGATATCAAGTATTTTTAATAAAAATATTAACATCAAGTATTCATACTTATACATTGAAGTGTGAATTGTTATGTTGTAAAATAACTTTAATTAGTTAATTTGTTTGATGCTTGAACATATTGATATATACTAAGGAAAGTATTCATACTTATACGATGCACAAGTACGAATGCATATGCACGCAAGTATTAATATATAATATATCAAGTATTCATACCTAAGATATCAAGTATTTATAATAAAAATATTAACATCAAGTATTCATACCTAAACATTGAAGTTTTAGTAAAAATATTAATATCTAAAATTTTAAGTATTCATACTTACGCATTGAAGTGTGAATTGTTATGGTGATAAATCAGTTAATCTATTTGGTGCTTAAATGTATTGATAGATACTGGAGAAAGTATTCATACCTATAACTAAAGTATGAATGTATGTGATGCTTGAAGTATGAATTGAAAATATTATAGTCCAGCAATTATACAGATCAAAATTTTCTTGAGATTCATGTGAATCAATTCAGCATTCTCTGCATGAACGCACCGTTTGTGTTTAGATACAGACCATCCGATCATAATCCGGACCACTCAGGTAATGCATGAGATCTTTAATATCTGTGCAAATATAATGTAAGTATTCACACTATAAGATTGAAAGTATTCACACTACAAGGTATGAATACTTGCTCGATGAGGTATGAATACTTGTATGTCGAGGTATGAGTACTTGAACGACGAAGAACTCGAAAGTACTTCATCATGGATCTCATTTGAAAGAGAAAATTACGTAGAAAATATTCGTGATTTTAGATTTGCAAAATTCCTCACAGATCGTTAGAAATATTGATTAGATTAAACGGAGAAAAAAAAACCACTTCTAAAAACATGTAAAAGATGGGTGTGTGACTATGGAAAAAAGAAAGTTTATGTCCAGTTTTTTGTCTAAATACTTAATATCTTAGGTATGAATACTTGATATATTATATAGGAATACTTGCGCGCATAAGTGTTCATACATGTGCACACCAATTGAATTTTTTTCAAATTTAAGTGGTCCCTCAAGTAATTAATGTTTCTCCTAGTTAGTTAGTGGTCCCCATTGTACATTTTTATGGATAAGTTAGTTAGGGGGACATTTAGGGGACTAAATGGAGGGGGACAAAAATCTTTACTCAAAAATAAAAATGCAATGCAAGACACGGATGACGGATGAGACGGAGCGCCTAGTACAAGTAGACGTACACATAATTAGGAAATTATATATCTTAGATGGATTCTAATTAATACACGCACATTGGGATTAATTGTTTCCCACTTCTCATTTCGAAATAAATTAAAATATATATATATATATAGAGGAGGGATCAAGTTACACCATTTTTTTTGACACATTTTGACACCTATCATTTTCAAAGTCCAAATAGTTGATCCAAACCGTTCAACATGATTGATATACTAAAATGTGATTGGAGATCAAATTTTACATTTTTTTGAATTTTACTATTTATTAATATGGTTACAAAATCGTTGTTTTCGGACCATTGAAAAACAACGATTTTGTAACCATCTTAATAAATAGTAAAAAAATTCAAAAAAATATAAAATTTGATCTCCAAACACATTTTAATATATCAATCATGTTGAACGGTTTGGATCGACTATTTGGATTTTGAAATCGCAAAATTAACCTATAAAAAAAACGATGTCATGATGTGTCAAAAAAATAGTGTAATTGGATCCCTCTTCATATATATATATATATATATATATATATATATGTTGAAAAACAATTTGAATTAATCCTTATTGCATTGGTTATAATTTTTGTTTCCAATAAAAAAAAAATCATCAAAAGATTAATGATAAGGTAGTGAGATATCTACTCAAACTTGCCTTGTTTTTGTTTCTTATGATGAAAATATGTTTAACTCGATTTTCTGTTTTAAAAGGAAGGGGAGCCTGCCACGTAGTACTGTAATAGTTTATTTTAACCCCTCAAAACTCAAGAGAATTATAATATTAATTGTACACTAAAAATTCCATTAACATCCCATAAATCTATGTACAATATATACCTTCATACAAGATTACGACCTAGAGAAATAAAAAACAGAAAATGAGGTTTACTCCTTGACCCGAATTCCGAATTGATCATATCGTCTGGAGTAACTTAAATTTTGAGTTTTTAGAAAAACAAATTTAATTAGACCGTCTAATTCATATTGTCACAAATATTAAAAAAATATCGTACATTACATATTTGAACTAAATTGATCTGAATGCTAACCAAACTATCGAGATTCAAAATCTAAAATATGAAGGAATGCATAGGAAAATTAAGGACTCGGTCTCTAGACTCTCTACCGACTACCATTAGCAAACATGCATGCATGCATGCATGGAGGAATAGGGGATCAATCGCTGCTCTCAGATTCTCTGTCACGCTTTTATCCTTTTTGAAAAATTGGGTGTCAGCCTGTTATGCTGTACTGGAAAGAGGAAAGGGTCGTAGAGACGTAAGGAGCAAGGACTGGAGGGAAGTGGTTGGTCAAAGGAGACCAAGTCAAAGGGAGAGGCAATGAATTGAACAGCCAGAGCCCACAGAGCCTCATTACTCATAATAATGTTTGAGTGAAGAAAGGATATATTATTTGGGGAAACATGTGGGGGGCCACTGGGCAGCGAGAAACAGTATTTGCCAGCTTGGTGTGTGCTTTGTGGGACCTGTAATAATTTCCTTACCCAACCAATGACGGATGACACCACCAGGCACCAAGTACAATGGTACTTCATCCGATTCGGCCAATCGGCCCCACAGCCCACAGCCATCAATCCATTTTTATTTATTTATTTTATTTTAGAGAGGAATTATGAACGCCTCATCTTAATCAAACAATCAGAGGATGGCCAGAGCTCCAAAGTCCAAATTATTTTGATGTACGAGTGATCGATGAAGCATGGACATAATCCTAGCTTGTATATAAATATGATATGATCATATGAGAATATGAGATGGAAGGGCATATATATATAATTTGGAAAGGTTTCACGGATAATTAAGGTAGATTCCATGTGCTTGCAGGTTAAATCCCATAATTGAACCAAGTATGCCAATTGCCAAGTCGATTACAATTAACACAACTTTAAAGATTCCTAATAAGCTTTTAGAAGTTGACATGATAAAATATGCTTATACAGAGAGAGAGAGAGAGAGAGAGAGGATATATATATATATATATATATATAATAAGGATTGATATTAGATATTGGATATGCATGCCGTGACTACGCCGCATCTATACTTTTAATTTCTCTTCAAAAGGGAAGATGGAAGATGGTGCTCAGCTAAGATCTGTAATTGAATGTTCACATGGTACATGGAAAGCCACAGCCACATGATTGATCATTAATTATAAAACCTTTTAAATGCATTGCAAACCTATGAATATGATCATCGTCTCATCGACAAGGTCAAGGACAGGCCTGCCTAGCTAATTCATGATATTTCACAGCAATTAATTGCACCAAGTAAACACATACGTACATAGGCCTATTCCTATGCCTAAAGGCCTACAAATACCATGGCATCGCTTAATTTATGGCCCATCAAACGAACTATGAATCTCATAGCCTAGTTAGACTTCTTGCATCGTAAATAGACCTCGTGTCACATATTTTGTCCATGGAGCACATGTTAAATATAGAGTACAACTAGGGTGTTATGTAGAGTTAGGATAAATGGTACGGCGGAGTCACTTACGTGCTGTGATTCGCGTGTCTCATGTTGTGACTATTTTTTAAGAAGTTTTGTTATGGCACGTCACGTTACATGAAATATCTAATTACGGCACGTGGTCACATGAGTCAAGTGTAATTATGACCGCAAATGATGAATCTTGAATGAACTAACTTAAATTATGATAATATAGTCACGCGAGTCACGTTTTGTCATTGCACGTTTGGGCACAACACGGCTCACGTGGCATGACTATTCGTGTGTCATGACCAACCCTTGATATTTTTGTCATGGAACATGAAAAATTAACTTGGTCACGGCACAACATGACATGAGACCAAAATCACAACATGTTAGTCAAGATATAGTACAACACGGTAAGTTTTTTCTATTCTAGTGTTTCCAGTGTTATGTCCATCCTCTGTTAATTTAATTGTAATGGCGCCCTTCGGCTCTTCTCTGGTCCATAATTTGAGACCAATTCTGATCGAATATGTATAGGAATTAAAATCCCAATGGGCCTAAATTCTTTCAATTCTCATTGGAAAAATGAGAATTAAAATCCTAACGGGCCCAAATATGTAAATCCGAATAGGCCTTCACATTGTTGGAATGTTAGTGTGTCGGGGACATTCTTTAAACCTATGATTAAGACTCCTACAAATTGTCACGTTATGGGTAGTTAAAATTTGGATAACAAGATATTGCTTGTCAGTGTTGGTGAATATATTTTGGTACTTTTTTTTTGATAAAAAAATAAGAAATGGTGGGTGCACTAATCAACCAAGGACTTCTTGTAGGAGGTCCTGGATTGTAAGTTAGTTAGATATAATTTGTTGGAGGTCCTGGGACGATTTTGGTGGTGTTGGGGCGGGGTAGAGGTGAGAGAGAGAGGGGGCGTATACAGTTTGGGGAGGAGGAGGGGAGGGCTATTTTTCAAATTAATTTGGGATATTGGTTATTTTTCAAAAAAAAAATTGGTTATGAAAAAAAAAAACTCGGTGAAAATTATATTGAGTGTATAGATCAATTATTTGAACTTGACAAACAAAAATATATTTTCATAGTACGATTTGATCTTCAGATTGCCAAGTACCATATCCATAATCCCTCATAAGTTCCAAAATCGCATCTATTAATTAATGGATAGATGCTCTTGCACGGCAAGCAGATCACGTGAACTATTTAATTGGATACATAGAACTAACATGGCAGCCCAAAGGATAAGATACTAAAAGATACTGAGACCGTGCATGATTTACTGGCTGGTGTACAAAGTACACATAGTCACGTAGACATAATTGAATTGCCTTAAATTGTGCTTTATATAGCGGCAGATGCAGATCAAACAAACTATGGGTATGGGCCATACGAAGATACTTCCCGCGTGCCCTGTATGTATCACCAAGTAAAACTTGACACTTTTTTACTAACTTCAAAATATGTTCATATACACAAACTAAAAGCTAAGAAAATATTCATCTAACATTCATTCTAACCATGCATATACTTTTAGGAACTACATTGCTCTAAAATCTAACATCATTTTAAGAATAAATGAAACATAATTCATTTCAAAAAATTGTTCAATATACTAAAATGATTTTGCTAATTTACAAGATATGTAATTAGAATGATTTATAATTTTCTTGAGTAAGAGAGATCAAGAACATATAACTTTTTTTTTTCGAACAATGTTGTTGAAAAGTTGAAATGCAAATTCTCAATTCTGGTTGGTGGGGAGGAAATCTCCTCCTATAATGCAAATTATGAATCTTGCAAATTATTATTTTTATTTATCCTTCTAGATTAGTCTTGCAATTCCTTATAACTTGATATCCTTTTTATGTTGATAGTCGATTATAAATGAAATTTTATTTTTTAGTTTTTAGTTTTTAGTTTATATTTCATGTCATTTAGTGTATGCTTGGTTGGGTTGAGATTAGTCTATTCGGTATTTGGTTGGGTTAAAATTGTTAGAATAGAAAATTCAAACTTTTTATCTTATTATAATAGACTATTCTTAAGAATTTTAAATTTTGACTATTTTAATAAGACAAACGACAACTATATTTTAATAAGACAAACTCAGAATAAATGATTTTTGTTTACTTTATATTATTTGTTGTGCACAGATAATGGTGGGGATCCGAGAAGTTGCACACAGCTTGGTGTGTATGACGAAGAATGGTTTTATAAATATGCAGTGATCTGTTCATTTTTGCACATGATTCAATTTACACTATTTACATAAAATGAAAGAGAGAAAATAGAGAAAGAAAAGCAACTATATGTTGGTACTAGCATATTGACTTACGGTGGTTTGTCAACCTGTTCGTGTAGATACTAGTGGAGACGCATTTGCTGTTACTGGTGCGTATATCTGACAAAGATAAGAAGAGAAGAGGCTGACTGCTTATACGATTAGACAAAGATATCCACTGCGCATCTAGTGGTAAACTCTATATTAATCTTGGAATTAGTTTTATACATGAATTCTGATTTTTAAATAGTGAACAAATTATGAACTAATTCGAATTGTTGCACATATAACCTATCCGAAACCTTACAACTCCCACCATTTTCACAAGTTAGTATAAAGGCAAAAATTAAGAGAAGAAAAAGAGAATCCACCTAACGTTGCTGAGTAAATTGTGTTGTTATTTCAAGTCCAACAAACTTGCTTAAATAGGTGATTTTAATATTATTTTAACTCTAGGAAGCATTCAAATCAACTTTTTCCCTCTTTAAAATTGTGATGCCATCAACAATTTAGTATTTAAATTCGGAATTAGGAATATATTAGTGATTAATGAGTGAATTCTCATATTGACATAGATAAAAATTCAAGCACTATTTGTGTTGTTGAATTTAAGTAATTTACATCATATATTTAACTTGGGATATATTTAATGAATGGTTCATACTTGATAATCCAAATAGTGGTGTTTAGAAAATGACCAAATTAACTTATTAGCTTCTACAATTCAAATATTAAGTCATCTCTAATTTATAATGCATTTATTTTTTTAATATTTTTTGACCACTTCACTGTACACGAAATTAATTTGAAAGTAAATTTTTTTTGCATGTAGACGAATCATTCGTAATATAGATGGATTTCAATGGTTTGAATTCACCATTTCAAATCAATTCGAAAAGTTTTAAAGTTGAGTTCACAAAGAGCTTGATAAACCTAAGAACACCCTAGTACGACTCTTTTTATATTGTAGAGTTTATTTTTCTTACAAAAATAGAACTTGCAGCTAACTTCTTGTAATTTATGTACTATAATCTTATTTATTGACATTACAATTTTTTTTTAAGTATTTGTTTAGAATTGAGCCTTTTTATTTATGAACCATGAAAATACAATATATATAAAAAAAAAAATATAGGAACGTGTGATACTGATGCATGAATATTTTTAATTTTATACGCTATTATTTACTATTTAAAACATTAGAAAACCCTATAAAAAATTTATTTGGCTCTGCCCATACATATGTAGACACGTACGTGTGCGAGCGCACGTGAAAGTTGAAAAATTGTAAGAACTTGTTGTCTTATTTTCTCCTAAATGTAAAAAAAAAATACAAATAGCAAAATCTAGAGTTGAATGTAATATAGGTACGCAAGGACGCATTTTTCTTTTCTTAAATCGACGCATATAATAAAAAAGCTATTAAAGAACTATTACATATGAGAACCAGCTAGTTTTTTATGTAGACAAAAATAATACTCTCTGTATTGAAAGTTTTCTCTGTATTGGAAGTTGCTGGTTTGAAATTCAGATAAATAATTTTTTTGAAAATATAATTAAAATAGTTGAGTGATTTGATTTGTTTACTCAACTAGTACAACTATATTTTTTTTGTTACTTTGCTTTCTAGTATTCCATCCAAAACCTGTAGCACAGTGACATGACATGTCATGCTACTCTAAAAATTTATTAGATATGTTTTAATGTCGAATCAAAACTGCTGAAACCAATATACTTCATGTATTTACATACAAAGATTATAAATTTTTGAAATTTTAATTTGTTATAAAGTCAAATAGTAAAAAAAATAAAAATTATAAGTTAATTTTAATACATTCATTTTTCAATATTTTTTGACCACTTGACTTTATGTTAAATAAAAACAAAAAATTATAATTTTTTTTTATATAAATACATTACTTCACAGATCGGTTTCAATGATTTGGGTTCGTTGTTTAAAAAACTATTTAATAAATTTAAAAAAAATAGTACGACATATCACTCTACTACAAATAGCACGTTTTCCTCTTTCTTTTATCTTTGAAAGTCAAGAATTTAAATTTGAACAAATTATTTAAATTCAATAAATTTTAACAACTAATGAAGTTCCTTGTGCCAAATCAAATGGTAATGAAGATACATGCTAAATGCTAAACACGCCGTCTCCACTCCTGAAAAGCTACCCAACCAAATAACGAGTCCTGATCCTCTGGGTTACCTCACCTCTTGATTAAATCCGGACCGTCCGATCTGAATTTTGACCAATTTGACCCAAATTAATTTTGTAGGGAACTCCTTTAAAATTCGTGACAATATATAACAAACGGATAGAATTCAAACTCAAATAACATGTCAGGATCTTCGACATTACGTCATTACCTCACTGTTTGAGTTTGAATCCGAACCGTGAGATTTGAATTCAGACCAATTCGGTCCAACCAGTAAGTAATACACGGGTCTGTTTAAGATTTGTGGTAATATATATATATAACGAATGGACTGGATTCAAACCCACTGTTTGAGATGCCTTGGGTGATATGAATTTACCAATAAACCGCTTCTTCTGTATTGTACATGGAAAGAAGAGTGAGTCTATGGTACTATGCATATTATGATTTAGTCCGTAATATGGTTCAATATTTTCTTTTTCAAAATCTTAATAGTCGATCCGAACCGTTCAACATAATTTCCATATGAATATGTACTTGCAAACCGAATTTTATATTTTTTGAAATTTTTTTACTATTTTTTAAGGTAGGTAGAAAATCACTGTTTTTGGATGGTCTAGAATTTTCAGATCAAGTGATTTTCTACCTACCTTAAAAAATAATAAAAAAATTCCAAAAAATATAAAATTCGGTTTGCAAGTACATATTCATATGGAAATTATGTTTAACGGTTTGGATCGACTATTAAGATTTTGAAAAATGAAATATTGAACCGCATTATGGATCAACCCGTGATATGCATAGTACCATAGACTCACTCTAGAAAGAAAGTGAGGGAAGTACCAAAACAAAATACAACAGTGGTCTCTTTCAGAGAAAAGCAAAACAAACATAAACTATATATCGATCTAAAAGAAAACAAAATTAAGAAATGGAAATTAAGACGAAGATGGTCTCTATACTAGAGGTCATGAGTTCGAAATCCAGATGGGGAAAATCCTTTGTTATAATAACAAAGGTATTAAATAGTTGGATGGCTTGATGTACTGTTTATATATGATCTTTACTACATTTATATATGATGTACTGTTTTCTCATAATCAATTAATGTATAAAAGCACCACCTTACCTCCTCGACTCCTCGTTCATATCGCCATAATTCCATCATCTCAGAAAAATAATAAAAATATAGTTCAACATATCAGAGAGAATAAAATAATTATTTTAAAGGGAACTAGAGAACCCCTTTTACCTCATCTTCCCTCCATTGTCTCCCCTTGTTAAACCTCTCAATTCCATCATGCCCAATTCTCTCCTTTTTTATCAACCAATTCTCTACACCCATCCGATAAACCGTCGTCTCCAATGCCGTGCATCTGCCTTAGTTACTGTCTCGGCGCCGCGCAGAGAAACCGACCCCAAAAAACGAGTCGTCATAACAGGTATGGGGCTAGTCTCTGTATTTGGAAATGACGTTGATAAATTCTACGAGAGGTTGTTGGAAGGAGAGAGTGGCATTGGGCTGATTGATAGATTTGAAACATCGAGATTCCCTACCAGAATTGGTGGTCAGATCAAGGATTTCTCATCTGAAGGTTATATAGATAGTGAGAATGATGATATGAAATTGGATGATTGCTGGAAGTACTGCCTTGTTGGTGGCAAGAAGGCTTTGGAAAACGCAGGGCTTGGTGTTGCTACAGCACAGCATAAGAAGGTATCTTGTGCAAGATTTTTTTTTTTTTTTTTTTGTACAATTTGGTGGATTTTTTGCATGAATATATATTTTCTTTTAGTTTTGGTTTAGTTGAAAATTTTACGATTATAACGTTCCCATGCATGTTATGATGTTATCTTGCCAAGAATGCATACATATTGTTTAAAAAGAAACAAGCAGCACTATGTGGACATCATATATTTTCGGAATTAATTCTGAGTTAGTGTCCATCATATTTTTTTTTTGAAGTATATTTTTTTAAATAATAACATCAAACTTTTCTCAAAAAAATAATAGCATCAAACTAAGTTCATATAAGAAAATTTGTTTCATAATCTCAATAGTTAGCCAAAAATCTTATTATTACATACAATTTTTTTTCCATCTTCCAGTGAACAAATTATAAATGGCACTTTTCTGAATAAAATATTATTAAAATTTCCAAATTCAAATTTTAGCAACTAGCTAGATCGATGTACGTCAAAGTAAAATGTACTTTGAAAACTTAGATATATACATGCTATAATTATCATGTGAATTTTATTTTTCCTCGCTATTAAATCATTTGACATGAGAATCAATCTTTGGTCTAGTGGCAAAGATAATGTTCTCCGTGTGTGAGGTTATAGGTTCGAAACTCAAAATAAACAATTCTCTGTAGATATTAAATAGTTGGGTGGCTTAACCTCCAACCTTTACTCTAAAATATTAAATTATTTGACATATTCACTGTGTAGATCAACAAATCGCGTGCGGGAGTACTAGTAGGTTCCGGCATGGGAGGCGTTGATACCCTTTTCAATGGGATCAATATCTTAATAGATAGGGGGTACCAAGAATTGCCACCAAATCTCATTCGATACACGGTGACCAACATGGGATCAACATTGCTCGGGATTGATATTGGGTTTCTCGGTCCCACGTACTCCATCTCTACTGCTTGTGCCACCTCCAACTACTGCTTTCATGCAGCTGCAAATCATATCAAGAAAGGCATTGTTGACGTAATGCTGGCTGGTGGGACCGAAGCATGTATTGTTCCAGCTGGTTTGGCTGGTTTTGTCGCGTGCCGGTATGTATGCATGCTAGCTTTCTGATAAAACCTGATTATACAGTCATTTCAATATACTCCATACCTGCTAAGGTTGTTACATATGGAGATGATTCTCTATATATATATATGCTTGAAGATAACCCTTAATGAACCAAGGTATAGAATGCACTATATAAATAATATACTGTCACTTAAGTTACTGAGCTTATCTGCTGATTTTAATTACAAGTAGCATTTACTTAACAATAAAAGTGAGATCACGCGCCACAGATCAATTTCGAATAACAGAGAACAATTAATTACAACATTAAAGATGTCTGTTCATTTAGAAACCCTATAACCAAAATAGTACCAAGTGTATTTGCAAAAAGTAATGCAGCTGATACAATCAGGTTTTTATGTTTTCTTTGTTGTGAACAAAAGCAAGCATGTTTGAGATCTCTTGAACCTTAAGCAAGCAATCATACTCTGTTTGAGGAGGCCATAAATCCTCTGCCTTAAGTCACGACAACTTGTCAACATCATTTTTATTTGCAGGGCACTTTCACAAAGGAACGATGACCCTGCTACCGCTTCAAGGCCATGGGACAAGGAGCGCGACGGATTCGTCATGGGAGAAGGAGCTGGAGTTCTGGTACTTTTAATTTGAGTTATATATTATTATTTGATTGTAGATAAATGATCAGTCTCTTAATTACTGATAGAGATGTTTCGACTAAATTTGTCAAAAGGTGATGGAAAGCTTGGAGCATGCCATGAAAAGGGATGCCCCGATAATCACAGAATATTTAGGTGGTGCCATTAATTGTGATGCATATCACATAACTGATCCCAGGGCTGACGGGCTCGGTGTCTCGAACTGCATCAAGCAAGGTTTGGAGAATGCAGGAGTTGCTCCAGAAGAGGTACTTAATTTAATTAATCTCCCTCTTTCTCAATTAATAAGTCAGCTAATACCATGAATTAGTGTCACTCTTTTGGACCTTTTTTTTAATCTTTTAAAAAAAATTGAGGAGTTGTTTCATTTTAAGAAATAATAAAAATATTTTAAAAGTTTTGGGATGTAAATTTTATTGAACATATATAATATGGCAAAGGATTTATAATTAAATCAGGTATATTTGATATAATTTAGAATATTAATTTGTTACATATTTTAAGGTGAATTACATAAATGCTCATGCGACCTCAACTCTTATGGGTGATTTGGCGGAAATCAATGCATTAAAGCAGGTCTTTAAAAATACATCAGAGATTAAGATCAATGGAACAAAGGTTTCCTTTTCTTCTTATTTTTCTTTTAAAAAAAATTTTCATTTCATTTATTTTAGATATCTATTGTTTAATTAATTTCATCCTAAATTGAGGTTTCAAATTTAATTTGTATTAATATTTTCGTTTTTCTTTGCATCATTCCATATAGTCTATGATAGGGCATTGTCTTGGAGCTGCTGGAGGAATGGAGGCAATTGCAACCATCAAAGCAATAACAACTGGTTGGTTGCATCCAACCATAAATCAATTTGTGAGTTTGAACTTGCGCTATAGCCCTGTCAATTTTTTCACGCTAGTATGATATACTGTATTGATGCTGAAAGGGAGTTGCACATAATTAACACTTGAAAACAAAATTAACTAGCTTGATTTGTCTTATTTAGAGATGCAGCATTCAGCATGTTAACTGAAAAATATGGATTGAATGCTCATAATGGTTCAGAAATTATGATTTATGGATATGACACTTATCACTTTTATTTTTTACTTTTTATAATGAAAATTTTATTTCTGTTCTCCCTAAATTGCAGAACATAGATCCTAATGTTGAACTTGATACAGTCGCAAACAAGAGACAAGAACATGAAGTGAATGTTGGTGAGTAGATTCTTGTGTTTTAATTTTAAGATAATTCTCTCTCTCCTGTTTCTCTATGTCCTCTTTAATATTTTTGAACATTTTTTTTCCAGCTATCTCAAACTCATTTGGATTTGGAGGCCACAACGCAGTTGTTGTCTTTGCACCCTTTGAAGCATAATTATTCTATTAATTACGACTTGTGACAAATCGTGGACCTTTTGTTTCTAAGTAATCTAGATTATGATTGGCAGTGACTTTCATTTCATGGACATTTGTTTCTAAGGGACATGAAAAATATGATAATTAGAGGTCATCTTTGAACCAGTAATTCCGAGCTGCAGAGCACAAATTAATTTATTCTCTGTGACTGTATCATCCATATATATATATATATATATATATATACTGGTTTTTCTTGAAATCCTTGAAATCATGATAGTAAGAGATGTGGATGGGCTTAATTTAATTCACTAACCAATTCAAAATTGCAACCAATCACAATAAGTTTGACAAATTTAAAAAAAATACCATCAATCACAATAATTTTGACATGCAGAATGAAACAATATAAATGTGTTGTTTAGATAGCATTTTACAAATCATTTATCATGCAATATTTTTTTTTTACATAAAAATAAAATAAAAGCATACCAATACGCTTGAAACGTTAGTCAAAATATTATCATATCGGGGAGATTATATTCCAACTTTTATGACTTTAGAATTCTAAATCAATTGAAGCAGGAGAATCGCTTGAAATGTATATTAGTGCCTTTTGTAATTAATTGCAGGAGTGTAGTTTAGGACTTTGTATATAAATTTTTTTTATCAATGAAATTGTTGGCATTATTTATGCCAACCATAAAAAAAAAAAAAATCGATTGAAGCACATACAAACACGGATGAGGCCAGGGGCGGACCTAGTGTTGACCAAACGTGGATGAAAGCCTTTTGAGGCCGATGTAGATATAATATATAACAAGGCCTGGGCTTATTTTACAACTCCGTAATAGTTTAATAGATGAGGTCTGCTTTGATAGTCCGGAATTGTAGAAACCAAAGTAGGTGACTGCCTGATAGGTCCCACAGCTGAGAAAAGTTTGGGACTGATCCACCGGGGATCCGACTCCGCTGGATTTTGTTATTCCAAATGTAACTGCTTATCTGTGTTGAGATTCGTATATAAAAATTAAACTGTTAGATTTGAAATAACAGGTCCTGCTCTCTTATTTGGAGAGCACAGAGTCAGATTCATCTATAGGAAGTAAATTTAAATATAAGGGGTATTGGAATGGGAAATTTTGCACAGTGTCTTCAAATGCAGAACAAAATATTTTTTTCTTAAAATTCTTAATAAAATATTTCTATGGGCCCCACATTTTCCCCCTCTTTTTCTTTCTCTCGCTCCTTCCTATCTGCTCTCATCTATATTGTTCTATGTAATCTTATAATTACTTTGTTTGACTAATTTATAAAAATATTTAACGATTTCATTGTATTAGTGAGTTTGCAGGTTCAAGAACAATCTAATTGCAAGACTAAAGTTTGAAGAACCAATGAAGTCAACAAGACTTTACAAAGATCAAGATTATAGATTGTAATATCAAATGGATAAGTAAATTTGAGATTATTGATTTTAAGAACTATCCGTTCTGTTCGGAAGCAAACCGTTTAGTACAGAATGTATTGAATGAGACCGAACGGATAATGAAGCATAACAATACAAAATAATTATTCTGTATGGCAATCGTTTGAACGGAAAAGCCCGTATCATTCAGGGGATTCTCAGTTCCATTCTGTTATGAACGGATATTGTTTATATTGTACTCTACTTGAGAAGCACAAAATTGGGAGAAAATACACTATTCGTTTGGTACGGACCTAAACATACTGAACGGAAAGGGTAAAGTTAAAAAAAGGCAAAAAACCCTAAACTGCAACACATTTGAACTACCCGTTTAGTACGAAAGATTACAGTTCTGAACGAAATAGTTCAAATACCTAGATCTGGAGCCTCCTCTATAAATAGAGTAAATAATAAGGTTCTAAATAGCGCGCTATAACGGCGCTATAGCGGTTTTGGACCATAAAAGCTATGGCTCTATTGACGCTATTGCGCGCTATATCGCGCTATAGCGACACTATATGGCAATAGCGTCGTTTTTTTAGCTGCTCTGCTATAACACGATAAACGCTATTTAAACCTTTGGTAAATACTCTCACTCCAGTTTCAAGAAAGCTGCGCCAAAATTTCAAAAAGTACTAATTATGTGTTCTTGAGAGCTTCATTCTTTGAGAGAGCTAAAACTTCAATACTCCTTTGATAATCTCAAATCCATTTGACTAATCCTCTCTAGGTTTAGTTAGAGTGTTAGTTCGTGTTCGATAGTGTGGAGATCTACTTAGTGCTCTCTTTCTATAGTTGAGTGACTTCTCTGCTTGAAGGGCACTAAGAGACTCACCGGCTTGAGTGTTTCCACTAACATATATATAAACATAGCTGTGTAATGATCCTCTGCGTATGACTCTCCAGCTCGAGCTTCTAGGCTCAACTTTGCATATGAGTTAGGTTGTGACTTCCCACCTTTGTTTGAGCTCATGTGTCATGAGTTGTACCCTTTTCTCATTGGATAATAGGAAATGCGCGCCAACGAGGTAGCGTTGCCCCGGAGACGTAGGTATTTTAAGCCGAACTCCGTTATCATCTCACGTGTCAAATTTATCTAATTCTATATTTATTTTATTTGTACAAGCTTGCTTGTTGATTGCTTGACTTGTTAATTTAGAGGGTTAAACAGAAAAACGACCAAGAGTCTTTGAGACTCACTATCGCCCTTCTAGGTGCCTTTAGGGACAACAATTTATTTTTTGTTCAAGTGAAAAAAATAAAAATATGATCTCATTTGCATTTTGAATCATTTTTTTTACATTTTCTGTGCATAACCAATTTAGAATAAAAATAATTAGTGCAAATTTTTATTTGCTAAAATCAGAATGCATAATATTAGCCTATATATAAACTTTTTTCAATATATGAGTCTTTTTAAAAATTATTATAATACATGATATTATAAAATCTTAATTGGCAATGGGGTGTAACTGTAGAATGAACAGTAACACCCCTTCTCTGTACCGTCTAATCAGGCTCCAGATGCGTTTCTCTGATGTCAGCTAATGTCACTACATTTTTGACGCCCATATTTGCTCCTGATTAGAAAATACCTTATCAGGGTTCTCGCCACGTATTATTTCCCTTCCCCTTTCTTTCTTCCACGTTTATTTGCTCTCTTCCATCTTCGTATCTCACGAAAATTTCCCCTCCTCTTTTCCTTCCCAGCTTATAAATATCAGTAGCCTAACTCCCTCCTCTCTCTTCTCGTATCCCTCCCCTTCTCCTCTTTGCTATTTCAAATCCAATTCGGTAACCCCCATCTCTCTCTCATCTTTGACCACTTTAACTTCGCACAGCATCTGACATGTCCGCTCAAGACTTAACTCTCCGCTGTTGTTGCCGTTGTCGTTGCCGTCGTCGCTCCGTCAAGCTTCCTTCTCCCTGGGGCCGTACACTCAGTTCTCTTCAGATTCTTCTCCCTTTTGCAATATCAGGTGCACTAATTTCTTGATCTTATTGCTACAAATATAACCTAGGTCTCAGAAACTCATGGAGCAACAACGAAAACTAGTAATTAACAATTTAATTACCCTTTTATAGAACCATGATGATGTTAATTGAGGATATAGGAATCTAAAATTGAGTTCAATCAACATTTGCAATATAAAATCCCAAAAAGGGATGATTTTAGTTAATTTAAGAGACTTAACCCAAGATAAATTTCAGGTGAAATGTTAACAGAGAACTGTTACTTAAACAATTTACCATAAGACAAGCTCAATCAAGTCATTAAGAACCCTCAAAACAAACCCCAAATTAGGTAAGGACAAACCATAACCATTATATATATCTTAAATATTAATTATTAAAATGAACAACAATAGTTAGAATTTCTTGCTTGTCTTGCTTCCTTAATTCAAAAAGACATAGATCCCCTTGTTTAAATCCATTTATGCGTGCAAACTGTAGCCAATCTATTTTTATACATCCCGTCTTTTTATTCATCTGGTGGTAGTTTGCAGTGACAGAGTTTTCCTTCTCTAAATTTGCAGGTAATAGAGTAATCTTCTCATTGCTTTTGCTTTCAAGAAATTTGCATGATAAACTAACTGGTAAAATCTGATAATTTGTAACATAGTACAATAACATAGTAAGATGGATTACATATGTACTTGATATTTATTTTGTTTATTAAGTAGTTTTTCTTGTTTCCAGTATTGCAATTCTAATAACAATTACAAAGGAAGAAATGCTTACGTACCAGCGTACAATTCCTATCTGTATGAGTATTGACTGGAGTCAAGATTTTGACGAACATGTCACTACCCTTTTGAGTTTTCCGGGCCATCTTGTTAGCAATCTCCTCTTCAAATTTTGCCAGATGGCCCCCCCAGGGCACGACATAGAAAAAGGAAGCTTTCTTAGTTCCATTCTCCCTTGTATTTCTTTTTCGAATAGTTTTGTGCTTTCTTTTAATACTCTCGCTTGATTCATGTACAAATTCTGCAACCAGAAATTATCAGAATAAGGGAAAAAAACAATTATAGAATCAGAATAGCATTCCTTGACGAAACAAAATACTTGATGCATAAAAGATTAAGAAGTTCAAAAATAACGAATATGAACAATATATACCTACCTCTTTGTTTCCTCTTACAACAAATTACTCTTTCCCCAATAGTGCGCGCTCGAGTGGCACTTGATGAAATATCATCACTTGATAAATATATGATTTCTTTCTTAACCTGACTTTGAGGTGCATCAATTTCTCGAATTAAACTGTCATCTGACTCCTCTTATTCCATCTCCGTCCTTCTCTTTTTACTAAAGAAAGAAGCGACTTTTTGGCATCCACTCCGATCAAAGATAACCACTTTAAAAGATGAGTTTTCGTTGTAAGTAAATACTAAGAAATCATTTTTATCTATTCGATTAGCTACTACAAATTGGTTCCAACCTGATCGCAGAAAGAATGTGTTGTTAGACCTGATCGTTTTCACATGCCAAGTAAATTCTCTTGGACCTTCAAGTCGAACATTTTCACTCTCGGATCCTTTCAACATTTGTGCAAACTTCTTTGGAATGTTCTGAAACATACAATGCAAGGCGATAGGTATTTGTCTGCGGTAGCTAAGTAAGAAGAATTACCACTTTTAAGGACTAAAAAAAAATAACGAGAAAGTAGAATGATTTCTTAAAAATATGTATAACTTACCATTGTATGCACAAGTGAAGCATCCATCTCAACATAAAAGCTATTCATTCTTGGATCCTCTTTCAGATCTCTCTCTCAAATCTCACTCTTTGTGTGTCGCTCTTCCTCTGGTAGTTGATAGCTCTCTTCAACTCCAAATCTCCAAATATCTACATATACATTAACACAATAAAGTTTCCCACCATTTCAACTTCTCTGCAGTAAAGTCAAGCGTAATTAATGATATGAATGGTCATTTCCAAAAACCTCCATGTACATAGCGGGTTCTATTATATGAGGTGGGTTACATAACTATTTTATGTATGTAGGATCCATCAGTCAGTGACTAGTAATAGGAGTTAGAAAGGTTGAAACAGAAAATTTTTAATCGAGTTATGTTTGTTTTGGGAGGTTTTAATATTTAAACAGAGAATCTAGTAGATATGCATCGTCTCTTGTGCAAAGGTGCCAAGGGTAATTAATGATATGAATAATCATTTCACTCAAAAAAAAAACATATGAATGGTCATTTCAAAAAACATTAAGAAATTATTAAATGGGATATAACTGTTTGGTAATTTGAGCATAGTTGGTAGAAATTAATTTAAATTGTCCTGTCAGTGTACTTCAACTAAGGGTCTTCCAACCTTCGCAAGCATCAAAGATGACTACTCCAATAAGCATAGCTCTAAAAGACTTAATCACTCTCAAACCATACAGTAACAAAGTAAGGTGCATTTTTACTGTACATAACATATGCAATGCAAATTACCACTTGTTCTAATGTCAACTTCACCCAAATTGTCCACCAACTTATGCAGGACCAACAATTCTCTTGTATACCAGAAATTGAGAGAATCGTGAACTAAGACAGCTGGTCCTACTCTACATGTCATGAATGCAAAGTTTCTATCTACTGCAGTGGAAGTTCTACAACCTCCCACAACTGCTAGACAATTGTTACAACAACAATTCAATGGCACTAATAGATTACCTATTTCACATCTGTAAAAAGTATCATTAATGCACTAATAATGTCCTTCTCTACTATGCACATATAACTATTTACAATATACAACTATTGACCTTATACACATTTGTAATTATATTTTACTCTACATTCCACCCTCCTCAAACATAACAATACTTTGTTACATGTTATATGTATCGTATGATCTTGCGAGTTACTGATGGAGAGACTACAGCAGAATTCACTCTAATAGGGAAACAAGCAGAAAATATCATCAACAAGAAGGTTGATATGGTATTTGCAGAATCAAGACGCACTGGCAAAATGATACCCCCATCTCTTGAGAACATCTATGGGAAACATTTTCAGTTACATAAATAACGTTTATCATATGATGTGAATAAAGTGGAACCCGTGCCAGCAATACTCCCCCAACCTCCACAAACTCACACAACACTTCCCAACATTCGCGATGACCATTTCTCCATAGCATCTGAGTCGCGTATATCCACACCAAAAAGAAAAGTGGATCACACAGGACTCTCTCCACAAACTGCCCATCTATTTGTTGAGTATGCACACCGCAATATCTAATTTCAATTATCTCTACTATTTCTTTATTGATCTAATTTCAATTATCTCTACCCTTTCTTTATTTTACTACACGCACTACATCATGTGATCCATTGTAGGTCCTCCATGGACAACCCCACATCATCTCAGTTTTCTGGATCCAAGAGAAAGATTCTGCCCCAACTAAATGAAGGAAATAATAACAGCATGTTACTTCTCTTTTTACTATATTTCACTATTATGTCTATAATCAATTAATTTAACCCTTGACAACTATTAAGGTTCTCTCTCAGACTTATTCCTAGAATATAGATTTGTGTTAGAGAAAACTAAATCAATCTTTATGATTTGTAAACATGTAATTTTTTTTTTATCCATTACCATATTAGAGTTGATAATCTTAGACCACTTTCATCAATAGAAAATCAAGAAAATTAAAATAAGATGTAATCATACAGGTATACAACTAGGTTGACAATCACTAAGACAATCGTCAAGTTACTTCTCCATGTACAACTCTATAATCTTCATATACACTGCTTTGCCTCTTCTTCCTGATCTCACACATTTACCACTTATTTCACCTTTCTGTAATTGTCTACTATTCTTTGCAGTGGTCTTCGCTCTACGGATGATGAAAGCTCTACCGCCACTACACCGTAAATGACATAAGCACAGTGTTACATCATACCACCCAAGTGTAATTGCCATTTTGCTAATCATTTAGTAATAGACTAATGTTTACAAAACTAATGTAGTTATTTATGATTGACAGTACACTTAAAATATGTGACATGCCTGTCACAATTTTTGTTATGTATGATAACTGTTTACATTCTCCAATATTAATGACTACTTTAAGAATTGTTGGCACTCATATTTATTTATGAAATTAGCTACTTACCATATAAGTTTGTGGTAAAAAAATTATTTGTAGTTTTAACCATTTATCTCTTCCTTTTCTCTCCGCATGATTGTTTCAATCTGGCAAACCAAACATTCTCCATACAATGCAAAGAATTCACATCTGAATAAGATTGATCTTGTCCCGACTCCACCCTTTTCCTACACCAGCAAGAGCTCCTTTAACCTTTATATATACTCATTTTTCACAAACCACTGGAGCTACCTACACCTGGTCTAATAAAGAGTTTTTCTCGCACAAACTTCACAACATAATTATTACCTATTTAGAAACCACCACGTGACATATACACAAGTTTTCAGTATAAAACATATGCACCAACATACACAAAGGAAACGGTTGCGGTGTAGCCGCAACTAAGCAACTAGTTAATTTATAAATAAGAAATTAGAGCATTGTTGCACAACTAAGAGTTTAAGACATATCTATAGCTTTCAATCGCAACAAACTTGTAAACATCTTTTTGTGGATTGTTCTATTTTGTATGCCTTAGTTTAGACTTCTCTAACTTTATTAGCATGCGTAGACATGCTTTAGACAGTAGAACTATGTAATTTACTAATTTTTGTAATAAAATGGACTATGCCTCTTAAAAACAAACAAACAAACAAACTTGTAAACATGAACATACGGCCTAATTAATTTGCACAAGGTGCAAAGAGAATGCAATTATTTTAAATAGTAAATAATCTAAAAACACTTATATATAAGAAGTTATACATACTGTGTTGTATTTTATATATCAAATTTTGAAAATGAGAATGTCCTTGTTAGTGTCAAATGCTACTTATCGTTGCCGTTATTTCTGTTATTACAATTATTACTTAGTGTCAAATGCTAATTACTGTTGTATTTTAATATTAAATACTCACACTCTATGTCCTTCACTTGAATTTTGAATCTTCGATCTTTCAGTATAATTCTTTTTTGTCACGAGACGAAAACTGATTCTCATGCAATTTAATTCATCAGTTGCTTATTCTCGATAAATAGCTCATTTAGTTCTTTGTATTATGTATATTTTTTTAGAAAAAAAAGTAACATACACTATTATTTATATTAATCGCAATTGGTTACTAGAGAAACATGTTTTAAGACAAAACTTGTGAAAGACAAGAAAGTAGATAAGAGTTCAAATGTCTTTATTATTTTTTTTTTAACTTTTATAGGAGTATTAAAAAGAAGGAGGAATTTCATATATATCCCTCAAAAACTTCAAAATTACGTATTTCTTCCTTTAAACTTTGAAATTACGTATTTCTCATCTAAACTTCAAAAACACAAATTTATCCATTTTATTGTCTTTTATATTAAAATCTATTTTAAATTTATAAAATATCCATTTTGCCCTTTATTAAAAGTATAACAAATTTGTATCATGTTTAAGAAAAATATCAGTCTTATATTTTGATCGGTTTTCGAAGGAAAATTAGTAATTTTTCTACTTCAGACGAATACACAGTGATATAGTTATACCCTTCTGTATGCATCAGAAGTAAAGAAATGACTCATTTTTTTTTTTTCTCAAAAACTGATCAATTATAAGACCGACAATTTTGCATTTTTTTATATTTATAGTAAACGGTAAATGAGTATTTTATAAATTAAAATGAGTTCTTATTGTTGGTTCCAAAGACACTTAGAGGGGGGGGGGGGGTGAATAGGGCATTTTTAAACTTTAAAACTAAGTTACAAGTCCCTAACGTGTCTTAAAGTTATTATTGGCGGAAACTTGAATAACTAGGTCCTAAACTAGAATATAAAATGTTAAAGTAAAGAGTAGAGTTTAGAGACACTTGACATGAGAGTTGTTTATGGAGTTCGGCACTAACGCCTACGTCTTCGGAGCTCGCGACCTTCGAGATGACGCATCTTTCTTTTCCCAATGAGAAAGGAAGTACAAGATGGAACCGGTGAGCCCTTACAAGCTTTTGAGAAGTCACACGGCCCGAGCATGGAATCAGCTCACAAGCACTTGGGGCTCAAGAATAACAAAGCGAGCAACTAAGGCTAAAAGGTAAAAAGTTGATCTTGCAGGATCACTCTAAGAGTTTGTATATTGGTTGAATAAGGTTGAGATTGATTGTGAATATTGAAGTTGAAGTGCACAAGCAACAATAGTTTTTCTAGATCTGAGAATTTGAAATATTGAAGTTGGAGGCAGCTAGAGTGGTAATTCGAACTTTGATCTTGCTTCTATTTATAGAGAGCTGATAAAAATGAAGTAATTTGGCCCTACCGTTATAACGGTTTCATGTACAGTTATAACGGTTGGTCAACTTGCGCCAGGTTTGGATGTCGTTAACCCTAACGCTAGACTATTGTTGTGATGGTAGCCATCACGGAAGCCTCTGGAAATCCTACTGTTGGGTGACGGTTCCAATCGAATTAATCTGTCACACGCTGGTAGAGAATTTATTTATTCCGTTACAATGGTAGGCCTCACTTAATTTATTCTCAAGCTTATTTTACCAATTTTACAGATTTATTATTCTAATCTTGAGATGATGCTTCTGCTGTCCAATGTCTTGTGCTTCATGACCACATCCTTGATAGTGTATAACAGTTTATTATTTCATCCTTGATATATAATTCTTGAATCTCCTATTGTCATGAACATGCAAAATATTTCAAGACAAGAAAACTGTAAAATTCAAATTATATATGTTTTGCAAATCTAGTCAAACAGACAAGTAGATTATTACACAATCCAACATTCATATGAAATATAATAAAATGAGTAAATTTATGAGTTTTTGAAGTTTAGAGAAAAAAATATGTATTTTTAACCTTTAGAGGGGGAAATACGTATTTTATACATGACATTGCCCCCAAAGAGTTCTATATGTTAATTATTATTTTTTTATAAAATAAGTTAAAAAGATTTTAATATCCAAAATGAATTTCTCATGTGGTTTCTGTGTCCACCAAAAATACATTGGCTAAATTTTATTTTCCATCAAAATTCAAGGACAAGCAACTGTCTTCTCCTGAGTCTTATTCTATGTTCCAATTTAAATTTATGATCTTCCACACAGAAGATATTATCTTTTATTTGTTACTTGATCAAATGCTAGTTCTCTGCAAAATATTAATTAAGTAGCATACATACAATATGCAGCTAAATAAAGTAGGCTTTGAATAAAATAAATTATATTGTACATTATAATTTCTCTAAAATAAATTCATTACTGCTTATGATTTTTTTTTCTTTTACGTGAATTAAGTATTTTGTTTCTATATATTCCTCTGTTTCAGAATATAGAGCCCTCAGTTGAAATCGATACTGTACCCAACAAAAAGAAGCAGCACGAAGTTAATGTTGGTGAGTAGTTAGGTCTCTAGAATTCATTTTATTTCTTATTATCTTATTCTTCAGTTTTCATTATATTCTCTTCATTGCAAAACCACATAATTAAGGTTGTCATCAGAAGATACTTGTCTACTTCTAATTAAAAAAAATTAAAATATTTTTTTTGTCATACTTTATCAGAAAAAAATTACAAAAACATATTTATATTTAAAATAATTATACAATGATACTTTATTCTCAATTTGTTTTTGCCAACCTGATGTATAAAGTTTCCTGCCACTAAATTCTCTCCATCATTTTGGGAACATGCATTTCAGCTATATATCTCAAATTCATTTGGATTCGGTGGCCACAACTCGGTGGTGGTTTTGGCGCCATTCAAGCCATAATTATTAATTTTCGATTTGGTTTATGGTAACGAAAATTGGTGTTTTGTTATCACTGGAAATTAAAGCAGAGCAACCGTAATTAAATCATACGTGTATAAATCATATTTGTATTAACATGATCGCATTAGATTCAGCCGTAGATATTTACAATTATAATCAATCTTAATTTGGCTTATGAACCTCTTTAATTATCTGATGATTTGGTTGGTATAAATCATATTTGTATGCTTAGAAGAATTGACACTCTCAGTTAAAACACTCACTTAATTATGCTTAAGAGTGTATTTCTAGGTTAGAATGAATCTGGTTCTAGAATATATATAAGTAAAGACCATATGTTTCTTGCACAAATAATTGGGTTAAGTATTTTTCTTAAGAAAAAAAATGCGGAGATCAAGCCTTCGGATTCTATAATTGGATCAAATATTAGAACACTTGTTTTAAATCCATAATAGTATACGTAAACTAAATAAAATTTATTTCAAAAAATGCTTCTTTCATACTTAAAAATCATTTAATTAACGCAGTTTTAAGTTTAGAGACCATATTTTCTTGATAAAAATAATTATTTTTCAGCAAA
This sequence comes from Carex arenaria, assembly GCA_964058825.1. NCBI lineage: Eukaryota > Viridiplantae > Streptophyta > Magnoliopsida > Poales > Cyperaceae > Carex > Carex arenaria. The sequence goes on from CAXKVW010000193.1 coordinate 1,116,766, forward strand.
AACTTTATTTGAATAGAAAATCACATTTTATCAGCTGAAAAAAATATTTAAAGTGAAAACATTTGTTTCAAGATGTAAAATGTATTTCCAACCTAGAAAGAATTATTTCAGTGAAAAAAAAAATCATTGTATGGATAAAATGAATTTATTTCAAGTGAAAAACACGTGTCTCAAGTTATAAAACGCATTTCTAGGCTAGAAATGATTAACCTATTTTAAGATAAAAAAGATTCGATTGAAGTTTAAGTATCGTATATATTATTCATGCTAAAAAATCCTATTTAGAGGAAAAATGAATTCATTGAAAGGAAAACACAAGTTTAAGTTATGAAACAGCTTTTACACTAGAAAGAGCATGTTTTAAGCTAGCTAGAAAGAGTATTTTAAGTTTAAGCATCACTTTTCCATACTAGGAAAATTTTACTCAAGCAAAAAACTTACTTCAAGTTTAAAATTGTAGTTCTAGGCTAAAACAAAATTATTTCAATCAAATATACTTGTTTTCAAATTCATGTTCTTAATTAGACTAACAATAATTTAACACGAACGCTTATTATTCCAAGCTAATTAATAAAAACACAATTCTGAATTAATAGGATTTTTTTTTTATGATTAAAGGGTTCCGTGGCTGGTGCATCAGCATAAATTCGGGTATATCTTGATGTTTTTCAAGAAGCATTTTAATTTCCTACACCCAAACATCTATTAGATGCAATTTTTCAGAATTGAATCTGATAGGGTCTTGTTCCCATGGCCCATGACAAAGCAGGCCTCGGACAAAGATGTAGGCTCGGCCTTAGACCCCTAACCCGGGCTAGGCCGCAGCCACGAAGAAAGTCCAGGCCTAGCTGACCTCGCAACACCATCAACGGCCCAGGCCGAAAGCTGCTCGCACCAGGCCCTCACACAAAGGCCAAACGAAAGAAGTAGTAACAGGCCGAATCCCGGCCTGACAAGAGACCAATCAATAAACACGACCGAACTGGGCCTCGCTTGATGCCAGCATCAAGAGGGCCCAGCTCGGCCTCAGCATATTCCCACCGCAGCATGCGGTGCCCTTACCGCCCGTACGGACAACCAGGCCTATTTAAGGCACTGAGCTTCATTTATTGCGGGTTGGACTTTTCACACACTTACTGAGGTATGATAGGGAAGAGTTAAAGACCTCAGACACACACATCAGGCCCACAGCACAGCACTCCACCCCACACATCTCGGCCTGCGGACCCTACGCAGGTCGAGCCCTGTAAACCGAAGGTCCAGCTATACGGCCCGCCTGCATCCGGGAAGGGGCGTATCAACCACCGTGGGGCCAACGCCTTCGCTAGATAGATAAAGGCACCTTCACCTAAAATGTGCGAAACCGAAACCGAAACCTTCGGCCATCACCTTCGCCGGGTAAGGTGACGCTTCGGCCTTCACCTTCGCCGGGTAAGGTGAAGGAGGCTTCACCTTCGCCGGGTTAGGTCAAGCCCTCGCCTTCACCTACGCCGGGTAAGGTCAAGCCCTCGCCTTCACCTTCGCCGAGTAAGGTGACGCCTTTGGCCTTCACTTTCGCCTTCACCTTCGCCGGGTAAGGTGACGCCTTCGGCCTTCACCTTCGCCAGGTAAAGTGACTCTTTCGCCTTCACATTCGCCAGGTTAGGTGATGCCTCCGCCTACACCTTCGCCGGGTAAGGTCAAGCCTGCGCCTTCACCTTCGCCGGGTAAGTTGACGCCTCGGCGGCCTTCACCTTCGCCGGGTTAGGTGACGCCTCGGCCTTCACCTTCGCCGGGTATGGAGAAGCCTCGGCCTTCACCTTCGCCGGGTTAGGTGACGCCTCGGCCCTCACCTTCGCCGGGTTAGGTGACGCCTCGGCCCTCACCTTCGCCGGGTTAGGTGACGCCTCGGCCCTCACCTTCGCCGGGTTAGGTGACGCCTCGGCCCTCACCTTCGCCGGGTTAGGTGACGCCTCGGCCCTCACCTTCGCCGGGTTAGGTGACGCCTTGGCTTTCACCTTCGCCGGGTAAGGTGACGCCTTCGCCTTCACCTTCGCCGGGTAAGGTGACGCCTCGGCCTTCACCTTCGCCGGGTAAGGTGACGCCTTCGGCCTTCACCTTCGCCGGGTAAGGTGACGCCTTCGGCCTTCACCTTCGCCGGGTAAGGTGACTCCTGCGCCTTCACCTTCGCCGGGTAAGGTGAAGCCTGCGCCTTCACCTTCGCCGGTTTAGGTGACGCCTCGGCCTTCACCTTCGCCGGGTAAGGTGACGCCTTCAGCCTTCACCTTCGCTGGGTAAGGTGACGCCTGCGCCTTCACCTTCACGGGGTTAGGTGACGCCTCCGTCTTCACCTTCGCCGGGTTAGGTGACGCCTCCGCCTTCACCTTTGCCGGGTAAGGTGAAGCCTTCGCCTTCACCTTCGCCGGGTTAGGTGACGCCTCGGCCATCACTTTCGCCGGGTAAGGTGACGCCTCGGCCTTCACCTTCGCCGGGTAAGGTGACGCCTTCGGCCTTCACTTTCGCCGGGTAAGGTGACGCCTTCGGCCTTCACCTTCGCCGGGTAAGGTGACTCCTGCGCCTTCACCTTCGCCGGGTAAGGTGAAGCCTGCGCCTTCACCTTTGCCGGTTTAGGTGACGCCTCGGCCTTCACCTTCGCCGGGTAAGGTGACGCCTTCGGCCTTCACCTTCGCCGGGGAAGGTGACGCCTTCGCCTTCACCTTTGCCGGGTAAGGTGACGCCTTCGGCCTTCACCTTCGCCGGGGAAGGTGACGCCTTCGCCTTCACCTTCGCCGGGTAAGGTGACGCCTGCTCCTTCACCTTCGCCTGGCAAGGGGAAGCCTGCGTCTTCACCTTCACGGGGTTAGGTGACGCCTCCGCCTTCACCTTAGCCGGGTTAGGTGACGCCTTCGCCGGGTAAGGTGATGCCTCCGTCTTCACCTTCGCCGGGTTAGGTGACGCCTCTGCCTTCACCTTCGCCGGGTAAGGATAACCCTCCTCCTTCGCCGGGTTAGGTGACGCCTCGGCTTTCACCTTCGCCAGGTAAGGTGACGCCTTCGCCTTCACCTTCGCCGGGTAAGGTGATGCCTTTCGCATTCACCTTCGCTGGGCTAGGTGACGCCTTCGCCTTTACTTTCACCGTATGAAGGTGAAGGGGTCTGGCCTTGAGGTTAGTGTTGTTGTATTACAATATGATTGAAACACCTTTGCTTATATCATTTATCTTACCCCACGCAGGGATGTCTGCGCGAGGGTACGATTATATGTGCTTTATTTTTGCTGCACTAACTTTATTATTGCAGCATACGGCCAGTGAAGACCGCTTCGCCAGGTTACGAGAAAGCCGACCCCCCGGGGCGGTGTAAGAATGAAACCTGGCAAGCAGCAGATGGTGAGGGAAGACTGCGTCGCCTTTGCTTTATTATTGCTGCACTAACTTTATTATTGCAGCAGACGGCCAGTGAAGACTGCTTCACCAGGTTACGTGAAAGCCGACCCTTTGGGGCGGTGTAAGAATGAAACCTGGCAAGCAGCAGATCTCGAGTGAAGGCCGCTTCGCCAGGTTACGAGAAAGCCGACCCCCCGGGGCGGTGTAAGAATGAAACCTGGCAAGCGGCGGATCTCGAGTGAAGACTGTTTCGCCAGGTTACGAGGAAGCCGACCCCTCGGGACGGTGAAAGAATGAAACCTGGTAAGCAGCAGAAGGCGAGTGAAGATTGCTACGCCAGGTACGATTAAGGTGCTTTATTATTGCTGCACTAACTTTATTATTGCTGCAGACGGACAGTGAAGACTGCTTCGCCAGGTTACGAGAAAGCCGACCCCCCGGGGCGGTGTAAGAATGAAACTTGGCAAGCAGCAGATGGCGAGTGAAGACTGCTTCGCCTGTGCTCTATTATTGCTGCACTAACTTTATTATTGCAGCAGACGGCCAGTGAAGACTGCTTCACCAGGTTACGTGAAAGTCGACCCTTTGGGGCGGCGTAGGAATGAAACTTGGCAAGCAGCAGATCTCGAGTGAAGGCCGCTTCACTAGGTTACGTGAAAGCTGACCCCCCGGGGCGGTGTAAGAATGAAACCTGGCAAGCGGCGGATCTCGAGTGAAGACTGCCTCGCCAGGTTACGAGGAAGCCGACCCCTCGGGACGGTGAAAGAATGAAACCTAGTAAGTAGCAGAAGGCGAGTGAAGATTGCTTCGCCAGTTACGATTAAGGTGCTTTATTATTGCTGCACTAACTTTATTATTGCAGCAGACGGCCAGTGAAGACTGCTTCACCAAGTTACGTGAAAGCCGACCCTTTGGGGCGGTGTAAGAATGAAACCTGGTAAGCAGCAGATCTCGAGTGAAGACTGCTTCGCCAGGTTACGAGAAAGCCGACCCCCTGGGGCGGTGTAAGAATAAAACCTGGCAAGCAGCAGATGGCGAGTGAAGATTGCCTTGCCAGGTACGATTAAGGTGCTTTATTATTGCTGCACTAACTTTATTATTCCAGCAGACGGACAGTGAAGACTGCTTTGCCAAGTTACGAGAAAGCCGACCCCACGGGGCAGTGTAAGAATGAAACCTGGCAAGCAGCAGATGGCCAGTGAAGACTTCTTCGGCCAAACAGCGGCAATAAGCCTTGCACTAACACAAACTGTATACCCAACTTATGGTTAAAAAAAAAAAAATGCAATGCCCCGAGGTACCCATGAGCTTGAAAAGCAAGGTGGTCACAGTGTCACCTCAAACCGAATCTCGATGCAAAAGAAATTACGACGTCTCGGTCTAAGGCCCGAAAAACACGGCCTAAAACAACGAAACAGATATGCATGCAAATTTTTTTGTCAAAAGCACATTGTCGATCAATACGGCAAACTAACAGACCGCACAACTCGGAAACACTTCCAGCAGTAAGCCGATAGGCTAACACCAAAAACGACGTGAGGAATAATTAAGTTACCAAAAATGCTATTAAGCCAAGTTGCATTCGGCTCCATGCATCCCTGCTTCAGGGGCAAATGATAGGGCCTTGTTCCCATGGCCCATGACAAAGCAGGCCTCGGACAAAGATGTAGGCTCGGCCTTAGACCCCTAACCCGGGCCAGGCCGCAGCCACAAAGAAAGTCCAGGCCTAGCTGACCTCGCAACACCATCAACGGCCCAGGCCGAAAGCTGCTCGCACCAGGCCCTCACACAAAGGCCAAACGAAAGGAGCAGTAACAGGCCGAATCCCGGCCTGACAAGAGACCAATCAATAAACACGACCGAACTGGGCCTCGCTTGATGCCAGCATCGAGAGGGCCCAGCTCGGCCTCAGCATATTCCCACCGCAGCATGCGGTGCCCTTACCGCCCGTACGGACAACCAGGCCTATTTAAGGCACTGAGCTTCATTTATTGCGGGTTGGACTTTTCACACACTTACTGAGGTATGATAGGGAAGAGTTAAAGACCTCAGACACACACATCAGGCCCACAGCACAGCACTCCACCCCACACATCTCGGCCTGCGGACCCTACGCAGGTCGAGCCCAGTAGACCGAAGGTCCAGCTATACGGCCCGCCTGCATCCGGGAAGGGGCGTATCAGAATCTATATATGTTTCTCCGAAAAGAGACGAAGACCCGTGTCATGCACTAAATTCGCAGTTCATTAAAAGAATTTTATTTAAGATGAAAAATCATATTCTAAGTTATTGGATGTGTTCCTAAACAGAACTAATTTCTATTATAAATTATAGGATGTGTTCCTTAATTAACTAAACAATTAATTAAGGTTGTAAATGAGCTTCAAGTAAGAAAAGAATTATTCCACACAGAGCATTGTTGTTTTCAGCTAAAAAGGCTAATATAAATTGTTTCAAGATGAAAACAATTGGTCTCAAGCTTAAAAAATCATCTCAATTTTAAAAGACTACGTACTTAATTTTATGTTAGAAAAAGTATTTCAAGCATTATAAATTTCAATCTAAATTAAAGAGTTGCTTTAAGCTGAAGAAATTTATGTCGGGATCAAAAATCCATTTAGCAGGAAATTAAATATTGTTTTAAAAATAAAACACTTCCATCTCGAGTTATTTTTGTCTAAAAACATCATTAATTGAGTTTTTGAAGAACAAATTGCACATTTTAGTATCTGATAAATTATTTAAATACTAAAATGTGCAATTTGTTTAGACGAATTGCACATTTTAGTATACTGAAATCAATTCTTTTGTGCACATTTTAGTATACTGAAATCAATTCTTGTGTTGCACATTTTGTCTAAAAACATCATTAATTGAGTTCTTTTTTTTAATCTTATTATATCGGTAATATATCGTGGAACAGATATAGACGAAAATATTTTCATTTAACATATATTACGAGTTACCCGTTACGCATAAGGAAAGAATTTCGTTAGATAAATAAAGCCATGACAAAAAGTTACGACTGAGGCTATATATGGTAGGGAAAATTGGTTATTTGCTACTCCAAAATCTTCAAATATGAAAAATGCCATCACAAAACTATAAATCTGAAAAATACCTCTAAACTTGATTAATTCTTAAATTTGCCACAAATACACAATTTTTATACTTTTTTTATTTACAATTAACTGAAAAATACAGTTTTGAGATACATATTTTTGTATTTCCCTATATACTCTTCAGACCCCTCATTATACATATCTCAAAACTGTATTTTTCAGCTAATTTTTAATAAAAAAAAGTATAAAAATTGTGTATTTGTGGCAAATTTAAGAATTAACTAAGTTTAGAGTGGTATTTTTCAGATTTATAGTTTCGTGATGGTATTTTTCAGATTTGAAGGTTTTGGAGTGAAAAATAACCAATTTTCCCTATATGGTAATATGCATATTATGGATTAATATTTGTTATGGATTCATATTTTTATTTTTAAAATTTAAACAATTAATTTGAACAGTTTAATATAATTTTACTATCAAATTATAGTTGTAGATTAAATTTTATATTTTTTAGAATATTTTTACTATCTCTTAGAGAGGTAGAAAGTCGCTATTTTTGAATAATCCAAATTTTTTAAATGAAGTGATTTAATATATCTAAAATAATAGTAAAAAAATTCTAAAAAATATAAGAATTGGTCTGTAAGTACACTTTCATATGAAAGATCATATTGAATGGTTCCTACCGACTGTTTGAATTTTAAAAATAAAAATATGCATACTTTTTGTAAACCGTTGTGTAATATGCATATTAACATAGCTATTCTCTGTGAATCACGAACTTAGTGCAGTAACACGAATCCTCGTCCCTCTTATAAGAGAATGCATGTTTAATTCTAAAAAATAGTACGTATAAAATATGCTGGAGTGCTCGGTGTACCGGATGGGCCGAAATTTTTATTAATATTCAAATTAATAAATTAATTTAACAATCTATACAATTTTTATAAAGAATTTAAAAAGTATCCAAACCGATGACAGTGTAATCGGTTTCAGAAGATTAAACCGATCACAAACTCGTTGGTCACAGAAAATTAAAACCGCTGACAATGTCATCTTTGTCATCGGTTTCAGAAGCTAGAACCGATGACAATGTCATCGGTTGAAATTTAAAATAATTTTTCATTTAATTAATTAATTAATTTATTTTATTAAAATATTAGAAATGTTTTTATAATTTTTTTGAAATTAGATATAATACTATATAATTTGATTTATTAGAAATACTTAAACAAATAACCCGGATCAATATTTTTCAGATCGAATTTTTCGCGACTGTAAGACAAATTAAAATATTTCTTTGTGTGTTATTGGAAAGAAATAAAAATGCTTTGAATCTGAATTATTGATCCCGATTCAAAAGTCACTTCTAGGTAAATATAGAAAATATTATGGTCTTTCTATTTTTGAAAAAAAAATACACGCAACTTTGTAATCATTACAAAAAGGTATTTTAATCTGAGTCGTTCATTGTTTTAGTCTGATATAATTCTCGCATCAAAAAGTGTGCATTCTGCATCAAAAATCGTGCATAAATATATTATGCAAATTTTTTGGCAGAATTTGGTTGAAATCGATGACAAGGTCATCGGTTATAATTTCAGAAACCGATGACATTGTTATCGGTTCTAGCTTCTGAAACCGATGACATTGTCATCGGTTTCGATGGATTTCGAATTTCATTAAAAAATTGTATAGATTGTTAAATTTATTATTTTTTTTGTATATTAATAAAAATTTCGGCATGTACGAGGTCTGTTAGTTACTAAGGTTGACCGACGTCCTAAGGTTTGGGCCTTTTGGGAGGTTATCAATTTCCTCGGAGCTGAGGTTGTGATATAAGCCTGTTAGTTAATTAAGGCCGGATAGATGGGCCAAGGCCTTCTATTGTAAAATGTGGGGAATTGAAAGCTCCTTTTATTTCTCACCTTATTAATTTGTCTGTTGTTTTCTAAAGGTCTTGTTTTGTAAACTTAAGATAATTACTTCAGAGTATTGTAGTAAAAATTTTGAGCATGATCAGATAATTTGAGGTTGAAATGCATATATAAATTCAAATATTACATGTCAAAATTAAAAAAGAAACTGTCACATATGATCTTTATTATTTTTTATACACATATAAAATATTACAACATTTCTATGTTATTTTAATCGGTACTAAGAACTTCTAAACATATACTTTATATGAATAATTTATGGATGTTACTTTTTCAACTTAATAATTTATAATTCATAAAATAAATAAATGCTAAACTTTTATGTAGAAAATAATATATATATATATATATCACATCTAACAATTTGTTTTGATATGTGAGCTTAAATTTTTGTTATCAGAAAATTAAAAAGTAGAGAAATGGAGGTACAAAAAATGTAGGAATATTAACCCTCCTCTACTTCAATATATCAAACAAATTTGAAGTCTTAGGTTGGGTTAAGCAGCTGGCATGATAAAGGTTAGGTATGGAAAGTCAAAACCACAAAACAGAGTAGATTTTATAGGTGCAAATCTTGGAGGGACATTGAATTAAACATAGCTAAGTTGTTTACGAAATGACTATAATTTTTCAATGTCCATTTTTAATTTCCCTTTGGACCATTTAATACTCTGTTTCATGTATCATATATATCATAAAGCATCATTACCTGTGGTGTTATAGTGTCCTTAAACTAAAGAATACATAAAAAGAAACAATTATAATTTATAAAAGGGAGCCAAGTCCAAATTTATTTGAAGTTTATATGTTCGAATCAAAGTTCTTCACTTCATAAAAAAAATGAATTGACCCTTCAATTTTTTTTTTCTGTGTTTTTCAACACACTTGACATGTTTTTGATATCATTAAAGAAGAAATTTACGACATAAAACTTTTGCTCAAGTTTTTGTTTTCATGTCCATACTTTTTATTTTCTCTGATCAACTCTTTTTATGGCCTCTATTCATATGGTCGCATAATCTAATTCAGATCAACAAGGAACGGGCCGGTGTGAGACTTGGCAGCGGCATCGGTGGGGTGAGTGTCTTTTCTGATGGCATTGAAAACCTAATAGGGAAGGGTGTCCGAAAAATGTGCCCCTTTTTCATCCCTTACCTTATAATCAACATGGGATCGGCACTTCTCGCCATAGATATCGGATTCATGGGCCCAAACTACTCCATATCTACCGCATGCGCCACTTCCAACTACTGCTTTCATGCAGCCGCTAATCATATATCAGAAGAGGTGAATCTGATATAATTCTGGCAGGTGGGACCGATGCTTTTATTGTGCCTAGCGGCATGGGCGGTTTCAGTGCATGCAGGTAGTATTGTTTGTACAACTTACAACCATAAAAGGTGATTAAATTTATACAATTGTGTCCTAGATAATTTTTCTACAATTATTAAAATAAAAAATAAGAGCCACAACATTTTTCTCATGTAGGGTTCTTTCAACAAGAAATGATGGTCCAAAAACTGCTTCTAGGCCGTGGGACATTGATCGTGATGGTTTTGTTATGGGTGAAGGGGCAGGTGTTCTGGTAAATGCTAAGTTAATTACAACAAAGAAATATCTGAATTTTTCTTTTCTTTTATTGTAACACCATAATATTAATTTCATCTCAAATTAGTTGATGATGATGGAGCACCAGAGGAGGTACATTCAACTTTTTTTTTTTTTTTTTTTTCCATCTGTACAAATAATTAATTAGTTATTAATTATGAATATCAGGTGAACTATATAAACCCTCATGCCACGTCCACTCCTCTCGGTGATCTTGCGGAAGTCAATCCTATAAAACAAGTTTTCAAACATACAACAGATATCAAGATGAATGGAACAAAGATAGTCACTCATTTTTCAGTTCAGTCCCTACAGAATTTTTATTCATGAAACATTCTGATATAAATCAAGGAAGAAAGATAAGGACCACAATATATATATTATAATTTTTCTAAATTAATATGTCTCTAGCTAGCGTCACCATCATATATAGAGGATTAATGAAGATACTAGGTACAAAATGATATTGACGTCTTTTTTGAATTAATTGAGGAACCATCAACATGACTCGCCCATTAAAAGTACTCAGTTATAATAGAGATTTTTTTATAAACCATAAATGGAAAAATCAAATTTAGAATTCCAGTATGAGTGATTTAGTTTTTATAAAAACCATAAAGAACGAGTTGCAAACTCGTTCCTCACATTTTTTTTCCCAGAGAACGAGTTGGCAACTCGTTCTTTATTTTTTTTTTCATTTTTTTTACATAAAAAACTATTTTTTAAGTGGAGAACGAGTTGCCAATTCGTTCTCCAATATTATATAATTTTTTTTAAAGATTTGCTTATAAATTATAAAATGTGAAAAATAAAAATATAAAATGTAAAACACACAATTAATGCAAAATTACTATAAATTGTTTTTACTAACTTGATATTTCTATACAAAAAAAAATCATATTTTTAGTTATTTAATATTAATTATTTGATTAAGCTAAGAACATTTTCCTTCCAAAAAATATTATTTATGTGATTTAGAAAACATTGAGCATATTTTCATTGTGTAAATATTTTTTTTGGTTTTTTCTACCGACTAAATATCTTTAATGTTATTTTTGGAAATTTTAGATTTTATTCTTTCATTTTAGTTAGTAAATCTGTTAAAGTGATAATATTTATTAAGCTAAAACTACTACTCATATTAGTAATATAAAATATTTCAATTCTCTGATTAAATAAAATATATATATGTTGATAAAATAATTAAGTAAATATGTGAAACAACGCAAGACATCACACCCAATTAATTGACATATATTCTCAGTCTGCGAGGTCTTCTTTCAAAATCACATAATTAATATTTTTTTGAAGGAAAATGCCCTTAGCTTAATCAAATAATTAATATTAAATAACTAAAAATATGATTTTTTTTGTATAGAAATATCAAGATAGTAAAAACAATTTATAGTAATTTTGCATTAATTGTGTGTTTTACATTTTATATTTTCATTTTTCACATTTTATAATTTACAAGCAAATCTTAAAATAAAAAATATTATATAATATTGGAGAACGAATTAGCAACTCGTTCTCCACTTAAAAAATAGTTTTTTCGATAAAAAATGAAAAAAAATCAAGAACGAGTTGCCAACTCGTTCTTTGGGGAAAAAAAATGTGGGGAACGAGTTGGCAACTTGTTCTTTATGGTTTTTATGAAAACCAAAACACTTATACTGGAATCATAAATTCGATTTTTCCATTTATGGTTTATAAAAAAATCTCGTTATATTAGATGGGGACAATAATGTAATAAATTTTTCAGGACAGGAGAAAGTAGTTGAAGCATTAATTGTACCTAGAGCAATTAAATTAGGATGCTGGTGGTACACATTTTAGGTTATCTATTGTGAAGTGCTATTTGTCACGTCACAAAGGCGACAACTGGCACGCCTGTTGACCAGTAAGCATCTGGGTTTCATCGGAGTTTCGGGTTGTCCAATGTAAATTAATTATTGTTAAGGCAAATGGTTCTATGGACATAAGGACTAATTTGTAAAATGAACATATTTTTATTTTCAAAGTTCAAACAGTCGATCCGAACCGTTCATCTTGTTCTCCATATTAATATGTGCTTGGATACCAAATTTTACATTTTTCTGAATTTTTTACTATTTATTAAGATGGGTACAAAAAATATTAAATTCAGACCATTGAATTTTGTACCCATCTTAATAAATAGTAAAAAAATTCAGAAAAATGTAAAATTTGGTTTCCAAGCACATATTAATATGGAGAACAAGATGAACGGTTCGGATCGACTGTTTGAACTTTGAAAATAAAAATATATTCATTTTACAAATAGGTCCTTATGTCCATAGAAGCATCACTCGTAATTATTTCATAATAACAGTATCACGGCCACTGACCTAATTACTCATAGATGCTCGAAAAACCTCCACATTATTGAACTTTGAGCATACAGGTTCCAAATGAACAAGAACAACACAGGTAGGGCATTGTCTAGGGGGAGGCCATTGCAACCATCAAAGCAATAACTACTGGTTGGTTGCACCCAACCATTAACCAATTTGTAAGTGTACCTTTCAATTATAATTTATAAAACATCAATTATGAATTAGGTACTGAAGTTGTTGTAAAATGGTGATATTAAATGAAACTTGATAAAAAAATAAGAGAACTTCAATGAGAATTAAGTATTTTATTACTGTTCTTTCTATACATTACAGAATATAGAGCCCTCAGTTGAATTGATACTGTACCAAACAAAAAAAAAAAGCAGCACGAAGTTAACGTTGGTGAGTACGTACTTGCGTCTCTAAATCTTAATTTTTGTATTTATTATTACCTTTTTTTTTTTTTTGCATTTTCCTCTGAATTATCTCCCTAAAACTTGGAAATATGCATTTCAGCTATCTCAACTTCATTTGGATTTGGCGGCCACAACTCGGTGGTAGTTTTCGCTCCTTTCAGGCCATAATTATTCTCAAATTTTCTTTTCAATAGTGAACATTGTTCTTTCTTCCCTTTGAATAATTAAGATTATAGAAATGAGGGAGGCTCATTTGTTGCATGTATGTCTAATTGCAAGCAAAGACTTGGCAATTTTACAACATTTTTTTTTGAAACCCTGATAGTGGCAATTTTACAGCATTTTTATAGACAGTTTTGGTAGCAGTGTACCTCTTTTACGTTCAATCTTTTTATTTGAATTGTTTCCTTCGTAAATAATGCTGTTTTTTTGTTTTGTTTTGTTTAGGATTTTTTAATTAAAGAGACTCAGCCGTTTAATTTTCTAAATTGTTTTCTGCGTCTTGATGACCGAAATGGTACACTCTACTTTTAGTTTATAAATTAATATACTTTTTAACTCTAATTTTATTTACGATTTAGATTACAAGCGCATAATCCTATCGCATAATATAATTGGAGTATTAATCTACAGAGATAGTGTATTATGTATTAGATTATAAACAATTTTTCACTAGTTCTCGATAGATTAATTCGAATATTTTGAGTTGAATGCGGTGACACTACTTTGTGATTGGCTGAAATAGAGAGAGATTCTTTAGGGTTCAGGTTTCGCTATCATTCCTAGTCATGCTGACATCTGTTTTCGGCTTCTGTCTATGCTGCATGCGGCATTGTCACTATTGTGTGCGGTATAGATCATTCGCAGGCTACTCCGCATGGGGCACTGTCACTACCCACAGAGTATCCTGTGTGCTTTGTTATGCGTTTTTAAAAGTTTTCTGATCTTTCGATTAGCTTTTAGGCTATCAAGACTAAAGTATTTTATATACAAAATTATATTATTTTCTTATACTACCCGGGCCCGTAGTTGAAATATTCCAAACCCCCTCACCTAATCTAGATTTTTTCTAATATTGTTCCAATTAAGTCTAGTTTGTCTGTAGAGAGACCAAACTTAGCCTAAGATGCTTTTTATTCTATCTCGCCAAGGGAGTCTCTTGAGTTCTAACCCTAGTCTTTGAACCGCTATCAAGCCTCGTTAGCCGAAGTGTTAGCACTTACAATGATTATCCTTCTCACACAAGGATGCAATCGATTTTGAAACCGCTGCCAACCCTAGTCTTTAAACCATTGTCAAATCTAGTTTGTCCGTAGAGAGTACTACTAATGTCATAACGTTATAATTTTAGCTTAAGTTATAATGAGTCATTTTTTGTATTTTTAAAGATTGAACAGTCGATTCAAACTCTGTGTTAGTACACTTCACAGAGTTATCAGTATTCATATAGCATACTGTTCCGCATTTTCTTTCATTTACTTGATTTTCAGTTTCAATTTCACTTTGTTTACATTTTACATTTTTTATGCAGCTCAACAGTCTTGACTTTTGAGCAATGCTTTTGCTTTTACTTATTTTGGTGGTTACTAATCTTTTGTAACTGAACCTTTTCAATCAATACAAATGAGGGCATGACCAACATTTTACTGAAAAAAAATATAAATGTAATTGGCCGTTTTATCTTTGTACTGAAAACTTGGTATTTTTTTTTTCATTACTACGAGCTATGTTATACTGAAAACCTTTTTCTATATCACTTGTGCTGTATTCAAAACATAACATTCTTGATATACTACAGTTGCCAAATAAATACAAAAGAGTGAGGCTATACCGTATTATGCATTTTTACTATTTTTTAGATGTGTAGAAAACCACTTTAGCATCTAAAGATTCTAGACCATTCAAAAGTAATACTACTTAGAAAATAATAATAAAAAATATATAAAATAATATACAATTTAGTTTGCAAGTATATTTTTGTACAAAGATCGTGTCAATTAATTCATATTGATTATCTGGATTTTGAAAATAAAAATAAAAATTCATAATATAAAACTTACATGCTATGCATAATACCATAGGCTAGGGTTGCAAACAAATCGAACCAAATCGAACTTACTCTAGTTTGAGTTTGGTTTGAATTAATTTCGAACTAGGTTTTGATTGAATTAATTTCAAACAAACTCTATTTTGAATCGAATTTTTTACAAACTCAATTTCGAATTTTTTACGAACTTTTTTACGACAAGGAAGAGTGATCGTAGTCGCCGAGAGCGAGAGGTAAAAGTCAGCTAGGGTTTCAGAACCAAGAGCGAGAGTTACAACTTACGAGTTATGACTTATGACTGGGTGGCCTTATGTTTTAAGTCATCAGCGAACATAAATCATCAGCGGAAATTAACGATTCATGTTACTTTGAGATTCGATCTAGAATAGTTTACGAACTTATTTCGAACGAACCAAGTCCAATTTGAGCTTAGTTTGAATTATTTTCAAACTGAGAGCGAGAGTTACGAATTACGAGTTATGACTTATGACTAGTGCAGCCTTATGTTTTAACTTTTAAGTCATCAGCAAACATAAGTCATCAAAGAAAATCACCCGTTTAAGTTTCGACACAATTTTAAGGTCCATCCGGCATTTCAAATTATAGAGTTTTCTATTTGCTGCTGTCCCTCCAAGTATATTATATTACTTTAGGTCTCAACAGCCACTGATTTCCACCATTTGGTTAACTAGTGTCGCATATGTCAAGTTCATCAATTCGGTATCATGTTGAGAAAACTTGCAAAACAATTAATGATAAATTTATAAATTATATGACTAAATTTGGGGGAAAAAAAAAGGCAAGTTCTTGTGTCAAGCTTTGGAGTGTGTTTCTTATCATTAGTTATCAACAATCATATTTAGATATATGCATCAGAGGCGGACCTAGATCAAAGAAATGGAAATAAACTAATCCTCATTTTTTTAAAAGAATTTTGTATTTACATATGATTTTTAATTATTTTAGAGTAAAAAGTTATGGTATAGAAAATTTGATCAATTCTCCATAGGAAAATTTTATATAATTGATTATCATTGTGTGTTTGACTCCTCTAATTTGAAAGTCTAGCTCCGCTCCTGTTTTACAGTTTATTTAAGTAAATAGATTTTAAAAAAATGCGTATGTGGGCTTCTTATGGTATTCAATATAGAGAGTTGATCACTTGAATGTATATTTTGAAAATTAATAATGAATTTTAAAAAAAAATCAAATCAAATCGGAAATTAAACAGTAAATTTATTGATATGTTTTATATAGCATGATAATCAAATTTTATACGATTTAAGTATTATCTGATAATGCATCAATAACCCTTAAATTTGAAATTTTGAAATTTCAAATTATTTGATGTATAGTGGAACATAAATCAAATTCCATTATATATTATAAACATGATATGAACAATATAGATCATACATGTAATATAAATTCTAAAATTGAATTTTACTTTTGAAAATTGTCATTATTGTTAAAACAAAGAATTGTCGAGTGATCTCTTGTTTTTTTTTTAACATTACAACTGGAAACAATTGCACTTTTTTGGATTTCATTGTTTACGCTCCCCTGGTTGATATATCTCCTCAACAACTAGTGTCGGATTTTCATTATTCGGTCAACCAATGTCATGTTCAATATGACAATTTATGAAAAATTTACAAATTATATGTCCTAATTTGAATAAAAACAATAAGTCCATGTACCATGTACCGTGTACGGGTGGTTTTCCCACAGATAGTCAAATAGTACAAGGTTGGTGAAAATTATAGAGCCTGACCTAGAAAATTGTCATGTTTAGAAATAATTAGGTAGATATATTAATAACAGTTGTGTTAGCTTGATCTTTAATATTTAATAATTATTGATTTTAGAAGTTTGAACCTTCCAAACTTGATATTGTACAAGTTTGGTTTCTATTCGCATTATAGCATAAATATAGAAAAACTTAGCTATGCAGTATGCACTATAAAAGATATCACTATTCTATATTTGAAATTTTCTATAAAATTATAATTTTAAAATAA
Source organism: Carex arenaria (assembly GCA_964058825.1). NCBI lineage: Eukaryota > Viridiplantae > Streptophyta > Magnoliopsida > Poales > Cyperaceae > Carex > Carex arenaria. The sequence goes on from CAXKVW010000193.1 coordinate 1,133,578, forward strand.
CCTACACCACTACAACAAGAAAATGGTAAGCTAGGTTGTGCTTTTTCGAAATTATTTTAAAGTTTCAATGTTGTGAAATATTTGTGCAAAAAGAAAATTTTGAGAATTGAAAAACTGAAAGCTTATGATGCAAAATTGACAAAATTTTAAGAGTGGGTCTATGGTACTATGCATATCATGATTTAGTCCATAATACGGATCAATATTTTCGTTTTCAAAGTTCTAACGGTTGATCTGAATCGTTCAAATTTTCTTTTTACGCTCAACTTTGTAGTAAATTAATTCGATATAAAATTGATATGTAAATGCATTACTGGTGAAGTAGATTGATTTCAACAGAAACGCTACCATTTGATCTAGTGGTAAAAGTAAAAACACATATATTTTATGTAAGAGGTCGTGGGTTTGCAAATCCACATGGGTAAAATATTTTGTTACAAATGTTGAAATAAGAATCTTGAATAACTTGACCTCTATTATTCATTTAAAAAAGAAAAAATTACTTTCAACCGTTTGGATATTTGTCATTTTAAGTTTTTTTTTTTTTTTATAGATTTTGAGGTTAAAGATCGTCAAATAATACCTAGCTGTACTCGTACAAATTTCGTCTAAACACAAAAAAGAAGAAGAAAGTAAATTCGCCCACCAGAAAGGTTTAAGAGTACATTTTTTCTTGGAACAATAGTGAAAGGTGTATATTGGATTGATGTCTTGTTTTTCTCTCACTTTAATTTTTTATATACAAAAAAAAGTGTCAGGGTCATTAAAAAAAGAAAATTTTGAAATTATACATTAACAGTGTCATATTTCATAAAAAATCTCTCTAAAAAAATTAATAGAAGTCAGGTTTCTCTCTAAAATTACGTGCCCAAAACAAATTCTGACAGCAATATTTGGCCGTAACTGCAGTAAAAATTAGTTGGAATCACACGTACTTTACAGCGTAACAAAATGTTTTTGGGGGCAGAGCAAAGAATTTCGTATAAAAGTTCCTTTCTAGGATATTAATTTTAGAAATGAAAAAGGAAAACATCTGGACCGTTTAGTAATTTATCGGATATTAATTTTGCGAAGGAGATGCATGTAGATAACAGTAGAAGTCATTTGTCAGCAGTAACTTAATTTTTGAGTTACTACGTAACGAATTGAGACTGTCCGATAAGTAGTTACACGAATATTGAAGGACGCCGTGCATTACTGGTGTGGCTCAGATTGGCCTGGTTTACCATGGAACGGTCAGGATTATAAATTCAACATCTGAGTTCATGGAGAGGAGTATGGACTCATGTCAGGTCAGGCGCTTCTATAATTTGTGGGAAATAAACCCATTAGCTCTGCTCTAAGTGTTCAGTTTCAGGCTTACAGCTAAGCGAGTGAGAGAGAGAGAGAGAGAGAGAGTCTTGTACGATGCATCAATCTCTCCTCCTCCTCCCCCAGCCTTCTCTCTCAGCGCGTCCAATTCGCCGGGATGCTGCTCCACCGCCTCTTCGCCGCCGTCTCCACCGCGTCTCCGCGTCCGCCGCCACCGTCGCGGCGCCGCGCAGAGAGACGGATCCGAAGAAGCGAGTCGTTATAACTGGAATGGGGCTCGTTTCTGTCTTTGGAAACGACGTGGATACGTATTACGAGAAATTGTTGGAAGGGGAGAGTGGGATTGGGCCGATAGATCGGTTCGATGCGTCGAAATTTCCGACGAGATTCGCTGGACAGATTCGGGGGTTTTCGTCGGAGGGATATATAGATGGGAAGAACGACAGGAGGCTGGATGATTGTTTGAGGTATTGCATCGTTAGTGGGAAGAAGGCTCTAGAAAGCGCCGGGATTGGTCTTGGTTCTGAAGGGCATAAGAAGGTAATCTTGATTCGTTTTTTGTTGTTCTAGTTTTGGTGATTTCAACTTAATTGTGCTCGAGTTTTAGAGAGAAATTTGCAAATTCAAGGTGCATGTCTTAAAATATGGATTAAGTTCTGGAGCTTCATAGATTTGATTGTAAAGAAAATGAATCTGTGATAGATCTGTTTGGGAAAAATTGGAGTTCTATGTTTATTCATTTGTTATTATCATTATAATGAATTGTTCAATCGATCAACATTCATTAAATCAAATTATGGAATTGTGATGATGGGGAACTAATAGTTTTTCAGTGGTCAATTTCAGGTAGATCATTTCCGTACTTTAGATTTCCATTATATATATAACTGATTAAGATTTTTATTTAATTTATGTATACGTTGTACCCTTGCATGTCACCTTCAAAAGGAATATGGTTCACCTATCTCCACCAATAAAGGGTCCCGAAGATTTGGTGAACTCTTTCAAGTTGTCTGATTTACAAAGACTGTTTTATATTATGCCCATATAATATTGATAATACCAAATATAGTGAATTCATTCATTCAATGAATTTTTACGGCTGAAAGTATTATTTTGTTTTATAATCAAAAGCTTCAGTGTTTAAAATCATATAATTTCTCCTATTTCAGATCGACAAGGTACGTGGTGGTGTACTAGTTGGCACTGGTATGGGAGGCCTTACTGTATTCTCTGATGGAGTGCAAGCCTTACTTGACAAGGGATACCGCAAAATCACCCCATTTTTCATCCCCTATGCGATTACCAACATGGGATCTGCACTTCTGGGTATGGATGTCGGGTTCATGGGGCCCAATTATTCCATCTCCACAGCATGTGCCACTTCCAACTACTGCTTTTACGCAGCTGCAAATCATATCAGGAGAGGCGAGGCTGATATCATGCTGGCTGGTGGGACCGAGGCAGCCATTATTCCTATTGGTGTGGGAGGATTTGTTGCATGCAGGTAAGGATATGCATGAATCATCAAAACCTAGTTATGCAAATGTGCCAACTTCCTATTCTCATGTTTTAGTATATTTTATTGATCCTACAAAAAAAAAAGACTTATGCACAATTGCTGCTAGATTCCTCTTAAATTGGATCCTTAATTTAACAAAAAGAAAGTGACATGCACTTGTTGAGATACTTATTAAATGTGGTTGGTATGGATCATCCTATGTGAGACCTGACCCATTAACACCTTACTTGCATGCAGAGCTCTTTCACAGAGAAATGATGATCCCAAAACCGCTTCGAGGCCATGGGACAAGGATCGTGATGGCTTCGTCATGGGTGAGGGAGCTGGTGTTCTGGTACTTCTACATATAATTAAAATAATTAATCAGTCATCAATTCATGGATTTTCAATATGTTATTGACATGGCTTTCATTCGTGAAAAAGGTAATGGAGAGCTTGGAGCATGCAATGAAACGGGATGCTCCGATAATTGCGGAGTATCTAGGCGGTGCAGTGAATTGCGACGCGTATCACATGACTGATCCTAGGGCTGACGGACTTGGTGTTTCTTCTTGCATCAAACAAAGTCTTGAGGATGCTGGAGTTGCACTGGAGGAGGTAGCATTTTCTCTTATTCTTCCCGTAGACATTTTTTTTTCTTAGAACTAAGGTGTAGTACTTAGGATGCATGACCTCCTGGAAAGTCTATGTGTTGCTGATTTCATTTCTAGCCTACCCCAACTTATTTGGGAATAGAGGTTTTGAAGAAGAAGAAGAACTAAGGTGCACTTGTGGATTAATTTTCAGGTGAACTACATAAATGCACATGCGACGTCGACTCTGGCTGGTGATCTTGCTGAAGTCAATGCAATCAAGCAAGTTTTCAAGGGCTCGTCTGAGATTAAGATGAACGGAACCAAGGTTTATTTTTTTACTTTTGCTATTGAGACTCATCAGTTTTTTTATTTGTTATTTATATTATATAGTTCTTTCTGATGTAATACTTGTTTTCTCTTTGTATATATGAAACTTTTTTCATCTCTGTATGTAGTCTATGATAGGGCATTGTCTTGGGGCAGCAGGAGGATTAGAGGCAATTGCAACTATTAAAGCAATAAATACTGGCTGGTTGCACCCCACTATCAACCAATTTGTAAGTTCATTGTGTATTATTTGTATTTGATCGCCTTTCAGTAGTTACTGTATTTTACATTATGTTTTCATCTCGATTGTAGACTTCATCTTTTAGAGAACTAATAAAAGATATAAGCTATCTTTCACCATCAAACAAAACAGATATGTTTGAACATTGAGATATTATTTTTATTCAGATTCAAGTTTATTGAGATATTCTTTTTAACAATGTATGTAGAATATTGAGTCTGCTGTTGAATTTGATACTGTACCAAATGAGAGAAAGCAGCATGAAATCAATGTTGGTGAGTAGCTGATTTATCTTGTAATTGTTCCTCTTTCTGTAATTATTTTTACCTAAGATTATTATCCATAATTTAACATGCATTTTTTGCAGCAATCTCAAACTCATTTGGATTTGGCGGGCACAACTCAGTGGTGGTTTTTGCCCCTTTCAAGCCATGACCGGGTCTCACTTAATTTATCTCTAGTGAATAATTTGGTCTGTTTTTTTTGTGTTTTTTTTTTTTTTCCTGTTCGCGTAGCAAAATTCCATGCAAGGGGGGTTAAGTAATGACCTCTCAGTATTTAATTCTAAAGCCACCTCTGTGCCCATGTGTTGGCTGTGTTTGCATCCGCATGCATGTGCTGCTTGGGTGTGTGGGAGAGTTGTTTGGTAGGGTTTTGAGAACTTTATAGAGGCAATTTTTGTAAAATTGAGGATCAGTTTGGATAGTCTTATCGCGATTCATTTTTTTTTTCTCTTGTGGATCATGATCATTATCGTTTGTTCTCGTTAACCCCGGTCCAGTGGAGCCTATTAACCCTCTCTGCTGGCCCGGCTCGGCCCAAGGCAAATTGGGATCCCCTCAGGTAGTACCGGAATCGCATCCTCTGCTGCACTTTTATTGTGCAGCAGGATGTTGTACTTTTAATCTAGTCCGTTCGTTTTTTATCGGACAGAAGAAATAAGATTTTGACACGAATTTTAAAGCAAAATTAATACTGCTCCCTCCATCCGAGCACTTACCGGCTGAGATTAAATCTAGGCCGTCCAAAAGTGCAGCATCATGCTGCACAATAAAAGTGCAGCAGAGGATGCGGTTCCCTCAGGTACCTGACGTGATTATGTTAAATCTGAACCGTCTCTCAACATGAATCTCAAAGTGGTACCGGAAATTTAAACATGTCTGAATTATTTATTCGACTCGACTAGAAGCTAACCTGACAGAATAAAATGAAGTATCGGAGAGGATCTCGACTCGCCTAAGGCAGGGACAGTTAGGGGTGTAAATGGTCGGATATGGATTAGATAGTGGTCAAACTGTATCCTTATCCGTAATACCTTTTCAATACCGATGCGAATACGGATAGTCTCAGATACGGATACGGATACGGATTGAATATTAAACGAATACAGATACGGATCGGATATCAGACAGATACGAATATAAATCGGATAATTAAAAATAAATTACTAATATACATTCTAGTAAATAATAACATTTAAATATTTTTTTTATTCATAAATTAGATCTAATATTTTTTATAATAAGTTTGTTGGTTACAAAACATACATCATATTATCAAAACAGTAGTCACTAATTATATTAGTGTTATATTGTTTTTTTTTTAAAGAAGTGGTTCCATCCACCGATTTTCCATTAATAAGAAAACCTACAAATGTTTACTGGTGCCACTACGCTGGGACCAAATATCCAATACATCAAAGCATCTGCTGGTATTGAGAAATACCACTAACCCTAATCTAAGATCTCAAAAAACCACCTGATAACAAACATTCAAGATCATCCTAAAACAAAACAAGATAAGCATAGCAGTATATAACAAAACATAGTAAACATATTAGTGTTATATTGTTCATCAGGATATATATGTATACGCAGTTTACTAAATCATTAGTATGTATATGCAACTTAATAAATCAATTTAATAACATAAAAATATTTGTTGGAGTTTAGGGGTTAAACGGTCGGATACGGATAGTTAAAAAATTTACTGTATCCTTATTTGTTAAAAAATTTCGGATACAGATCGGATAATTTAAGTAATTTTCTGAATTTGGATCCGGATGGAATTGGATAATATCCGATCCGTTTACACCCCTAGGGACAGCAGTAAAGAAACTGGGCCATAGCACACCAACTCGCTAAAGGTCACATCTACTAGAATTCAGATCCAGTGAAGTAATCAATTTTTGAGTTTTAGATAGGAACCGTCTTATTTGAATCTGCAACAATTCATTCCAAAGTGGAACACACACATTCTGAGAATGAATTCGAATTCCAAGGCAATCTCGAAGGACAATTTCGAATCAGACGGTCCTGATTCAAAACTAAAAAATTGAGTTACTCTAGAGGATCCGGACCCATTTTTATGATAATTTGCCATTAACTTGATAACAATAAAATAAATTTATTTGTAAAGATCGTAAAAAGGTCTATAAATTATTTATTTGAGTGTTTACATAGTCAGAACTTGTGATATCAAAAGTTTTATATTAATTGTATACTTTTTTTTATTGAGAAAAAACCCTTGGGCATATTAATTGCGAACGGTGTGACATGTGATAGTATTTTGATCATAATTCTGTTACATCAAGTCCGATGTATATGAAATAAAATTCTTTAAAATACAACAGAAAATCAAACTAGATTTACTGTTAAATCGCTTAAGCACAATTCGTCTGTAGTCAAATAGAAAACAACAATCGATACAAATCAGGTTAGCTATAGCCGCGCTATAACTTTTTCAGACTTTAAAAGCAATAACGCGATAATCGCTATTTAGAATCTTGATGCAAAATCACCAAATTCAACTTTGGAAATTAAGCTTTCTATCGTAACAAGGTTTTAAATAGTATTCAAATTATTCGTAAAATTAATGAATGAATTTATTAAATTTTACAAATAAATAAATATATATATATATATATATATATATATATATATATATTTATTTATTTATTATGTGTGTTATAAAAAATATATTATGTTTAAATTATATCTATCTTATAATTTAAACTTTATTGACTTATTTTCGAGTTATGTACTTGATCTATAATCTATATTTTTTGTATCATTGGTCCAAGACTAAGGGCCTGTTCGGTCGCAGATTGGAAACGGGAATGGAAATGAGATTGAAAATGATTAAACTAACAAAACACTGTGTGCGTGGAATTTTCCACACGAAGTCTGAGTAATTTTTTTTTCTCACGCGCACAGTAACAGCCAAACAGGCCTAATTGTATTAAAACAGGCTCGAGACTGGACAAGAACGGACGAGTTCATCACCTATTAATTAATCTTTCTAGAATCTATTAAATTGTGACAAGCGCAACCCGTGTCTTGGATTAGACAACGACAGGGTTGTCAAAAAAGCTCGTAGCTCGTGGCTCGCTCGTGACTCACATCTGGCTCGATCGGTAATAGCTCGTTCGATAGTGGACCGAGCTGTTAACGAGCTGGCTCGCTAACAGCTCGGGCCAAAATTAACGAGTTTGAGCTAGGGCCTAGCTTGCTCGCCAGCTCGGCTAGGCATCAATTTGTGAATTTGTATGAATTTGTGTGTATTTTATACTGTCAAGCTTGGTCCAGCTCGGTTCAGCTCGGTCAAAAAAGGTTTGTAAAATTTATTTTCTTCTTAAAACAAGGTCCAACCAAACCCAGTGAGCCAGCTCGTCAGCTTGCGAGTTGGCTTGGTCTGGCTCGTTACGAGTTTGAGCTAAGATTTTAGCTCGCGAGCTATTAACGAGCTAGCTCACTAACAGCTTGGTCTAGAATTAACGAGCTGGCTAAGGCCCAGCTCGGCCCGAGCCAGCTCATTTACAGCCCTAGACAACGTAGGTAGTTCTACCGTTCTAGTTCATTTCACTTGTATAATATTTGGTGTGTTTGGCTGTATGCCAGCTCTATCTATTAAATTTTATATATAAATAAATCTCTTGAGAATCTATTAATTTTGAAGCTGTAAGCCTGTAACGGTAAGGGTTGGTTTCCTGTATTCAATTTTTTTAATCCAATTTATGTTTGCCTGGACGCCTGGACCTCATATTTATGGGTCCGGTACCCCTCAAGTAGCTCAAATTTTGAGTTCGAATCCAGACCGTCCGGTCAATATCTGGCTCCGAGTTGGAATGCACGGCTCCTTTAATATCCGTGCTTGAGCAGATCTACTGTACGGATCCAAATTCAAATTCCATTTTTTATACTTGGCATCAGACTCCACAGCGGCACAACACTATAATATTTGGTATTCATACGAGCAAGTAGCTGTCGAATTTGAAGATATTATTTTATCCATTGTAAAAATTATTTTAAAATAAGATGTATGAAAATAGAAAAAGTAGTTAGTTTGTAATATTTTTAGAAATATTAAGATCAACAGTTCCTATTTAAAGATTTTTAATCGGAATCCAAATATTTTGATCGGATTCAATGGTCCCAATCTAAAGTATATATTTTTTTATTCATTAGACACAATTTAACAAAGACCACTAACAGAAAAGAAAACATTAAAACTTTGAATCGGGCCATAGATCCTAATATTTCTATTAATATTCCAAATTAATCACTCTTTTAATTTTCGTATCCTTATTTTATTATTTTTTATGGATAAAAAATTATTGAATTTGAGTTTACAGGATACACTTTTCCTCTATTTGCACCTCACTGGCTACTACGTTTTTATTTGGGGGAATTTCATGTATCCCCTTCAAAAACTTCAATATTACGTATTTCCCCCTCTAAAACTAATAATTACATATTTATCCTTTAAAATTTTAAAAACTCACACATTTATCCAACCCATCATATTTAACATTAATTTTACATTAATTCCCATTTTATCCTTATCAGAATTGAGAGAAATTAGTGTTCAGATTCGTGCCATCAGATAGATCTTCATGGAGCGTTTCTGTTTTATTTGGTTCTCCTCTTTCCCGTCTCCCCTTCTACTCTCGATCGTCTCTTCCTCTCTCATACGTACTCTCCCTTCTGATCCCAATTTTCTTCTTCTCTCGCGCATCCCTTTTAGTAATTCCTCTCTCACACAAACAAACTCTCTCTCATTCCTTTTCTCCTTTTCATAACACCAATCTCCAGCTCTATTTCCAATCCACAACCCTTTTTTTCTTTATTTAATCTTTATGATACTTCCATTCTCTACAATTTCATTATGTTTTTCTTTTTCTTGATTTATAATTCCTAATTCCCAATTACATCTGTCTTATTGTTAACAAACTGTTCTGATTTTGTCGCCAATTAATTCTAAAAAGCCATCTTATTAGCAAAGCTACAGGAGAAGATGTGGCTCCTAAACAAGGCAATAGATGACAAAAATGACAGCAAAGAGATAAAACTAGCATGGGTTTTGACTGTAAGGAGAAAAATTAGTCATCATTGTTGATTAATTTTTTTTTTCTTTTTTCCCTCCCCATGTTCATGTATAGTGCCGCTTGACTTCTGAGATAATGGTGGAGTGTTGTTGGTAATTTCTAGTATGATTTGTACTAATTTTTTGTTCATTAAGGAGAATGTTGATTTTATTGTCTTAACTTTATTGAATATTTTGTTAATTCTTTTATGTGGAATCAGTCACAATAAAAAAGCTAAAGTAAAATAAATAAACTATTGGAATATATACATAGTATTTATTCATTATAAGGGCATTCCATCCCTGCAATTGAAAAACTGAAAATCAAAAATTTCCTCTGTAAGTTACGCTCCATTCTGACACACATGAACCTTTACAGTGATGTCGTATCTATATAATGTTTAGCACATTTAGTACCATGTACGGATGTACCTCATATTGAGTTTAGTCAAACAACAGTTTAGTTTAAAAAACCACATGAGATAGAACGATGGATGGAGAGACGGAGCAACTTGTTCAATGAAGATGGGCACAGAAAGGCAGGACATGGTGAAGAGCGAGAGAGGAAGAAAGTTAACGCAAGAAGAGAAGAGAATGAGGCTTGTCTGGTGTGCATGTGAGGAACCAATGAGATAGTGAATAATTATATAATTGCAGGCGTTCATTAAGTTGGAAGGTCCAGATTTATTAATTTTATTGAGTCCGATATTGGGAGGATATATTCAGGTTCAAACAGAGAGAAAGACAAGGGTATAATGGTCTATACTTAAATTTTAGAGTATTAAATATTATTATTTAACTATTTTTGGACATATTTGATATAATATAGAGTTGTAGTGGATAAATATGTGAGTTTTTATGATTTCAAAGGATAAATATGTAATTATTAATTTTGGAGGGGGAAATATGTAATATTAAGGTTTTTGAGGGGGATACATGAAATTCCCCCTTTTTATTTGTTTTCAATACTTGGCTATCATGCTCTATGTTAAGTAGCTTTATTTTCCCTGTTGATGTACAGTGCTGGGTTGTTAGTTGTAAGTTGTAACTCTTTTTTCTTTCTTTGCACTGATGCTGGCACGGTTACTTATAATATCATCTAAGGTAACAGAATATATTCTTTAGATTCCAACCGTCTGATCAGAAGCCACACGAAAATTAAAGAGGCTCCGCGCATTCCATCTCGGACCGGATTCTGATCGGACGCTCAGATCTAAACAAGAATATTATGTTACCTCAGCGGATATTGAACTCGGTAATCTCCGTCACTTTGTTTTTTTTAATAAATCTGCTATTATTCCTGGAGAATAATAGGAAACTGTTATTCCGATCCCAACTGTTCAAACTTTTCTATACGGAAATCTCAAAGAAATAAGGTTTGTATGCGCTATCTCAACCAAGATTAATGGTTGAGGTCGAAATACCAGGTTCCCTTATTTTATCCTGTTTTCATTGCGCTTATTCCTATTTATAAACCCATTAATTAGCTCTGCTCTAGTCTGCTCTGCTCTAGTGTTTCAGACTTCCCGCTGAGCGAGGGAACTTTGAAAGTCTGAAACGATGCACCAAACCCTCCTCCTCCCCCAGCCTTCTTTCTCCGTGCGGCCACTTCGCCGGGATGCTGCATCGCCGCCTCTTCGTGGCCATCCCCATCGCGTCTCCGCGTCCGCCGTCACCATCTCGGCCCCGTATAGAGAGACTGATCCTAAGAAGCGAGTTGTCATAACCGGAATGGGGCTCGTCTCGGTCTTTGGAAATGAAGTGGATAAGTACTATGACAAGTTGTTGGAAGGGGAGAGTGGAATTGGATTGATAGATCGGTTTGATGCGTCCAAATTTCCAACGAGATTCGCCGGCCAGATTCAGGGGTTTTCGTCGGAGGGATATATAGATGGCAAGAACGACAGGAGGCTGGATGATTGTTTGAGGTATTGTCTTGTTAGTGGGAAGAAGGCTCTACAAAGCGCCGGGCTTGCTGTTGGTTCTGAAGAGCATAACAAGGTAATTCTTGATTTTATTTTTTATTGTTCTATTTTGGTGAATTCCAAAGTTTCATCTTTAATTATTCAGAAATTTGCAAAACTTTAGTGTACTATCTGAAAATATGGAATCAGCCATTGAGCTTTGCGGAATTGATTGTAAAGATGACAATTTTTGTGATTGGTTTGTTTGATAAAGAAGTTAAATGAATTTTTTTTTTTTTTGTAATCGACATTAATTGTGATGATGAAAACTAATTTTCAGTTCTTCAGTGGTCAATTTGAGGAAGAATTGATCTGAACTTTAAGCTTTCTACGATTTAAATAGCAGATTAACACTTGTATCCAAATTTAATTTACATATTGTACCCTTGCATGTCAAATTCAAGCCTTCAACCAAGCTCTCGATCACTTAACTCTATAAAAAAAAATAACTCCTGAAGAGTTAGCGAACTTCTCGAGTTGTATCCAAATTGATTCAAACCAGTGCAAAGTTTCATACTATTTCCACATAAGATTTGATACACTGAATATAATAAAATCTCATTCAAGGATTGTTTAAGTCTGAATGTACGATCATTTAATTCTAAAATCAAAGCTTCAATACTTGCATTTCCTAATAGGTCCTCAAAAATAGACTTATTTTTCCTATTTCAGATGGACAAGGTACGTGCTGGTGTACTAGTTGGCACCGGCATGGGAGGCCTGACAGTATTCTCTGATGCAGTACACGCCTTAGCTGACAAGGGATACCGTAAAATCACTCCATTCTTCGTCCCCTATACAATCACTAACATGGGATCGGCACTTCTCGGGATGGATGTCGGATTCATGGGGCCCAACTACTCCATCTCCACAGCATGTGCCACCTCCAACTACTGCTTTTACGCAGCGGCAAATCACATCAGGAGAGGCGAGGCTGATGTCATGCTGGCTGGTGGGACCGAGGCAGCCATTATTCCTATTGGTGTAGGAGGATTTGTTGCATGCAGGTAAGGACATCCCTAAATCTGATTATTATATTTGATCAGCTGAATCTAACAACTTGGTCTAATTATAAATTACAAAAACTATACCCACATGAAATAAAACATACTGTTTGTATATTACTTTAAAGCCTTACTATGAATATTGTGCCAACTACCTATTCTGATTTCTTAGCTCATTTACCTAATCCTAAAAAAAATCACATACTGTTGCTGGCAGCTTCCTATGAAATTGGATCCTTAATTAAAAAAAATGTCATGCACTTGGTAAGTTTCTATATTAAAGGTGGTTGGTATGAATCATCCTATGCTGGACCCGACCCATTAACACCTTACTCGCATGCAGGGCTCTTTCACAGAGAAATGATGATCCCAAAACCGCTTCGAGGCCATGGGACAAGGATCGTGATGGTTTCGTCATGGGTGAGGGAGCTGGAGTTCTGGTACTACTTCCAACAAATAATTAAATTAGTTACCAATTCATGAATTTAAATTAATTGCTATTGATTTGGTTTCTGTTTGCTAAAAGGTAATGGAAAGCTTGGAGCATGCAATGAAACGGGATGCACCGATAATTGCAGAGTATCTAGGCGGTGCAGTGAATTGCGACGCGTATCACATGACTGACCCTAGGGCTGATGGGCTTGGTGTTTCTTCTTGCATCAAACAAAGTCTTGAGGATGCCGGAGTTGCACCTGAGGAGGTAGCCTTTTTATATTCTCCTTTTCTTTTGATAGAAATTTATTTTATAGTTTTCTTTTCTTATAACTTAGATTCATGTGTGAATTAATTTTTAGGTGAACTACATAAATGCGCATGCGACGTCAACTCTGGCGGGTGATCTTGCTGAAGTCAATGCAATCAAACAAGTTTTCAAGGCATCATCCGAAATTAAGATTAATGGAACCAAGGTTCTTATTTTTGCTTTTGCTTTTTTTTAATAACAGAGTGTTTTTTCAATGCTTATTTTGTCTTTTGTATGTGAATTTTTTTTCTTTTTTGTATATATAGTCTATGATAGGGCATTGCCTTGGGGCATCGGGAGGATTAGAGGCAATAGCAACAATTAAAGCAATAACTACTGGTTGGTTGCACCCCACTATCAACCAATTTGTAAGTTCATTATATGTTATTTCAATATCGATACTACTTACTGTTAAAGTTTGTTTTATGTTTGCATCTCAACCAAAATCAATATGTTAGAAAAAGATTTGGTGATGGTACTGGTAGTTTTATTTAAGCAAAACCACTATGTATTATATTAGTCTGATTTAAGTTTATTGAGATATTATTCTGCAAATATTTGTAGAATATTGAGCCTGCAGTTGAATTTGATAATGTACCGAACGAGAAAAAGCAGCATGAAGTAAACGTTGGTGAGTAGTTGCTTTATCTCATAATGCTTTCTCTTGTTTTCCCTCAATGTCGTGATTATTTAATTTCTCATATTTTTACACACTTTTTCAGCTATCTCAAATTCATTTGGATTTGGCGGGCACAACTCGGTGGTAGTTTTTGCCCCTTTCAAGCCATGATTGGTCTCCCGCAATTTAATTTCTCTAGTGATCGAATAATTTGGCCTGTTTCTCTCATCACATGCAAAATTCAATGGAAAGACGAGTAAGTAATTACCTCGCAGTATTAAATACCAAATTAAGCCGCATCTGTTCTTATGCACTCGCTTTGTTTCTATCCATGTGTGTGTGTTTGGGTGGGTGAAAGAGAAATTGTAGGTAGTTTTCAGAATCTTTTTATAGAGGCAATTTTTTTTTCTGGTACCTTGATAATCAGTTTGGATCATGATTTTCTTCTTTTTCGGTTCTTTTTTTAAGTAAGTCTTGTTCACTTCAGCTTTGTTCAGATGTATTATATAAGAATCGAACCTATATGAATATAGAAAAGCGAGATACATCATGATATGACCATGCCTTCTGTACATTTGTTTGATATTGAATAAGATTTATGAGCTTGATCAAGTTTTTTTTAGTAAAGATTGAAGATCAAGCTACTCAATTATAATATTTATAAGAAATTTTTTCATTCATATTTCAAACATACAACTTCACACACAATGGATATTGTCTTTACCAGTAGACTATAGACTAGTTCTCTTGAACTCGATCAAGTTATCAGCAACCTTTTGCCTTTGCACTACGAAACATAATCTAAGTAGAGAAATTTATAAAGCTAAAATTAATTCTTGGACTTTTAGTTGAACACTAAAATGTGTTGTAGACTGTTGAATTAGTCTTCATTGATTATACAAAATTCTTATAAATTATATTTATTGTGCTTAGTATAAACAAAAAAAAATCAAAACATTATTGGCATAATTATAAAATATATTAAACGTTGAGCTGGGATTGGAGAGCTCATACAGAACAATGGGGATATGATTAGTTTGTGCACTGAAACCACATTAAAAGTGTTTATACATGCACAGAGGGAAATTGATAGGCAAATTGACTGGCTAATCTGGTTTATCTCCATTATCCTATGTAATAGGTTTAAATATGATGCTCTCATTTGTAACATGCATATATACTCCTCTGTACAGTACTTTTCAACAATCAGGGAATATTAATATATGCCTACGGCACAAAAAAAAAAAAAATAAGCACCACTGCAAACTTTAATCGAACAGCATTATAGCAACAGTAGAACTCTACAACCATAAAGGGAAAATAGAAGTTCTTTGCAAAAGGAAGTAGAAAATGCGTTCAAAATATCATCAAATTAACAATTCAAGAACAAGAGTATACAAATATTGAGAACCAACCTTTGATTTAGTTGTAAAGACAATTAATGCTCTCCGTGTGGGAGGTTACAAGTTCAAAATCCAAAATAACAATCATTTATAGATATTAAATAGATACAAGTTAACCTCCAACTTATACTAAGAAAAAAAAATATGAAGATACAAATATTTAAATAGCCAATAAATAATTTAACAGAGAAGTTTTGACTTCATACATCGCTCATGCTATAAAATAAAAACGGCATGCATATGGTTCATGCAACTAAAACTGCTATGTTAAAAATCTTTGCCCCAATTTTTTAAGAGTGACATTTGTCATAACGAATAGTACATATCTAGTATTTAGCGGGCAGTGTTGGTTTAATTTACTGTCACGCTAAATAAACCTCCAGAGAAAAAAATAATATAAATTATACAATCTCTATTAGCAACATAATTTCTAATAAAAATTTATGCAAAAGCAGTTGCTGTGTAAATTATTGAGAGTATGGGTTATATAGAGGGGGAATAAAATGCTTTACGAAGCATGGATTTTTCCGTGTTTTTACTTTAAATCTTCATTTTGAAATTGAAATAATTTATTCAAATCGTTCAGTGTGATCTTATAAAAATATTTTAAGGAAACTAAAATTTTCATTTCTTTGATTTCATACTATTATTTTCAACGTCAGAATATTCATTAATTCGAAAATCTTAGGCCATCTAATAGCAATAACTTTATTCTTATTAATTATAGTAGTTCAAAATTAATAAAAAAAAAAAATCCCATTCAGTATTTTCATATGTGTATATAGGTTGAATAAGATGCTTTGCGCACTGGTCAATGTAATCTTCATATCGATAATTGTTGAATATTAACTTGTAGAAGAGAGGGGTAGACTAATTTCTTTTATTCAAGAACTTTTACTGTCCCTCAATTTTCTTACACAATCACGGAAGCACACTCATACATAAGCCTTCACCTATTTATAGGTGTCTACAATCAGTTCGATCATTTCTAGCATATTCTTTTTCTACCGATTATATAAGTCGGTTAGATAGTTCTAGGTTGTACTCAATTTATTCATGATATTCTAGATTATACTATTGAATCTAGAACATGGGCTTATTTGGGTATCGGTGCTGTATTTCAACACTCCCTCTCAGCATTGATTTGTTGTCTTCTTGATCTTTGGTACTCTGTGTTTATCTGGGTCATTATGCTTCTTGCTTCTTCTTTCAATTTTTCAGAATAGTCTTCTTCAAAAGTGAAGGTTCTGAAATGTTCTTCTCACGTTACCTTGGTACAAGTTGTCGTTGACTTTTCTTCTCTCAACAGTTCACCTGACAAGCTACATGTCCTTGCACAAACTCTCATCCTGCAGTCTTCTATATAACATCGAAACTCCTTTGTGTCGTCTCATCATCATCATCATCATCATCCTTCTTGGTGATGGTCACCATCTCAGTACTCTCTTGTGGCTTCTCCTCATTAGCCACCATTCACCTCACAACTCCGGTCTCCTTCTTAACTGGTTCTTCAATTGGTTCTTCAAAGAACCATGACTCGAAGTCAATTCCCTCAATCTCAGGCTCATCAGACTCTTCGACGTCCTCTATGTCGGCCACCGACTGCATCACAACAACAGCTACTGCATCTCATTCTTCTTCACTTGGGACCACCTCTGGTGTCTTCTCCTTCATGGTCATCATGAAGCTTCCTTCATTCTTCCTGAACTGACACTCTCTCACATAGTGCCCTCGTCGTCCGCAATTGTAGTGGAATCCGGTATTCACTATCTTCGGCTGTTTTGCCCTCTTGTCCTCTAGGAGCTCTCCCTGAACATGAACACCTCTTGCATTGTTCATGACTGGCCTTTTCCGTCTCAGGTTGTCGTAGATACTGGTCCCTACTTGACTCTCCATGCCGACCACTACATAGGGCCTTCTCTTCTTTGTGCTTCACAGTTAAGTCTGCCAGCTACTTGGCAAGAGCTTCCTGACTAGCCAACAAATTCTCCAGTTCCAACAGGGTTGGTTGTATCGCCCATCCTTGAACTGCTGTAATTAAGACACTGTACTCTGACCTCGATGTCATTCAGGATTATCCGCCGCATTCTATCTTCGTCAATTTTCACATTGGCATCTAGCTGCTCAATCTCCCTACACATATTCTTTACTTTAAGAAAATACTCACTTACAGTCATGTCACATTGGAAAATATTCATCAGCTCCCTCTCGAACAATTACAGCCGACTTGCGTTTATCCTTGAAAACAAGCAACGACATCCCATGCCTCTTTTGTCTCCGCATCTTCAATGTGAGACAATAGACTCTTGTCCACCGTAGCCTTCAACACGAATAACGCTTGATCTGCCTTCACCTTCCACTTCTTGTAAGCTCAGATCGAATACGGTGGCGGCTCGATCTCATTACCACCCACAATCTCCCACAAGTCTTGATCATGCAGCTATAACTTAATACACGTGTGCCAGTCTCTATAATTATAATTATTCAACTTCTCAATCAAACCACTCATGCCACTCAAGTCTGACATTTCGACACCACGACGAACTTGAGTTACACAAACCTCCTAACCAACAGGACATTCGACACAATGACAAACTAACGGGTTATATGAACCTTCTAGCCAACAAGATTTAACCCGTTCTGATACTACTTGTTGAATATTAACTTGTAGAAGAGAGGAGTAGACTAATTTATTTTATTGAAGAACTTTTTATTTTCACTCAATTTTCTTACACAATCACGGACGCACATACATAAGCCTTCACCTATTTATAGGTGCCTAAAGTCGGTTCAATCATTTCTAATATATTATTTTCCTACCGACTATGTAAGTCCCGAAATTTTTATAAATATACAAAATTCAATTTTTATTTAACAATCTATACAAAAGTCTGTTAGAATTCTAAATCTGTCCATACCGGCAACAGAATTGCCGGTTTCAGAGTAACTAACCGGCAACAGGATTGCCGGTTTCAGAAAGCCCAAACCGGCAACAAAGTTACCATTCCTGGAACCGGCAACTCTGTTGCCGGTTTCAACCCCTGGATTCGGCAACAACATTGCCGGTTCTGGATCTATTAATTTTTTATTTTAACTTTGTTGCCCCAGAACCTAATGTTAGTGCCTAATGATCATTTTCAGTCAAAGAACTAGGAGACCCGGCATATCATCTGATGTGATATGATTCCTTTGCATGATTTTGGTTGGATGGTGTCCTTCTAGAATAGAATAGAATTATCAACTATTCATAAATCATACACGAGCTAATTAGCTAATTATGTCAAATGAAAAATCAATCAAAAGTATTAGTGAAAAACAATGTTATCTATCTATATTAATTAGCAACCTCAATAGAGTGAAAAAAATGGCACGCCGGAGCCGACTCCGTCACGGCACGGCACGGTTCCGGCACGGCACGGTTCCGGCACGGAACGGCACGGAACGGCACGGAACGGCACGGCACGTGTGACTGTTCGCGTGCCGTGACTCGCGTGTCGCGTGCCGTGACCTTCGTGTGCCGTGACTATCTTTTGAAAATTTGACACGGCACGGAACGTCACGCGAAAGATCTGGTCACGGCACGTCACGTCACGTGGTCACGCGAGTCACGTGTAATTAGGACCGTTAAGTCTTGATCAAATGATGAATCTTGAATAAACTAACCTAAATTATGAACAAATAGTTAAATGTGAGAAGCGTGAGAAGCGTGACCAGTTACGTTTGGACACGGCACGCGAATAGTCACGGCACGTGCCGTGACTATTCACGATTATTGGGGGATCGAAATATTTCATATATTAGTCACACATGACTCCCGTGCCGTGACTATTCACGTGCCGTGTCCAAACGTAACTGGTCACGCTTCTCACATTTAACTATTTTTTCATAATTTAGGTTAGTTTATTCAAGATTCATCATTTGATCAAGACTTAACGGTCCTAATTACACGTGACTCGCGTGACCACGTGACGTGCCGTGCCGTGATCAGATCTTTCGGGTGACGTTCCGTGCCGTGTCAAATTTTCAAAAGATAGTCACGGCACGCGAACAGTCACACGTGCCGTGCCGGAACCGTGCCGTGCCGTGACGGAGTCGGCTCCGGCGTGTCATTTTTTCCACTCTATTGAGGTTGCTAATTAATATAGATAGATAACATTGTTTTTCACTAATACTTTTGATTGATTTTTCATTTGACATAATTAGCTAATTAGCTCGTGTATGATTTATGAATAGTTGATAATTCTATTCTATTCTAGAAGGACACCATCCAACCAAAATCATGCAAAGGAATCATATCACATCAGATGATATGCCGGGTCTCCTAGTTCTTTGACTGAAAATGAACATTAGGCACTAACATTAGGTTCTGGGGCAACAAAGTTAAAATAAAAAATTAATAGATCCAGAACCGGCAATGCTGTTGCCGAATCCAGGGGTTGAAACCGGCAACAAAGTTGCCGGTTCCAGAAATGGTAACTTTGTTGCCGGTTTGGGCTTCCTGAAACCGGCAATTCTGTTGCCGGTTAGTTACTCTGAAACCGGCAATTCTGTTGCCGGTATGGACAGATTTAGAATTCTAACGGACTTTTGTATAGATTATTAAATAAAAATTGAATTTTGTATATTTATAAAAATTTCGGATGTAAGTCGGTTAGATAGTTCTAAGTTGTACTCAATTTATTCATAATATTCTAGACTACACTATTGAATCTAGAACATGGGCTTAATTGGGCCTCGGTGCTGTATTTCAACAATAATCTTATAAGAAAACTAAAATTTCATATTTTATTTCTAATGATTATTTTGAACGTCAGAATATTCATTGATTTGAAAATCTTAGATCATCTAGTAGTAATAATTTTCTTCTTATTAATAAAATAATAAAAAAAATTAAAAATTAATACATTTTTTAAGAACAACAATATCCACTGATTTCATTAGAAATCATAAAGACTAAGTTCAAGTACCTAAAGCAGGTACTTAAAACTTAGCCAAACTATCAGTTATAATATATCCACAAATATATCAAAAACAACATAAACATGCGCAAAAACATATAGTTCAAACACATAACAACAACGATAAGTAATCTAATAAATCCCAATCCACAACCATCATCATCCAAGGCGTCGCTAAAACTTCAACTTAGCAAGCTGTTAGGTCCAAAATCCTCGGGTTCTGGTGCGTGTCCTCCTCCATCTCCGCCATGGATGTGAGGATCTCCACCACTTCTTTCTCCGTTTGAAGTTGATTTGATAATTTTTTAACATTAGAGAGAATTATGAGGCTCAAATTTAATAAAGAATCGTCATTCCGGACTGACACCAAAAAGTTAAAACTATAATTTTAGTTCCAAAAAATTTAGCATATGTCGGGGTAGAACCTTGAAAACAAACTTTATTATGTTCAAGCCATACTGTCCAAATAACAGCTCCCCTTACCATTTCTACGAATAATCTATCTTTAAAGGGTTTTCATGCATCTAACAGTCATAAGTCACTAATAGTAGAACATGTAAAAGTGAAGCCATTATAAATTAAAAATTAATATAAATTTAATTTTCTTTCAATATTTTGATATGTTCAAATTAAAACAGGTATAATTACTGCAGCTTGCTCCTCAGTCCTTAAAACAGGGGACTTAATTTCCCACAATTTCTCGCTTTCTTTTCTCGTGACACCACCTGAAGTCTGAAGAACACACCACCCGTGTGATTGTGTGAACCTTTAACTGAGGTGATAGTTCTTTGTAGGGAACATCAAATGCGAATCACGGGTACAGCAGATTGAACATCAAATACGAAATGGCTTTATTATTATTCGTAATGTGCATAATATATAAATCACCTTCAATTATCGAATTTTAAAATTTTAAATTATTTAAGTTGATTCAAACCCAAGACTAAAAGGTACAGCAGATTGATTGAAGCCATTTCAGCGGAAGGTGGGCCTCATCTGCTTGATCTCACGGGTGGAGATGATCGCAGTACCCGGTACATGATCGATTCGGTAGAGCAGTTAATGCTCAAAATAAATGAGCAACTGAAGAACATTAACATTTCCCAGAAGTTTGCTGACATTTGGTCAAACTTCTCTCCAGTTACTTTTTCTTTCCTCTCTTGCCATCATACCAATTACCAAATTGACTATTGTCCAGATTTATTTACTCATTTACGTGCCGCTAGACACGCCTCCCATTTTTTTTTTCTTAATTTTTGAGAAATTAAATAATTTTATTTGTTGGAAGAAGGATTTTAATTATTATTTTTCTCAAACAAATAGATGAAACCGTATACAAACTCAGCGTGGAAAGGTCAATCATTAGTTCGAAATCATGTATTTACAATTTATCACACCAACAGTCACACATCATGAAAAATCAATAGAGAGAGGAGGGTCCCGCGGATTTCATAGTCCCTGTAAGAACTAAATTATTGATTCGGTCCTAATTATTCGGATTATTTTGTGATGAAGACACTACAACTTTTTAAAAGTATTAGGACCCATTGACCTCTCTCCACCAGGACCGTATCACTGATACAGTTTCATCTTGTTTACGACAAATTTATCTTTTAATTTCTAAATATTAAAAAAATTGCAGACCTCCAGTTATGAAAAAACGGAGAAGCTATGAGAAATAATAATCCTCCTGGACAAACCTCTGCTGAAGACAGGAAGCACTGAAAGCAGTAGCACCACCTGGTCCCAGAACCGGTATTGTAAACCATGCCTTGAACTGTAGCAATGTCAGGATCAAATTGACAAAGCATTTGCATTTGTGGTTGCATTTGCCATCAGATAGGCTCGGCTCAACTAGTCTCCATCTTGACAAGCAAGCTACAGTAGCATAGAGTCTAAAATTTCAATGTGTTGGTAATAAAAGAAATAGAATTAAAAATAAAAAAATATTTCGTATTATGTTAAATGATTATATTATCTTGCTTTTTTTTTTTTGAGCAATTTCCGACAACCGCCGACCCTCGACCCTTCTTTGTTTTGCGGCTTTTGAAACTATTTACTCGTTTAAAAAGAAGGGAGAATAAAATGCCGGTAGAGACGGAAGATGGAAGAGAGCGGAGGCCGACGAGATTGTGTGCAGTTGTGAGGGGAGTTCACAGATACCTCATCTTCTTAATTTGATTAAATCCGAACCGTCCATAATAATTAGCACGAATTTTGAAAGTGTTCTGTTATTAATCTATCCCGTAATTTTCAGTTATACTTGAATTTTTCATTAGGAAAATGGATGCCCTTTCTGATTAGTTTATTGAGGATGAACAAATATGACAGATTAAAATAGTATGTCCTTATCATCTTGATTTTAATATCAGTAGAATCGTACCAGAATAAATCTATTACAGGAATGAAGTTCGAGTCAATAAATCACCTTTTGCACCCTTTTTTTTGGTTAAACCTCTTGCACTTTGTAGGTTGCCAATTACCAAATTTGCAGTTGTAGGTTGATTGTATAAATTGGGTATAAGAATAAGATAATCCTCCATTAGAAAATTAAATGTAAGAATTTTCTTTTTAAAACGAAGTGATGAATCACCCCCTCCATTAAAATAAAAACATAAATTTAATTTAATAATAAAAAAATTAAATAATGGAGGGGGTGAAATTAAATAATGTGGTACCAAACTTGACGTTTAAATATGTTGAATTTTTTTATTATTTAATCACCCCCTCCAAGTTCCCAACTGTAAGAAATTAAATAATAAAAAAATTCAACATATTTAAACGTCAAGTTTGGTACCACATTGATATGCATCAAATACCTCATCATATTTTCTGTTTATCCTCTACTTCAGAATTAAACACAAAGTTAATCATAATCCGTAAGAAATCTCAAAGTTATACATGGACTAATCCTGATTGTATGCCTAGTCTATTCAATTGAATTTCTGTTGAATCTTACGTATAAATATTTTCTGTTTTTGATTTTGTTACTTGGTTTAATTCCAATGTTTTTCAGGGGTTCTTGGGTTATTTTCTGATTGTTGTTCGTTGGTGAGTCAGCATATGTAAATAGAGACTGGATCTCTATTTTTCATAAAAATAAAAATAAAATACTGATTACATGTTGCCTTGCGTCTGGATCTGCTAAAGTAACTCAAAATTTGGGTTTCGATCCAGACCGTCCGATCAAAATCTAAACCAATCCAGTTGGTTCAAGTTAGAATTTCCGGGACTTCTTTGTTGTTTGTATGGAAAAAATAAAAAATAAAATCAACTCGGTCTTTTATTTTCTTAGTTTAAATATAGCGAATCTAATGTAATTTGGTGTAATCAATTGTGGATATGTTATGTTAGGAAGGCAATTTAGGTTTAGCTATCTATATACAGGGTCGGTCAGTGGCGAGGTTAGGATTTGATCTAGGGATAGGCAAAAATTGTATTCGGATTTGAATAAATTAACGGGTACGGATTCGGATTCAAGACACAATTCAAAAAAATAGCAAGAAATATATTAAAGGTTTCAACTAAGTCAAAAATTTATAACAAATATTCTTTTACATATCAAAATACAAGAAATATACTAATGCTACAAAATCAAGTCGATGAAGGAAGCATTGTTCTACGGTTCTTCATATTTTAAAATTGTTGCATAATTCGTTCATCATCTACTTCATCAAACAACTTATTCTCAACGTAAGTGACCAAACAATCATTCAAAAATTGATCTCCCATTGAATTCCTTACTTGGTTTTTTACATAATTCATCGCCGAAAATACCCTTTCAACACTAGCCGTAGCCACCGGCAATATCAATGATAATTTCACTAATTTACCAAATTATCTTTAGCTTAGTCCATGTCAATTCAATCAAAAGCCGGTATACACATAATACAGATGCTGCACGCAAAATGAATTAGGTGGAGTTCAACAAGCACACATAACCAAATTAATTAATCAAGCATATCACAAGGGCACCACACACAGAACCAAATCAAACAAGCAAATTAATTAATCAAGTACGCCGTCAGAGCACAGGTCAATTAATCAAGCACAGGACAGAGCCGGTACAAGCAAGGCACAGCCAAATCAAGTATTCAAATAATCAAGCACATGTCAGAGCTGGTACAAAAACAATTAATCAAGAGCCGGTACCAAATAAATTAATCAATTGGCATTGTTCGTGTGCTTAGCAACCTCTTTTGCACTTGATCTTTGCTTATGAACCTCATTTGCATTTGTTCTTGTGCTTAAGAACCTCATTTGCCCTTGTTTGTCTGCGTAACAACCTCAATTGGCGTTGTTCGTGTGCTTAACAATCTCTTTTGCCCTTGATCTTGTGCTTGTGAACCTCATTTGAATTTGTTCTTGTGCTTAGGAACCTTGTTTGCCCTTGTTTGTGTCCTTAACAACCTTAATTGGCATTGTTCGTGTGCTTGACAACCTTTTTTGCCCCTGATCTTGTGCTTATGAACCTCATTTGCATTTGTTCTTGTGCTTCGGAACCTCAGTTATCATTATTTGTGTGCTTAAAAACATCAATTGGCATTGTTCGTGTGCTTAACAACATCTTTTGCCTTTGATCTTCTTCTTATGAACCTCATTTGCATTTATTCTTGTGCTTAGGAACCTCATTTGCCATTGTTAGTGTGCTTAACAACCTCAATTGGCTTTGTTCGTATGCGTAACAACCTCTTTTGCCCTTGAACTTGTGCTTACGAACCTCATTTGCATTTGTTCTTGTGCTTAGGAACCTCATTTACCCTTGTTTGTGCGCTTGGCAACCTCAATTGTTCTTATGTCTCTTAACCTCTTTTACCCTTGTTTTGGAGCTTAGCAACATTACTTACACTTGTTCTTGTGCTTAACAACCTCATTTGTCGTTGTTCTTGCGCTTTGCAACATAATTTTCCCTTGATCTTGTGCTTATGAACCGCATTTGCATTTGTTTTTGTGCTTAGGAACCTCACTTGCCCATATTTGTGTGCTTAACAACCTCAATTGGCGTTGTTCATGTGCTTAACAATCTCTTTCTCCCTTGATCTTATGCTTATGAACCTCATTTGCATTTGTTCTCGAGCTTAGGAACCTCAGTTGCCGTTGTTTGTGCGCTTGACAACCTCAATTGGCGTTGTTCGTGTGCTTAACAACCTCTTTTGCCCTTGATGAACCTCATTTTCATTTATTCTTGTGCTTAGGAACCTCGTTTGCTATTGTTTGTGTGCTTAACAACCTCAATTGGCGTTGTTCGTGCTTAACAACCTCTTTTTCCCTTGATCTTGTGCTTATCAACCTCATTTGCATTTGTTGTCGTACTTAGGAACATCATTTGCCCTTGTTTGTGTGCTTAACAATCTCAATTAGTGTTGTTCGCGTCCTTAACAACCTCTTTTGCCCTTGATCTCGTGCTTATGAACCTCATTTGCATTTGTTTTTGTGCTTAGGAACCTCATTTGCCCATGTTCGTGTGCTTAACAACCTCAATTGTCGTTGTTCATAAGCTTCTTAACCTCTTTTGCTCTTTTTCTTGTGCTTCGCAACCTCATTTACACTTTTTTTCGTGCTTAACAACCTCAATTGGCATTGTTCGTATGCTTAACAACCTCTTTTGCCCTTGATCTTGTGCTTATGAACCTCATTTGCATTTGCTCTTGTGCTTAGGAACCTCATTTGCCCTTGTTTGTGTGCTTAACAACCATAATTGACGTTGTTCAAGTGCTTCACAACCTCCTTTCCCCCTTGATCTTGTGCTTATCAACATCATTTGCATTTGTTCTCGTGCTTAGGAACCTCATTTACCCTTGTTTGTGTGCTTCACAACCTCAATTGGCGTTGTTCGTCTACTTAAAAACCTCTTTTGCCCTTGATGTTGTGCTTACCAACCTCATTCTCATTTATTGTTATGCTTAGGAACCTCGTTTCCTATTGTTTGTGTGCTTAACAACCTCATTTGCCCTTGATCTTGTGCTTCTCAACCTCATTTGCATTTGTAGTCGTACTTAGGAACCTCATTTGCCCTTGTTTGTGTGCTTAACAACCTCAATTAGCGTTGTTCGCGTCCTTAACAACCTCTTTTTCCCTTGATCTCGTGCTTATGAACCTCATTTGCATTTGTTCTTGTGCTTAGAAACCTCAATTGCCCTTGTTCATGTGCTTAACAACCTCAATTGTCATTGTTCATAAGCTTCTTAACCTTTTTTGCCGTTGTTCTTTTGCTTCGCAACCTCATTTACACTTTTTCTCGTGCTTAACAACCTCAATTGGTATTGTTCGTGTGCTTAACAGCCTCTTTTGCCCTTGATCTTGTGCTTATAAAACCTCATTTGCATTTGTTCTTGTGCTTTGGAACCTCATTTGTCCTTGTTTGTGTGCTTAACAACCTCAATTGGCGTTGTTCGTGTGCTGAACAATCTCTTGTGCGCTTGATCTTGTGCTTATGAACCTCATTTGCATTTGTTCTTGTGCTTAGGAACCATTTTTGCCCTTGTTTGTGTCCTTAACAACCTTAATTGGCGTTGTTCGTGTGCTTAACAACCTCTTTTGCCGTCGATCTTGTGCTTATGAACCTCACTTGCATTTGTTATTGTGCTTAGGAACCTCATTTGCCATTGTTTGTGTGCTTAACAACCTCAATTGGCGTTGTTCGTGGGCTTAACAACATCTTTTGCCCTTGATCTTGTGCTTATGAACCTCATTTGCATTTGTTCTTGTGCTTAGGAACCTCATTTGCCGTTGTTTGTGAGCTTAACAACCTCAATTATCGTTGTTCCTATGCTTCTTAACATCTTTTCCCCTTGTTCTTGTGCTTAACAACATCATTTACACTTGTTATTGTGCTTAACAACCTCATTTGTCGTTGTTCTTGCGCTATGCAACATAGTTTGCCCTTGATCTTGTGCTAATGAACCTCATTTGCATTTGTTCTTGTGCTTAGGAACCTTATTTGCCCTTGTTTGTGTGCTTAACAACCTTAATTGGCGTTGTTCAAGTGCTTAACAACCTCCTTTACCCTTGATCTTGTGCTTATCAACCTCATTTGCATTTGTTCTCGTGCTTAGGAACCTCATTTACCCTTGTTTGTGTGCTTCACAACCTCAATTGGCGTTGTTCGTGTGCTTAACAACCTCTTTTGCCCTTGATGTTGTGCTTATCAACCTCATTTTCATTAATTGTTGTGCCTAGGAACCTCGTTTACTATTGTTTATGTACTTAGCAACCTCAATTAGCATTGTTCGCGTCCTTAACAACCTCTTTTTCCCTTGATCTCGTGCTTATGAACCTTATTTGCATTTGTTCTTGTGCTTAGGAATCTCATTTGCCCTTGTTCGTGTACTTAACAACCTCAATTGTCGTTGTTCGTAAGCTTCTTAACCTCTTTTGCCCTTGTTCTTGTGCTTCGCAATCTCATTTACACTTTTTCTCGTGCTTAACAACCTCAATTGGCATTGTTCCAGTGCTTAACAACCTCTTTTGCCCTTGATCTTGTGCTTATGAACCTCACTTGCATTTGCTATTATGCTTAGGAACCTCCTTTGCCTTTGTTTGTGTGCTTAAGAACCTCCATTTCCGTTGTTCGTATGGTTAACAACCTCTTTTGCCCTTGAACTTGTGCTTAGGAATCTCATTTTCCCTTGTTCGTGTGCTTAACAACCTCATTTGTCGTTGTTCTTGCGCTCTGCAACCTAATTTGCCCTTGATCTTGTGCTTATGAATCTCATTTGCATTTGTTCTTGTGCTTAGGAACCTCACTTGCCCTTGTTTGTGTGCTCAACAACCTCAATTAACATTGTTCGTGTCTTTAACAATCTCTTTTGCCCTTGATCTTGTGCTTATGAACCTCATTTGTATTTCTTTTAATGCTTAGGAACCTCAGTTGCCATTGTTTGTGTGCTCAACCTCAATTGGAGTTGTTCGTGTGCTTAACAACCCCTTTTCCCCTTGATGTTGTGCTTATCAACCTCATTTTCATTTATTCATGTGCTTAGGAACCTCGTTTGCTATTGTTTGTGTGCTTCACAACCTCAATTGGCGTTGTTTGTGTGCTTAACAACCTCTTTTGCCCTTTATGTTGTGCTTATCAACCTCATTTGCATTTGTAGTCGTGCTTAGGAACCTCATTTGTCCTTTTTTGTGTGCTTAACAACCTCAATTAACATTGTTCGCGTCCTTAACAACCTCTTTTGCCCTTCATCTCGTGCTTATGAACCTCATTTGCATTTGTTCTTGTGCTTAGGAACCTCATTTGACCTTGTTCGTGTGCTTAACAACCTCAATTGTCGTTGTTCATAAGCTTCTTAACCTCTTTTGCCCCTGTTCTTGTGCTTTGCAACCTCATTTACAATTTTTCTCATGCTTAACAACCTCAATTGGCATTGTTCGTGTGCTTAAGAACCTCTTTTGCCCTTGATCTTGTACTTATGAACCTCATTTGCATTTGTTCTTGTGCTTCGAAACCTCATTTGCCATTGTTTGTGTACTTAACAACCTCAATTGGCGTTGTTCGTGCGCTTAACAATCTCTTTTGCCCTTGATCTTGTACTTATGAATCTCATTTGCATTTGTTCTTGTGCTTAGGAACCTTGTTTGCTGTTGTTTGTGTCCTTAACAACCTAAATTGGCATTGTTCGTATGCTTAACAACCTCTTTTGCCCTTGATCTTATGCTTATGAACCTCATTCGCATTTGTTCTTGTGCTTAGGAACCTCATTTGCCATTGTTTGTGTGCTTACCAACCTCAATTGGCATTGTTCGTGTGCTTAACAACATCTTTTGCCCTTGATCTTGTTCTTATGAACCTCATTTGCATTTGTTCTTATGCTCATGAATGTCATTTGCCCATGTTTGTGTGCTTAACAACCTCAATTGGCTTTGTTCGTATGCTTAACAACCTCTTTTGCCCTTGAACTTGTGCTTATGAACTTCATTTGCATTTGTTCTTGTGCTTAGGAACCTCATTTGCCCTTGTTTGTGCGTTTAACAACCTCAATTGTCGTTGTTCCAATGCTTCTTAACCTCGTTTACCCTTGTTCTTGTGGTTAGCAACATCATTTACACTTGTTCTTGTTCTTAACAACCTCATTTGTCGTTGTTCTTGCGCTTTGCTACATAATTTTCCCTCAATCTTGTGCTTATGAACCACATTTGCATTTGTTATTGTGCTTAGGAACCTCATTTGCCCTTGTTTGTGTGCTTAACAAACTCAATTAGCATTGTTCGCGTCCTTAACAACCTGTTTTGCCCTTGATCTTGTGCTTATGAACCTCATTTGCATTTGTTCTTGTGCTTAGGAACCTTATTTGCCCTTGTTTGTGTGGTTAACAACCTTAATTGACGTTGTTCAAGGGCTTAACAACCTCCTTTACCCTTGATCTTGTGCTTATCAACATCATTTGCATTTGTTCTCGTGCTTAGGAACCTCATTCACCCTTGTTTGTTTGCTTCACAATCTCAATTAGCTTTGTTCGCGTCCTTAACAACCTCTTTTGCCCTTGATCTTGTGCTTATGAACCTCATTTGCATTTGTTCTTATGCTTAGGAACCTTATTTGCCCTTGTTTGTGTGCTTAAAAACCTTAATTGGCGTTGTCCGTGTCTTTAACAACCTCCTTTGCCCTTGATCTTGTGCTTATCAACCTCATTTGCATTTGTTCTCGTTCTTAGGAACTTCATTTGCCCTTGTTTGTGTGCTTAACAATCTCAATTGGAGTTGTTCGTGTCTTTAACAACCTCTTGTGCTTAGCAACATCATTTACACTTGTTCTTGTGCTTAACAACCTCATTTGTCGTTGTTCTAGCGCTTTGCAACATAGTTTGCCCTTGATCTTGTGCTTATGAACCTCATTTGCATTTGTTCTTATGCTTAGGAACCTCATTTGCCCTTGCTTGTGTGGTTAACAACCTTAAATGACGTTGTTCAAGTGCTTAACAACCTCCTTTACCCTTGATCTTGTGCTTATCAACATCATTTGCATTTGTTCTCGTGCATAGGAACCTCATTTACCCTTGTTTCTGTGCTTCACAACCTCAATTGGCATTGTTCGTGTACTTAACAACCTCTTTTGCCCTTGATGTTGTGTTTGTCAACCATATTTTCATTTATTGTTGTGCTTAGAAACCTCGTTTGCTATTGTTTGTGTGCTTAACAACCTCAATTGGCGTTGTTTATGTGGTTAACAACCTCTTTTGCCGTTGATCTTGTGCTTATGAACCTCATTTGCATTTGTTCTTGTGCTTAGGAACCTTATTTGCCCATGTTTGTGTGGTTAACAACCTTAATTGACGTTGTTCAAGTGCTTAGCAACCTCCTTTACCCTTGATCTTGTGCTTATCAACCTCATTTGGATTTGTTCTCGTTCTTAGGAACCTCATTCACCCTTGTTTGTGTGCTTCACAATCTCAATTAGCTTTGTTCGCGTCCTTAACAACCTCTTTTGCCCTTGATCTTGTGCTTATGAACCTCATTTGCATTTGTTCTTGTGCTTAGGAACCTTATTTGCCCTTGTTTGTGCGCTTAACAACCTTAATTGGCGTTGTTCGTGTCTTTAACAACCTCCTTTACCCATAATCTTGTGCTTAACAACCTCATTTGCATTTTTTCTCGTGCTTAGGAACCTCATTTGCCCTTGTTTGTGTGCTTCACGACCTCAATTGGCGTTGTTCGTGTGCTTAACAACCTCTTTTGCCCTTGATGTTGTGCTTGTCAACCACATTTTCATTTATTGTTGTGCTTAGGAACCTCGTTTGCTATTGTTTGTGTGCTTAACAACCTCAATTGGCGTTGTTTATGTGCTTAATAACCTCTTTTGCCCTTGATCTTGTGCTTATCAACCTCATTTGCATTTGTATTCGTGCTTAGGAACCTCATTTGCCCTGGTTTGTGTGCTTAACACCCTAAATTAGCGTTGTTCGCGTCCTTAACAACCTCTTTTGCCCTTGATCTCGTGCTTATGAACCTCATTTGCATTTGTTCTTGTGCTTAGGAACCTAACTTGCCCTTGTTTGTGTGCTTAACAACCTCAATTGTCATTGTTCATATGCTTCTTAACCTCTTTAGCCCTTGTTCTTGTGCTTTGCAACCTCATTTACACTTTTTCTCGTGCTTAACAACCTCAATTGGCATTTTTCGTGTGTTCTTATGAACCGCATTTACCCATGTTTGTGTACTTAACAACTTCTTTTGCCCTTGAACTTGTGCTTATGAACTTCATTTGCATTTGTTCTTGTGCTTAGGAACCTCATTTGCCCTTGTTTGTGCGCTTAACAACCTCAATTGTTGTTGTTCCTATGCTTCTTAACCTCGTTTACCCTTGTTCTTGTGGTTAGCAACATCATTTACACTTGTTCTTGTGCTTAACAACCTCATTTGTCGTTGTTCTTGCGCTTTGCAACATAATTTGCCCTTGATCTTGTGCTTATGAACCTCATTTACATTTGTTCTTGTGCTTAGGAACCTCATTTGCCGTTGTCTGTGTGCTTAACAACCTCATTTGCCCTTGATCTTGTGCTTATGAATCTCATTTGCATTTGTTCTTGTGCTTAGGTACCTCATTATCCCTTGATTTTGTGCTTAACAACCTCAATTAGCGTTGTTTGTGTGCTTAACAACCTCTTTTGCCCTTGATCTTGTGCTTATCAACCTCATTTGCATTTGTAGTCGTGCTTAGGAACCTCATTTGCCGTTGTTTGTGTGCTTAACAATTTCAATTGGCGTTCTTCTTGTGCCTAACAACCTATTTTTCCCTTGATCTTGTGCTTATGAACCTCATTTGCATTTGTTCTTGTGCTTAGGAACCTCATTTGCCCTTGTTCATGTGCTTAACAACCTCAATTGTCGTTGTTCATATGTTTCTTAACTTCTTTTGCCCTTGTTCTTGTGCTTCGCAACCTCATTTACACCTTTTCTCGTGCTTAACAACCTCAATTGGCATTGTTCGTGTGCTTAACAACCTCTATTGCCATTGATCTTGTGCTTATGAACCTCATTTGCATTTGTGCAATGAACATTTGTGCTTAGCCACATGAACAAGAGCAAAAATGGTTGATATGCACAAGAACAACAACAAATGAGCTTGCTAAGCATAAAATCAAAGATAAATTAGGTTGTTAAGCATAATAACTAAAGCAAATTTTGTTGCTAATCACAAGAACAAGGGCTAATTAGGTTGCTAAGTACAAGAACAAGGGCAAATTAATGAAAATTGAGGTTTCTAAACACAAGAACAATGTCAAATGAGGATGATAAGCACAAGATCAAGGAAAAATGATGTTGCTAAGTACAAGATATACCGCATATGAAGTAGCTAAGCACTAAAACAATGTCTAATGAGCTTTCTTTGCATAAGAACATTGGAAAATGCGCTTACTAAGCACATGAACAAGAGCAAAAGTGGTTGATAAGCACAAGAACAACAACAAATGAGATTTTTAAGCACAAGAACAATGTCAAATGAGGTTAATAAGCACAAGATCAGGGGAAAATGATATTGCTAAGCACAAGAACAACCACAAATGAGGTTGCTAAGCATAAGTACAAGGATAAATGAGTTTTCTTTGCACAAGAACATTGGGAAATGCTCTTGTTAAGCTCAAGAACAAAGGGAAAAAGAGGATGATAAGCACAAGAACAATAACAAATGAGGTTACTCACCATAAGAACATGACAAATGAGGTTGTTAAGCACAAGAACTAACGCAAATGATGTTGCTTATCAGAAGAAGAAGGGCAAATTAGGTAGCTAAGCACAAGTATAAGGACAAATGAGGTTGCTAACCACATGGAGTTATGTAAAATAATATTGATAATCCCAATAACAAGAACAAATGAGGTTGATAAACACAAGAATAAGGACAATGGTGTTGCTAAGCACAAGAACAACCGCAAATGAGGTTGCTAAGTACAAGAACAAGGTCTAATGAGCTTTTTTTGCAAAATAATATTGGGAAATGCTCTTGCCAAGCACATGAACAAGAGGAAAAGTGGTTGATATGCACAAGAACAACAACAAATGAGTTTGCTAAGCATAAAAACAAAGATAAATTAGGTTGTTAAGCATAAGAACTAAAGCAAATTTTGTTCCTAATCACAAGAACAATGGCTAATTAGGTTGCTAAGCACATGAACTATTACGAATGATGTTGATAATCATAAGAAAAATGAAAATTGAGGTTTCTAAACATAAGAACAAGGTCAAATGAGGATGATAAGCACAAGATCAAGGGAAAATGATGTTGCTAAGCACAATAACTACCGCATGTGAGGTAGCTAAGCACTAGAATAAGGTTCAATGAGCTTTCTTTGTACAAGAACATTGGGAAATGTGTTTGCTAATCACATGAACACGAGGAAAAGTGGTTGATAAGCACAAGAACAACAGCAAATGAGCTTGAAAAGCATAAGAATAATGACAAATGAGGGTGTTAAGCATAAGAACTAATACAAATAATGTCGCTAATCACAAGAACAATGGCTAATTAGGTTGCTAAGCACAAGAACAATGGCAAATGAATTTGCTAAGCACATGAACTATTACGAATGATGTTGATAATCACAAGAACAATGAAAAATTAGGTTTTTAAGCACAAGAACAAGGTCAAATAAAGTTCCTAAGCACAAAAACAATAGCAAATAAGGTTGATAAGCACAAGATCAAGGGCAAATGATGTTGCTAAGCACAAGAACAACCGCAAATGAGGTTGCTAAGCATAAGTACAAGGGAAAATGAGGTTGCTACGCTCATGAACAAGGGCAAAAGAGGTTGATAAGCACAACAACAACAACAACAAATGAGGTTGCTCAGCATAATAACATGACAAATGAGGTTGTTAAGCACAAGAACTAATGCAAATGATATTGCTTAGCACAAGAAGAAGGACAAATTAGGTAGCTATGCACAAGTATAAGGTCAAATGAAGTTGCTAAGCACGTGAAGTAATGCAAATGATGTTGATAATCTCAATAACAAGAACGAATAAGGGTAAATGGTGTTGCAAAGCACAAAAACAACCGCAAATTAGGTTGCTAAGTACAAGAACAAGGTCTAATGAGCTTTCTTTGCACAAGAACATTGGAAAATGCACTTGCTAAGCACATGAACAAGAGTAAAAGTGATTGATATGCATAGGAATAATAACAAATGAGCTTGCTAAGTATAAAAATAACGATAAATTAGGTTGTTAAGCATAAGAACTAATACAAATTATGTTCCTAATCACAAGAACAAGGGCTACTTCGGTTGTTAAGCACAAGAAAAATGGCAAATTAGTTTGCTAAGCACATGAACTATTGCGAATAATGTTGATAATCACAAAAACAATTAAACATGAGGTTTTTAAGCACAAGAACAAGGTCAAATGAGGTTGAAAAGCACAAGATCAATGGAAAATGATGTTGTTAAGTACAAGAACATTGGCAAATGCTTTTACGAAGCATATGAACAAGAGGACAAGTGGTTGATCAGTATAAAAACAACAACAAATGAGCTTGCTAAGCACAAGAAAAATGACAAATGAATTTGCTAAGCACATGAACTATTGTGAATGATGTTGATAATCACAAAAACAATTAAAAATGTGGTTTTTAACCACAAGAACAAGGTTAGATGAGATTCCTAAGCACAAAAACAATAGCATATGAGACGGATAAGCACAAGATCGAGGGCAAATGATGTTTCTAAGCACAATAACAAACGCAAATGAGGTTTTTAAGCATAAAAACAAGGGCAAATGAGCTTTCTTAGCATAAAAACATTGGCAAATGCACTTGCTAAGCTCAAGAAAAAGAGCAAAAGAGGTTGATAAGCACAAGAATAACAACAAATGAGATTGCTAAGCATAAGAACATTACAAATTAGGTTGTTAAGCACAAGAACTAATGCAAATAATATTGATAATCACAAGAAGAAGGGCAAATTAGATTGCTAAACACAAGTACAAGGGCAAATGAGGTTGCTAGGCACATGAAGTAATGAAAATGATGTTGATAATCACAATTACAATGACAAATGAGGTTGATAAAAAACAAGATCAAAGGCAAATGATGTTGCTAAGCACAAGAATAACCGCAAATGAAGTTACTAAACACAAGAACAAGGTCAAATGAACTTTCTTTGCACAAGAACATTGGCAAATGCGCTTGCTAAGTACATGAACAAGAGAAAAAGTGAATGATAATCACAAGAACAACAACAAATGAGCTTACGAAGCATAAAAACAATGACAAATGAGGTTGTTAAGCATAAGAATTAATGCAAATGATGTTGCTAATCACAAGAACAATGACTAACTATGTTGCTAAGCACAAGAACAAAGGCAAATGTGTTTGCTAAGCATATGAAGCGAATGATGTTGATAATCACAAGAATAATGAAAAATGATGTTTTTAAGCACAAGAACAAGGGCAATTGAGGTTCCTAAGCACAAAAATAAAGACAAATGAGGTTGATAAGCACAAGATCGAGGGCAAATGATATTGCTAAGCACAATAACAAACGCAAATGAGGTTTCTAAGCATAAGAACAAGAGCAAATAAGCTTTCTTTGCATAATAACATTTGCAAATGCTCTTCCTAAGTACTAGAACAAAAACAACAAAAATGAGATTGCCATGAATAAGAACAATGACAAATGAGGTTGTTAAGTACAAGAACTAATGCAAATGATGTTGGTTAGCACAAGAACAATGGCAAATTAGGTTGCTAAGCACATCAACTAATACAAATAATGTTGATAATGACAATGACAAATGAGATTCTTAAGCATAGGAACATGGACAAATGAGGTTCCTAAGCGCAAAAACAAATACAAATGAGGTTGATAAGCACAAGATCAAGGACAAATGATGTTGCTAAGAACAAGAACAACCGCTAATTAGGTTGCTAAGCACAAGAACAAGCACAAATGAGCTTTCTTTGCACAAAAACATTGGCAAATGTGCTTGCTAAACACAAGTACAAGAAAAAAGTGGATGATAAGCACAAGAACAACAACAAATGAGGTTAGTCAGCACAAGAACTAATGCAAATGATGTTGCTTAGCACAAGCACAAGGGCAAATTAGGTTACTAAATACAAGTACAAGGGCAAATGAGGTTGCTAAGCACATGAAGTACTGCAATGATGTTGCTTAGATCAAGAACAAATGATGTTGATAGGCACAAGATCAAGGACAAATGATGTTGCTTAGCACAAGAACAACCGCAATGAGGTTTCTAAGCCCAAGAACAAATGCAAATTATATTGCTAAACACACAAAAAACTAGAAATAAAGTTGCTAAGCACAACAACAAAGAAAAATGAGGTTGATATGCATAAGAACAAGGGCAAATGATGTTGTTAAGTAAAATAATAACCACCAATGAGATTGCTAAGCACAACAACAAGGGCGTATAAGATTTCTTTGCATAAGAATATTGGCAAATGTGTTTGCTAAGCACAAGAACAAAGGCAACATATAAGCACAAGAACAACAACAAATGAGGTTCTTAAACACAAGAACTAATGCAAATGATGTATAGCACAAGAACAAGGAAAATTAGGTTGCTAAGTATATGAACTAATGCAAATAATATTGATAATGAAAATAACAATGACAAATGAGGTTTTTAAGCATAAGAACAAGGGCAAATGAGGTTCCTAAGCGCAAAAGCAAATACAAATGAGGTTGATAAGCACAAGATCAAGGGCAAATGATGTTGCTAAGCACAAGAACAACCACAAATTAGGTTGCTAAGCACAAGAACAAGCACAAATGTGCTTTCTTTGCACAAGAATATTAGCAAATGCGCTTGCTAAGCACAAGTACAAGAGAAAAGTGGTTGATAAGTACAAAAACAACAACAAATTAGGTTACGAAGTATAAAAACAATGACAAATGAGGTTGTTAAGCACAAGAACTAATGCAAATGATGTTGCTTAGCACAAGCATAAGGGCAAATTTGGTTGCTATGCACAAGGGTAAATGAGAGTGCTAAGTACATGAAGTAATATAAATGATATTCATAATCACAATAATAATGACAAATGAAGTTGATAAGCACAAGATCAAGGGCAAATAATGTTGTTAAGTACAAGAACAACTACAAATGAGGTTGCTAAGTACAAGAAAAAGGTGAAATGAGCTTTCTATGCACAACAACAATGAAAAATGTGCTTGCTAAGCACATGAACAAGAGGACAAGTGGTTGATATGCACAATAACAACAACAAATGAGCTTGCTAAGCATAAAACCAATGACAAATTAGGTTGTTAAGCATAAGAACTAGTTCAAATTATGTTCCTAATCACAAGAACAAGGGCTAATTAGGTTGCTAAGTACAAGAATAAGGGCAAATGAAGTTGCTAAACACATGAACTACTGCACAAGAACGAGGTCAAATGAGGTTGATAAGCACAAGATCAAGGGCAAATGATGTTGCTAAGCACAGAACAACCGCAAATGAGGTTGCTAAACATAAGAACAAGGGCAAATAAGCCTTCTTTGCACAAGAACATTGGCAAATGCTCTTGTTGAGTACAAGAACAAGACAAAAAAAGATGTTAATAAACACAAGAATAACAACAAATGAGCTTGTTAAGCATAAAAACAATGACAAATGACGTTGTTAAGCTTAAAAACTAATGCAAATGATGTTGCTAATCACAAGAAGCATGGCAAATTAGGTTGCTAAGCACAAGTACAAAGACAAATGAGGTTGCTAAGCACATGAAGTAATACAAATGATGTTGATAATCACAATAACAATGACAAATGAAGTTGATAAGCACAAGATCAAGGGCAAATGATGTTGCTAACCACAAGAACAACCGTAAATAAAGTTGCTAAGCACAAAAACAATGTCAAATGTGTTTTCTTTGCACAAGAACATTAGCAAATGCGCTTGCTAAGAACAAGGGCAAAAGAGGTTGATAAGCACAAGAACAACAACAAATGAGGTTGACAAGCATAAGAACAATGACAAATGAGTTTGTTAAGCACAAGAACTAATGCAAATGATGTTGCTTAGTACAAGAACAATGGCAAATTAGGTTGCTTAGAACAAGAACTAGGGCAAATGAGATTGCTAAGCACAAGTACAAGGGCAAATGAGATTGCTAAGCACGTGAAATAGTGCAAATGATGTTGTTACAAGAACAATGACAAATGAGGTTACTAAGCACAAGAATATGGCCAAATGATGTTCCTAAGCACAAGAACAATGGCAAATGAAGTTATTAAGCCCAAGAACAAATACAATGATATTGCTAAACTCAAAAATAACTCGAAATGAAGTTGCGAAGCACAAGAACGAAGACAAATGAGCTACATATGCACAAGAATAAGGGCAAATAGTGTTGTTAAGTACAAGAACAACCACAAATGAGCTTGCTAAGCACAGCAACAAGGCAAATGAGATTTCTTTGGACAAGTAAATTGGCAAATACGCTTGCTAAGCACAAGAACAAGGGCAAAATATGTTGATAAGCGCAAGGACAACAACAAATGAGATTTATAAGCATAAAATAATGACAAATGAGATTGTTAAGGACAAGAACTAATGCAAATGATGTTGCTTAGCAGAAGAACAATGGCAAATTAGGTTGCTAAGCACATGAACTAATGCAAATGATGTTGATAATGACAAGAACAATGACAAATGAGGTTTTTAAGCACAAGAACAATGGCAAATGAGGTTCCTAAGCACAAAAATGAATGTAAATGAGGTTGATAAGCACAAGAACATTGGCAAATGCTCTTACTAAGCACAAAAACAAGAGCAAAAGTGGTTGATAAGCACAATAACAACAACAAATGAACTTGCTAAGTATAAAAACAATTACAAATAAGGTTGTTAAGCACAAGAACTAATGCATATGATGTTGCTTAACACAAGAACAGGAACAAATTAGATTGCTAAGCAAAGTACAATGGCAAATGAGATTGCTAAGTACATCAAGTAATGCAAATGATATTTCTAAGTCTAAGAACAATGAAAAATGACATTTTTAAGCACAAGAACAATGCCAAATGAGATTGCTAAGCACAAAAATAAAAGCAAATAAGGTTGATAAGTACAAGATTAAGGACAAATGATGTTGCTAAGTACAAGAACAACCGCAATATGTATAAATATATGATTTGAAAGTATAAACACCAATCTAAGTTTGTTGACAATAACTATCGTATTGTCTATTCACCAGCATAAACACTTGTTGTAATAACATAAGCACATTTTGTGATAGTATAAACGCCTACTTAAAAATGAGCATATAAATGCGTTGTTTAAAAATAATAGTTTAAACGCCTAATTTAAAAGTATAAGTATCATCCTAGGATTGTTAATAAAACAAATTCCTTATTTTTTCACTTTAAATATATGTCATAAGACATGTTGCAATAATATAAACATCTGGTTCAAAAATATAAACACTCACGTTGACAAGAACGTTACACGTGGGTCGCAAATTGATCACTTGAATATCCATGTGCTCCATTACAAAAAAAATATATATAGAATTTCCATTTTTGGAATTGGATCGTTACTTGTACTCTAAATGATATTTAGATATAAAAAAGAGACAAAATCCATTCCCGTCAACATAATTAATACATAACTTCTATGTAATAATTAATACATAGAGTCGTGATAATGCTAAATCTTTAATTTAGCTTATTGTCAACTTAATTAATACATAACTTGTATGTAAAAAGAGACAAAATCCATTCACGTCTCTCTCTTTTATTAACTTGACAGGGCTGTCAAGTATATCTGATTTCTCCCCTATTACTTCAATAGGCCAGAAACGTTCACGGCCTACCTTATTTATAATAAGGTCTAGTCATCTCAAGTTCAAGCTACACTGGATGGGTCCATTATTTAATTTAGTCTATCAACATTTACATATTCTGACCTTTTTATAGATAAAATTACTAATCGCTGGACCGTTTTCGCTGAAGCATTAATTGTTTACCTTTTCACAGGTGTTATTCTTATAGAATTCATACGGTCACATCCTTTGCAAATCAATAGAAAATTTTATAGCGCGTGTGAAGTCGACCATATACAATTGAAATAATTAAATCAGAGCTATTAATGTACCCCATAAAACAGGAGGCATACATAACAAAACAATAGTGTACTGTAGAAGCCCTTTTGCTAAAGAAGTTCATTAATTAACACCTAATTAATATTCCATTTGAATTACG
The DNA here is from genome assembly GCA_964058825.1 of Carex arenaria. NCBI lineage: Eukaryota > Viridiplantae > Streptophyta > Magnoliopsida > Poales > Cyperaceae > Carex > Carex arenaria. The sequence goes on from CAXKVW010000193.1 coordinate 1,173,781, forward strand.
GTTTTCTGAAGCAATGTAAACTTCCATTTTACGCAATTTTACAGACGAAACCCTCCTATATAAGCCCCTGGCACGAAGTTATTCCACTGTGACTTCTCCTCTTATATTTTATAAAAAAAAATGTATACATACATATATATCCACACACAAAAAAAACCCGTCATTTTTTTTCATAACCAAAAAAATAAATAAAATAATATTAATAACCGGGAAATTTTTTTTTTTTCACCCATAACCAAACCGCCCCCATGGGGGGCGGTCCATATATATATATATATATATATATATATTTTTTTTATAAAACCGGCCATGTATTTGTTATTATAATTGTATTGTATTTGTATTTGTATTGTATTTTTTTCTAATCTATTTGTTATTGTATGTTGTTATTGTATTTGTATTTGTATTTGTATTGTATTTTTTTTTATATTGTATGTTGTTATTTTCTATTTATTTATTATTTATATTTTTGTTATTGTTTATAATTTGGATACGAGGGATTTTATGATTTGTTATGTCAATTGAATAGTCGAAAACATAAGTGAACAAAATAATCAAATAACGTCTGATCAGCATAAAATATAGAAACGAAAACAAACTGAATAAAATCACCAAACAACGTCTGATCAACATAATATATAGAAACATAAATATAAAAATAGTACTGTCAGGTCTACAATATGAAATATAAAAACCTAGCGATGACGACCGGACAATGACAGTCTGGAAGGCGGCCCGCACGCCCTCGGTGGCTGCACACGCCTCCTCTGTGGCTCTGGAGGATCCTCGTCATCAGAATGATCCACATGCATGTTCTCCTCGTCATCAGAATAATCTACATGGATGTCCTCCTGCATAGTAGCTTGCGATGGACCTGTCTCCCATGGATCGGTCTCCCAGTCCCCAATATACGTGCTCGGGGGCTGTGTCCCGAACATATGAGGCTCCCAAGCATCAGTGGGCTGCTGTGCCCCACTCCCACTCGCTTCATGGTCGTGCTGCCTAGGGGGTGGCATCGATGGTGTGGCTCCGGTGAGATCCTCTACACCGGTGGCGGTGAGGCCAAAGTCTGCCGGAGTGAAAGTGGGTTCGGCACACCATAGAGGGTGACCATCCTGTAGTTAACTTATAATGTTAGTTTTGTATTTATGAAAATAACTAAAATTTAATTTATACAGAGACAAACTAACTTACCTCGCCAAGCTGCACCGGCACATTATATTTATTGTAGTAGGCGTGCCATTTCTTGTTGTCAAGCACCCAATCATGGAACGCCCAATTGGGGTTGTCTTCTGCAACATTTTAGTTGAACTTCTTAAGAACACACTTTCAAAACAAAATTGACGTGTATGAAAAAATAATTTAACTTATAATATCTTCGGGTGGTGGTGGTAGGTCATCGTCGTATACGAGGACCCGCTCTCGGCTTGACTCGTTCGGAGCTGGTGATTCTTTCTTAATCTCACGCCAGTTGATGTTCTCACCAGCGTCGTGCAGCATGCCAATGAGGCGCCCATCGAACTGGGAATCCTCGACGATCGGAGCAGTGTGATGCAGCATAGTACACCCGAACGCCCGAAAACCTTTTTTCGCCATGCACACCAAGCTGTGTGCAACTCCTCGGATCCCCCTTAGTACCTGTGCATAACGATTAGAAAACGAGTTATACGGAAAAAAACAATATTACAAATAATCTTTAGTACTTACCGTTCGAGTATTGGTCGGGCCCCACGGCAAATGGGTCTTACTCTCGTCACCCATTATTCTCCGCCGAAGAGTATCACCGTAGTCGCCCTGTAAGTACACCGAAGTCATGCACCACCGCTGGTACCAGACAATATACCGCAATGCCCAGGGTCCCGCCCCCAAACTGACGTCTGTCGGGTCAGGCGGAGCCCACAAATGGTTCTCAGGCGCGCGGGCAATCCTGTAGTGGCGAAAATGGTGGGTGCTCCAATCCACCTCTTGCTTTTTATGGAAGGTACTGCAATTATAAGTCAGTTAGATACAATTTGTAAAATAATATCGATATTTGAGTGTGTATTACTTACTTGTGCAACTTCTCCGTCTCATCCTCACCAAGTATCGGGTCATTAGGGATGAAGGCATCGAATTCGAACTGACGAGGCACCCGATCAGGATAGTGATACTCAACCATCCAGTAACAAACGATTGGACCGCGGTACAATCCGAGATCCCTCTGTGCCATCGTCAATGGACAGAAAATACTTGCCCGGTACCACGACCGATATGGGAACCAGTCGACGTTTGCCTGGTGCAACATCTGGAGCTGATTCCGGACGTAGGATATACCCGCTGTCCCTCCCCTCGGCGTATTTTCATAGCGGTGGCGGCTACCCCATATGGTACCGTATGGGGGGCTTTTGTTGATGTCTTTGCTCTTTTGCCACTTCACATTTGATGGGATGATGGGTCGGCATACTGGTAGATGCGACCAGGACCACTGCTGCAGCAAAAGGAGTGGCCCATTGAACTGCTGGCTGTCTCTCTGAAATTTGAGATGTGTATTAGTTATTATCAAATTTAAAACAATCGTAAAAAAATTAATTGATTAAGAATTACCAGACAAGCGTGACACAGCCCTCTGTACAAACATGCAAGCACGGCTCCACCCCAGTTCCACCGCGATGGCTTATCAAGTTGCTCCAGCTGCTGGAGAAACATAATCGGAACCGAGTCGCCACTAGAATCGACGAACATCGTGGCACCACATAAGTCAAGCACGAATGTCCTAACGTACCTACAGTTTGAAGAGTAAGTAAATAACTGTTTATTTTTTTGATAAAACTAATTTTAATGTAATGTAATGGATTTGGAAATTAGCTCTTGACCTTCTCCACGTCAGTCGTCCATGGAGTAATGGCAATTTCGGTGGCATATTGGCGGAGAGCCTTCAGACTGATGCAGTACTGGGAGAACTTCTCATCATCGTTCTCATTCTTCCGTTTTAGCTTCTTTGCCACCCCCTCCACATGCACACCCAACAGCTCTGGGATCAACGTTTGGAGTACATGATGATCCGAGACACCCCCTATAGGATCGCCATCGATCCGCAAATCCCATAAGGCACTCACGTCCTGTAGGGTCACTGTCATCTCCCCCACAGGAAGATGAAATGAATGAGTCTCAGGTCGCCATCTCTCCACGAGACCGCACATGAGTGCCTGGTCAATCCGCAGTGGTTGTTTCATCGTGCCTAACTGGTACAACCCGAGGTTCATGAGGTACCGATCCATTAGTGGATTTTTGATGTACCGTACCTCCGGTGAGCGGTGCCGCACCGTCAACATGGTCTCATCCTGCATTTTTTCAATGTTTTAGACCAGTGGGACTGAATAACTATATGTTTGGAACGTAATTTTTGCATTTTCTTTGAATAACACAACGTACCTCCATCGATGCAAGTGAGACACGGTGACGTCTGTGAGGGACCCACAGGAGAGGACTGAACGTATCTGCACGATGTGGTGCGGCATCCCCTGCATCGACACCCTCCGCACTCGCGCTCTCTGTGCTACCACTAGTATCGGCGTGAGGTTGCGAACTCTCGCCGATCTCCGACGTATCTCGTGATCGCCCACGTCGAGGTCTAGTCATGCTGCATTTCAAAATATCAAGTTTAAAAAAATAAAACTCGTAATCCAATCGAACCTAATTTTAATAAAACTCGTAATTTCTAACAATTCATGTAATTTTAACCCCATGCAATTAATTTCTAACAGCTCCAAACAATTATAACAATTTCAATCAATTTCTAATAATTCCAATCAAACAATTTCTAACAAGTTCAATTAAATAATTTCTAACAATTCCAATTAAACAATTTCTAACAATTTCTAACAATTCAAATCAAACAATTTCTAACAATTTCAATCAAACAATTTGTAACAATTCCAATCAAACAATTTCTAACAATTCCAATCAAACAATTCTAATAATTTCAATCAAACAATTCTAACAATTTCAAACAACAAATTTCTAACAACTCCAAATAATTCCTAACAATTTCTAACAACTCCAAACAACTCCAAACAATTTCTAACAATTTGTAACAATTTCTAACAATTTCTAACAAATCCCGTAATTCGATTAATTTCTAACATTTTCAAACAAACAATTTCTAACAATTCCAATCAAACAATTTCTAACAATTCCAATCAAACAATTCTAACAATTCCAATCAAACAATTCTAACAATTTCAAACAACAAATTTCTAACAACTCCAAACAATTCCTAACAATTTCTAACAACTCCAAACAACTCCAAACAATTTCTAACAATTTCTAACAATTTCTAACAAATCCCGTAATTCGATTAATTTCTAACATTTTCAAACATTTATAACTGTTTCTAACAACCGTAAACAATTCCAATCAATTTCTACCAAATTCAATCACAACAATTTCAAACAAATCCCGCGAATAATTTCTAACCATTTGTAACAATTCCAAACAATTTAAAAAAATTACAAATAATTTATAAAAATACTAGCAAATAATTTCATACCCGAAAACGAAAGCGGAGCGACGGCGCGGCGGCGGGGTAGAGCACCGGTGGAGAGAGGAGAGGGAGGCTGAGAGGGAGAGAGAGAGGGAGGGAGGCCGAGAGAGAGAGAGGAGGGAGGCCGAGAGTGAGAGAGGGAGAGGCCGAGAGTGTTTCGGCTTGGTCGGAATGGCCGGAAATGGGCGTTTCCGGCGGCAGAGGAGAGGGGCGACGGGTTGGGTAGGGTTTGGGCGGGTTGGGTAGAGAGAGAGAGAGAGAGCCGGTTTTATAAAAAAAAAATATATGGACCGCCCCCCGGGGGGGCGGGTTGGTCCAAGGGTAGACCGCCCCATGGGGGGGCGTTTTGATATAAGGGTAGACCGCCCCCATGGGGGGCGGTTTGGTTATGGGTGAAAAAAAAAAAATTTCCCGGTTATTAATATTATTTTATTTATTTTTTTGGTTATGAAAAAAAATGACGGAAAAAAAACCGTATCTTTTTTAACGATATATATATATATATATAGATGAGGTATAAGGAATGACAGTTAAGAAGCAAAGCAGCAAAAGAAACATATTGCTTTTGCAGCGCCGGCGAACGGGTCCCACCACTCAGAAACCTCCACGTGTATAGTAGCAGCACGACCATTTCAAGACAAAGCACGCAGCCATTAACCAAAACTGTACAAACCATCCAACATTAAAACCATCATCCCCTTAACACACAACTATACAACACCACAAAGAAAACTATACAGCCATTAAAAACAAAGGAAAAATTAAGGATGATGCATCAACCGCGGCGACAGCAACTGACGGCCGATCTGTGGGCGAAGGCCGGAGAGTTGGAGAAGCAGTTCGCAAGCTACAAGAAGAAAGTTGAAAAATCAGATCAGGCAAAAGACGAGTCGACACCAAGGGAGAAGAGGGATGGTGGCAGAGGCGAGTATTACGAGAGGTATATGAGGATAAGGGATGTGAAACTGAGACAACAGTTGAGTCTTCGAATTGAGAGGAAGCAATCTGAGATGACGGCCATGTGGGAGCAACTCGAGAAGAGCCGGGTTGAGATGACAATGAGGTTTGGTGGAGGCACCGTCGGGAGGGCGGGCCCGGTACCGGTACGGACGCCATCTCCATCTGCACCGAAGAAAACCATGCAGGTACGGTAGCTTGTGAGCTGTGATCTTGTTACTTATTATATATATTGTGTGTTTTTCTGAGTAATTAATCAAATCAAATTATCAATGTTTTGATCGTTTCTCTGTACTCATGTGAATTAATGTTTTCAAATTTGTTTTATGAAAGTTCAATGTATACATTCATATTGCATAAGAATGTGTCTCCAAAGAATAAAAGTTTCTCTCTGTTAATTTCTATCAGTTGACAATATTACAAATATATTTTTTTTGTGTTTTGTTTAATTATTCTGTTTACAATTTGATGAAGTCGGCACATATTCTCATTAATGCATGTCTCTAGAACCCCACCAGATCCTAAAACCATTTATGTGATCTTGCAGAGAATTTAATGTTTGCTCTTGAACAATCACATTTTTTTCAAATCTGTTCCTTTTGTATTTGTTTGGTGTATTTTAATTATACTTGGATGGGTTTATGTGAATATTAAGGTGGTGTGTGTTGTTTATAGCTAGAATTATAGCTAGCTGACAAAATATTGACAACGACAATTTAGTTTTTCTTTTTATTAATTATTGAGAGATAAGACTTTAAAAATTGACAAAGGATGATACCTTATATATTAATTACCTGTGATTTTATTTCACCTCAGATCTATTATTCTATTCTTGACCACTGGTTTGAGATTTGTCATCTATCTACGAAAAGTACACTAGTTGATCAACTTTAATGGAAAAGAACAATTAAAGCCTGCTAATTGCTGCAACAGGAAAAAAAAAAGTACAATTACAATATGAATATATGTAAAAAAAAAAAAGATTCTTGCAATGGTGTTTAATTACCATGTAACTTTACTTGTGGTATTTACCATGCACCATCAGAATTGTGAAAAAAACAAAAAATCTCGCAGTAGAAAATTTAATTTTTTTAGTAGATCATTTTTTTTAATTTTATATTTTCTAAAGTTTAAAATTAACATATTTCAAAATTTTCATTTCCTACATTCCAAAATTTTAAGTTTAATATACCCACAAATCAATATATTAAATCTAACTTTTTTAATCAACAGCTCAGATTATAATACTATCTGAATTAAAATCAATTGATTTGCATAATTGAAAATATTTAATATTGAAACTTGGAAAATATAATTTGCTAATATTTATAGTTTAAAATTTGCATTTTTCTCATTTCAAATTTTCATGAATCAAAATGACAAATCTAATATAATTTTTAAGTTCAGTATTTCTCATATGAATTTTCATTTTTTTTTATAATTACTGATTTAGTGAGTTAAATAGATGATATTTCCATAAAATAAAACTTTTGATTGCGTTCTTGAAAATCAACAAAAAAGAATATTGATTTTAATATTTTCAATGATAAATATGTATAATTAAAATAGTGAAACTATGAAATTCAAAGGTTGAAATGTAAAAATAGTTTTCCAAATTTGAACATGTCATTATGTACGTACTTCTCAAATTTAGTATTTATTATTTGTTTTAGTATTGGCTATAAAAGTTGACTTGATATGATGTACATGAATTGGTCTGAAAAAGTTTGACGACTTTTCAAAATTCGAATTCCCGTTGAACTTGCATCCAAAAACCATTTTGATGCAGTGTATGGAGATACATGACCTTAAATCTGAAACAATCGGAAAAAAAAACATACTTTAGCATGAAATTAATTAGAAAATTCAAAAATATTTAAAATAGGCTATATAATAATAGTGGGATCCTCCAACCTTTTCCAACTGTTTCATTAATAATTTTCAACTTATAAAACTGGCATTAATATTAGGTATATATAATATGGTGCATAAACACTAACCCAGCTATACACAAACTGTAGCAGCTATTTTATTACCTGATATCTTTTTCTTCCACCCCTGCACGATCCCTAATCCTCTTTATCTAATTTTTAATTTCATTAGAGCATTCTTATTTTTATGTAGACATCTGGCTAAATAAAATGTTTTTACATCCAATATCTTTGTAAGTATTGTTTAATTAAGGATTAAAATACCACTGATTTGTCGGTATTTTGACTGTTTCACGGTCCAGCTGCTAGGCCCAAAATTTCAAATTTGGGCTGGGCTCGTTTTGTTAATTTGTAATTTACTGATTAGTTAATTACTTGATTTTGAAAGAAATATTCATTTTTGCCACAAATGAAAAACCTTCATCTGTACAAACAATCCAATTACCTTCTGAGAATTTTTCATTTGTTATTATTTAATTTTTTTTTTATAAGAACAGTTTTTAAATTTTACCAACATCTTTTCCCTTGACACAAACAGTTGAAAAGAGAATTCTCAGATGAAAAGAAAGGCCAGAATGTGACACCTAGAAGTACAAACACAAGCTCAAAAAGACATGGCAACCCCTCTCAAATTACTCCATCAAGCTCTCAATCCTCCACCACTCGTGCCTCTACCTTACCGCAAAGTCCGAAGCGATCAAACATGAACTCAACCAATCAAACAAGAAGCGTACCAAGGCTCAAGTCACCAGCCCGTTCACCTTCTATATTTTCGGATTTGCGTAAAGAAAACAAAACACCAGTAACTCCTAGAACAAGGGTTTTAACCAAGAGTCAGAGTTTAGTGTTGGAGAAGAGCAATGCTAGAGGGGCACCGCTAAAAAAGGGGCCTCAAACCGTCAAAATTAGCTCAAGGTTTAATGAGAGCAGTGCTACCCTTGAGTCGAAGGAAGATGACCAAATGACCCCGACTGCCCTTGAAGAAACCCAACAAGCCGCGATCGACACATTTTTTGAACCAGGCATTACAATTGAAGACGACATATTGCCTAAATTGCAGGAGACTTTAACAGAGATAGTGTTAAATAAAAAAACTGAAGAAATTCCAAGTGTGCAATCCAGTTCGATCCTTGAAATGCTTGATCATGACAATCACGACAATGATAATAACATGAACATTATTGAGCCTGACATTGCAAATGACAGTCAATTTGAATTAATGACTGTAAGCGATATCAACAGCATATTGAATCCCGCAATCGATGATGATGAGGAATCATCCGGTGGGAGTTCGAGATCATGGTGTTCTAATTTCGAGACATCTTTTTCAAGATCAACGGTTGATCCAGCGATTGATTCTCCGATTCTAAGCCCACGCGGGGGCGGGTCCACTTCGTTCAGGTTTCTGCCTGAGCCAACCACCATTCGAGTGAGAAAGAAGTGGGAATCAAGGTCGATAAATTCCCCGAGAGGCATAAAGAGATTTTTAAGTTTCGGGAAGAAAAACAAAGGAACCGAGATATTAGCCACTGACATGATCTCACCTCATGCCGGCTTAAGTTCAATTTTCATGGATGATGAAAGCGATAGTGCTTCTAATGTGATTAATCAAATGAGCTTGGTGTCATACGAGTCTAATGGGTCCAGAAATGAAATCGAGTCAGAGAATGGCGATCGACTATCTGTTTGTCAACAAGGTATGTTTAATTTCTTTCCAGCAGTAGAATTGTACAAATATGAGAAATTTTAAATGAATCTTTTGGTCGTCGTGTAGATACAATCTCTCAACACGAATTCATCAAAATAACAATCTATCGACATGGTACCGTCATGGGAGTCTTTTTCCCAGTAGTATTTTCTGTAAGATATACTGCACGCATAATCGAAATTCGACTACCGTTAATTGCTCTTAGTGTGAATTTTTTTTATTTTGAGTGTGCCTAGTTACTGAGCAATGAGTATCAACTAGACATCCCTTTAACTGCTTTGAACTAAATATTAAATGCCAATGATCTTTATTATTAATTTATCAAAACATCGGTTTTATTCATGTCATACAGGTAAATTCTAAGGGACTATCAAAATATTTTTCTTGGTTTTAAAATGAGTTTCCAAAAATTAACATTTTTTATTTGCAGCTCATGTTTTGACTGGCTCCCTAGCTGCTTCTGGTGCAAAGTATGATCAAAAGGAGGATCTCTTATCTATAAATTCTCAAAAATGTAAGTATTCAATCTTTTTAAAATAAATTAACTATATATTCAAGTTATACCATCTTTAATTTACACCTTCATATGCCTTGAAACAACCATTTTACATTTTTTTTTTAATTCAAAGCTGGGATGGCCTGTGGATGATTTGCTAATTAATCTACAAATTTTGTTTATTTCTACAGCTCATCGCTCGTTCTTTTCCTTCCCGCCATTTCTCAATTTTCAAAGAAGCTGAATCCAAGATGAGTTCATAAAAATGGCTAAAATGAGCTAGAATGTATTTATTCATTAACTGAGTGCTTTGCCTTGTTGTTATCGATCAGTTTCTTTTTCTATGTTCTTAATTTATTCACATCTTCTTTTCTAATTTTATGCCTTTGCTCTGTTCTAGGAACTTTGTTCTGATTCTCTGCTTACAGTTCTACTCATCAAAACTGAACAATTATTTTATGACTTGAGCATTAATTCTTCAAATTGACCATTATTGGTTTGTTATTCTTTACTTCATTTTATTTATTCAATGAATTAATTATGAAATCTTCTATTTAGATGATTTATGCTCACTTTGCCAAAAGCAGTAGTTGCGCTTAGCATAAATTTATTCAAGTTTGTTACATACACCGATACATGCATGTACCAATTATATCTGTAGATACATATTTTATCAGTTGCATTGTAAGATGGTTGTATTTTGATTTTCATAGTCCATCAACTTGTTTTTTTCATGAACTGACCTACATGATATTTTGCGTTCAAATGCTTTGTTCATTGACTATGTAACAGTACATCTTAAATGCATGAATTCTGACTGAGTTTTGCACTGTAACTACTGTTAGATGGACCCTTTGAAACAATAGTTCATGTCTCAAAATCTGGTACGAGACTAATCCAGTCCATCATAAAATAGACGGACCAGATCAACACACCTGATATCTTGTATGAGACTAATTCTGTGTGATCAATAATACTTGGATCTGAACCATAGCGCACTGTATGTGTGGTTACATATGTACCACCACTTTTTGGATGGTACATAGTACACAGAAGCGAAACCAGAGTGTCAGACTATCGAACTATGGGAGTCAAATACACAATAAGAATCAATTATATAAAAAAAAATCTATTAAAAATAGATATCAATTTTACAATACTATTTAATATTTTACTCTAAATTATATAGAAAACCATACATAACTACAAAAAAATTAAAAAAATATGACCCCATTCCTTTCACTTGGTCTGTCCCTGATAGTACATACACCCTACAAGTAGGAGTATCAATGGCACCCTTTTATTTGTTTACTGATCTGTATCGTATTCGATAAGACATATATAGTTAAGATTTTTTTTCGAATATGGCTTATGAGTATGGATAAAAAAAAATTCAATTAGCTTAACGAGTAAGGGTATAGTTAAAAATTGTTTTGTAGACATGTATAGTTAAGATTTTTTTTCGTTAGCTTATCGGATATGACTTATGAGTATGGATAAAAAAAATCATTAACTTAACCAGTAAGGGTATAGTTAAAAATTGTTTTGTACCTGTTACTATATATGTATTTATAAAAAATTTAAGGGTAATTTTAATTTCCCCCATCATACTTTCCCCTAAACGTCCCCCATCTCTTCAATCTCTATCTCAGTTAAATGAAAATCTTTCCCCCAAAACGCCCCCCACTTATCTTATCAAAACTAAATGTCTAACTATCTAATAATCTGACCCAACGAGTCCAGCCTCCTCCTTCTCTTCCAGATCGAACAAAAAATGAAAATCTATTCCGCTCTGTTCTTCCCCCCCCCCCCTCTCTCTCTCCCTCTCTCCTCTCAACTGTCTCCCCTCTTCTCCTTCACAGCCTACGCCTCTTCTCTATTCGACTGTTCATGGAGCACTTTTTCCTCCGCTGCTCTCCGGCGAAATGATTCTCACAAGGATGTTTTCCTCCTCTCCAAATCTCAATCTTTGTTTCAAATATTTAATTTGATACTTCTAGCAATTCATTTAAAGAGAATCCTTTAATTAGTTATCGCATGATCTGCTTCTCATCTCTCCACTGGCTCCTTATTATCCCCTTTAATTAGTTATCGCGTGATCTCCTTATTATTGGAATTGTTTGCGTCTTAACTTGTTATTTGAATTGTAGTTTCTGATTGTACTTGAAGTTAATTTTTTAACTCGTATTTACTTTTTTAAGGGTAATTTTTACTGAGTAATATGTTATGCTCATAAAAGATGAATACTTTGTCCATTACAGTTGAATACTTTAAGGTTAAAGATGAATAGCTTATGTGAATAATTTACTGTGATCATATGAGAAGTGTTTTCTGTTGAATACTTCTTTAATGTGGTTGAATATGTATGTTTATGTGCAATTAGTTTTAATTCATACTTGAAAAATATTTTTAAAGTGTGATTTTTTTGCTGAATGAGTATTTTCTGGTAAATACTTATCAAGTGAATACTGTATGGTTTATATTGAATACTTTGGCCAAAACAGATGAATACTTTTATGAAAAGTGTTTTCTGACAGTTTTTTTAAGGGTAATTTTTACTGAGTAATATGTTATGCTCATAAAATGTGAATACTTTATCCATTACAGTTAAATACTTTAAGGTTAAAGATGAATAGCTTATGTGAATAATTTACTGTGATCATATGAAAAGTGTTTTCTGTTAAATACTTCTTTAATGTAGTTGAATATGTCAATTGAATACTTCTTTAAAGTGTGCACTACATTTTCTGTCGCTTTCAAAGGACGTTAATGGTCCCCACAGTTAAGTACGGTATTGATGTGGACGTTTGCGTTCCCCCCAGATTGCTGTTGGAATGACTTTTGCCGTTCTTAATGTGCAGACCATGGTTGAATACTTCTTGGCAGCAGAATGAATACATTTGTATTGATGGTTGAATACTTTTTGCCGTCCGATTGTCTTTTGCAGAATTAACGCGTTTTCTAGGAGGTTTTACGCGTTTTTGTTTGTTTTTGGCTGTTTTAACTGTTTTTTATCCGGATAACAGATAGGGGACGTTTCATGGGTGACAGCTAGGTGGACCCAAAATTTAATTATATATAGGTATATATCATATGAGAATTAGTTCTGATATGATATAATTTTATTCCTAATCTAAAAATATATGATACTAGAGGCATCATTGTTGCGGCTCCGCCGCAACTGTTATTTTTATGTAAGTTGGCATATATGAGAGTCAATTTTTTCTTCTACTATATGGTGGCGCCACATATATTTAAATATTAAAAATATATTTACATATTAAAAATATATTTACAGTCATTGCATATAACATTAATAGCTCAGTGATAATATAAATATCACACAACTTAATGCTTTAAAAAAGTGAATGTCTAGACAAACTCATTTTTCAATGACTATATGATGTTGCCGCTGTCTTTGCCATCAGTTCAGTTTCTCTCCATCTCGGGACCATTATAATGCATATACAATATGTATTTTTTTCCTTTAATCTTTGTGTTAGATAGAGAGAGAAAAAAAGCCCATGGATAAAAAAGAAAATCACCAACCTCTTGAATAATCACAACTCCTGCAACAATTTCCCTACATAACCAACGAAATTAATTATTGCTCTTCACAAACAAATACTACATAATAGATTTTAATAATTGTACAATCCAATCTCATAGCATAGATCCAGCCTATTGCATGAATCATTGAGTGGATACCAGTGGCATGCATTTCGCTTTACTGGTAACTCATAGCAGATGACTGAATAGAAAAGCTGATACTAGTTTCCAGCTGGTACTCCGTACCAGATGATAACAACTGGCAGGTACAAAACTGGTTCCAGCAGTAAAAAACTATCATAACGTGCTTATCTAATTCTTATATACACACACGACTGGAATTAGTAAAATAAAAAACAAATTGAAATCAAGCACACAACTTAAATTAGTAAAATAAAAAATTACAGAGTTAATATTTAATCAAAGATAGTATGAGATGAACCGAGTATTTATAAGACTAAATTATGTTCTTATTGACCATATAGAACTAACATTAGTTAAACAGTATAATTCCACATTAATATTCATCTAAATGAGGATGAAGCTAGACTCCATTTCAACTGAACAAATAGCTACCAGTAACAAACATATAATCTCATATTTGCCCCTCAGTAAGTAGTAATTACTTTAATTTGTCACATTTCTTTTGAGCAATGGATAAAAAAGGGAAAAATAAAATAAGAAATAAGTAAACAATCAAATTAATGACCTGGTCATCGTCGTCATTGTTGTTGTCATCATTAATCACTCTTACAAATCAAGTCTCTTTTTATCTCACACCTCCACCTCTTTGTCACTATCTTCCTTTACTTCCCTCTCCCTCTCTCTCTTTTAGTTCTCTGTTTTGATTGAGATAATATTGCATCAAGAACCTCTTTCCCTTCTCATCTTTCTTCCGCCTCCCCCTTTTATCCACTGTAAAAGTTGTTTTTTTTTTTAAAAGTAAAATTTGATCTCAAAGTATATTTTCATATGGAGATCATGTTGAATGGTTCGGATCAACTGTTTGGGCTTCACTAAATGGAGGTATTGATTCATAGTACATACCAATATGCGCTATGTATAGTACCAAAGCCTCAGTCCAAAACATATTAGGGTGGGAATTAGTTTGTCAATAGGTCCAGGTTGGATTTCAACTTAACACGTGGTACGACGTGATTATATCTATCTAGTAACTCTAAAAGCTTAAGATGATATAAGACTGGGAAATTTTATAGCCTTTTGTGACTTGATAATGCATTATATGTTAACTCTCCTTGTACATAAATTTAGTACTATCAGCCACAGTGACACAAAAGATTATTTCTCAGCTTGAGGAAGGCATTTGAATTTGGAGGCCTTGGCTTGCAAGTATTTTCTTGCTAGTTCCTCAATCCTTTTTATTTGATCATTCCTATTTATTTATTTATTTATTTATTGTAGTAGTGGTTGTTCTTTAATTTTGCCATGTATGGATTACTCTTAGAACATTTTTGCCTATGGTTTTTTTTGCATAATGAAAGAGTTAAATTATTTTCCTTATCTAGTTTGAAACTATGCAAACTGAATTAAATATTTTACCAGACTGATACAAGTCAGCAATTAAGATATCTTGCTGGTCTTACTGTATCAGTTCAACACGGATCATAATTTCAACCAAATTTTGTGTTAGTTTAATTTGTTATTTGGGTATTTTTGATGTTCAAGCATTGTTTGATCCTCTTAGACTTGCTTTTAGCAATTAATCATTTTTTTTAATGAAAGCAATAAATCAATTAATAGGAAAGCCGAGTAAAAGAACAGGGGTGAAGCATTGAGGTGAAAGTACCTTGATGTAGTAGACATAAAAATGTTGTTGTGATGCTGTTAGAAGATATGATCTCCAAAATTTCTCCTTCCAATACCGGAGGTGTTTTTTGTACCTACAATTTCCAAATTCATTTGAAAATTAGCATTTCAACCTCCTTTACTCACCTACAGTTCAGTGTAGCTGCTCTTTTAATGTTGTTCACCGGATTTGAGAATCTTGCAATTTTGTCATAGTAGTTTGATGATGATGCTGTGTTAACATAAAGTTGTGGTCTGATATTTTTTGCCAAGGTTCAGCAGTCAACACTTAAAATTCTTGCTTATGAGCCATAAAATAGAACAATAATTCTATGTTTATTTATACTGGACATAATGCTCACATATCACTGTTGTTAGTTGTTGTGCAGGATTGGGATAGTAATGAGATTGATTATTTGTTACTGTGTGTACCTGTACATTTGGAAATGCATAAGACACAAAATATCTGTGTCACAGGTGCACACGACAAAACAATACATGGAATTTGTTAGTTCAGCTAGTACTTAAGGCAATACTTTAAAAAATTGTAAGTATGATTTGAAAAAGGGTAACCTCAAATTCCTCAAGGCTCTTTTCTTCTAGAATTACACCGACCAATTGACAATTGACCTGCCATGGTAAGAATTAACGAAGGGGAAAATTAGCAAATATGTGTGCCTTCGCTAAGCTAAGTTCAGACCAGGTATATAATCGACTAAACCCAAGAAAAATGCACTGAGGTGCTACATACCAGTTCAATAGTTAATGGAGTCTGAATAGATCCACGCTTGTGCTTGCTTCTCCATCTCGTTCCACCCGTCAATACGTGCTTCTTCCGTAACTTTTTTGGTCAATATTTTCTTGACCTGCTAGTAATTAGGTTAAACTACGAGGTATGATAAGGTTCGACAACCACTTGAAAACATGCATTTCTGATTTTATCGCACAAAAATTTCCCCTGGAATTAGATATTTGTTTGTCAAATCCTATAATCTCTTCTCTAAGCTAAGACCAATATCAGACATGACGGACACCCAAATGGTAAATAGTTAACATAGCAATTTGTTCAGCTGAAAATATTCTTCAGAGGATATGAAGTTCCTTCTGATATAGCAATGCTATTTTATTTCCAGAAAATTATATTGTTCAGCTCTCTATACTTGGGTAATTTTCTTTTTTTAATTCTTGGTTGTTTGCTGAACTCCCACAACTAATCAAACTGAATAACAAACATTCTCCTATTGCATTAATTTTCTTAAATAAGAACAAAGAAAGGAGGGAGAGAACTACAAAGTTCCTTTGAAATAGGTGAAACAACAACATTTCTAAGGAGCAAAAATGGAACTTTGGCATAATTGACAATGAGAAATAAGAACAAAATGCTAACATACAAGATCTCCCATTACCATATTCATTGTTCAGAGGGGATATTTCATTGCCAATTAGTCCCTTAAAATGTTCAAATTTTATCCTTTAGTGTCACACAGCAGAAATAGTTATCCAAAACAGTAATCCATTCCAGATTTGTGAATAGAGCAAAACCATAACCAAATATCGCCACCAATTTGAAAATATGAGTAAGACGATTATTGATGGCAATGCAACTCATATTTGTGGTATCCCCTTTTCTTTTTGTCAGTTAACTCTTAAGTTGTTTCTGTTCTAAACCTTTAGTATGTAAATATTTGCAACGGAGAGGAATTTACCTTGGCAACACCGAACAATATTTCGAGCTTACATCCGCTAGCATCATTCAAAAAAATTAAGCTTCCTCCTATCTATTTACATAACACAGAAATGTTCAACCAACTAACTTTGCAAATATAAATATAAATATTTGTAACAGCACGAAGCAGTAATACAAAAATTCATGCTCTAACTTGTGGCATCATATTGGTGGATTGCTTTTTTATCTATCTGTTTGTTTCTCAAAGAAAATGTTTCCTTGAGAAAGTGGTACGTATTCTAATTGATTGCATTCACACCTTAACAAATACACAAAGAAGTTTGCAACGCCAGTTAAATCCGAGTACCACAACATTAATTAATTTCAGTAAATCAAAGGTAGTGCATCAATCGACGATAAATACTCGCACAATGAGTTTCACTTTGAAATTTT
This sequence comes from Carex arenaria, assembly GCA_964058825.1. NCBI lineage: Eukaryota > Viridiplantae > Streptophyta > Magnoliopsida > Poales > Cyperaceae > Carex > Carex arenaria. The sequence goes on from CAXKVW010000193.1 coordinate 1,190,869, forward strand.
GCTGGAATTTGGTAAATATGGAGCTAGAAGAGTTAGCTATTGAAATAACTACAAGCAATACTTGCAATTACTGAAATCAGTGAGGCCTATGCACCAGTAAATTGGAAAGAAGAACTTACCGACTGAGGGAATCTGGGAGATTTATAACAGTTTTCGAAAGATAATTAGGCTATGAGCAAAGGAATCGATGGTTGAAAGAGGGAGAAGCTTATCGAAGAACTGAGACAAAGACCGGGGAAGTAGGCAGCGATCGACTCCAGGACGATGAGTTACTGCTCTAAGAGGAGAGCAGACAGCGGAGCAAGAGAAGAGGAGAGTAGGGAACTTGGTCGGCGGAGCTCTTCTCTAGACCGATGAGCCAAATCTAGCAGCAGGACCGAAGGCGCAGCAAGGTAAATGGGAGAACGAAACTGGAGCCATTGTCTCCAAATTGAAAGAGGCGGAATGAAGAGAAAAGAGAGAGAAGGAGACCACCGTGTTAACAGGGAACAAAATGAAGCGGTGAAAGAGAGGAGGCGGCACGTAGCGCTGAGTGCACATGGACACCGGGAAGAATTCCGTGAAGACAGGTAGCAAGAAGGATCGACGTGTCAAAGCGGAGGAGGAATTGCTCTGCTGATGTTAGATGACGCAAGAGGAAAATAATCTTATCGGTCCATATTTGATCAGAGGGCAAGAAAATAGGGTGTCACTGTTCATCGCTACAGTAACACCCTATTCTCCTTTATAATGACTCTAAATTTGTTTTTTTTTTTTTTTTTTCTTGTTTTGAAAAATATTTTATTGAAAGTACAAATAGGAATGTCAAATAGTACTATTTTATCCGTTAATCCAATCTGTATCATATTCAATTATTGGTATGAAAAGAAAAAAAAATATTAATTTATCAGTTATGAATATAGATTAAAAAAAATCATTAATATAATGAGTATGGGTCCGAAATACTTCCCCTCAATTCGTATAAGACCAGTTGGCACCACTGGACTCCAAGCAGAGGGGATAAACGGACAAAAGTAGTAAACTTTAGTCAAACTTCATCGGGTTTTGATTACAGTTTCGGTTCGGATCGAGTACTAAGTAAGCCCAAAGAAAACAACACTATAGGCCTCCGGCCCACTATACAATGGGCCCAACGAGCCTGACAAAACGCACCAATTAGCTATGACGGCACCCAGCCAAGGGTCAGAATGTGGCCACGTCCGAGGCGAACCCAATCTACGGGTATATATAATGACAGAGTAGAATTTACTTCAAGCAGCGCATCAATCGATGTAGTGCTGCTATAACTTTATTGTCTGTGTGCTGCATGAAGAAAATACTTCTCTGTCAATATATTTACCCCAATCTACACCCAATCTGCACCCAGTCACCCAAACCCAATCCCCAACTCGAACCAAACCAAAATTAATAAAAAAAGAAAAATACTCATAGGAGTTACTACTTGCTACCTGCTACTCCACCATGGCTTGTGCTTCACTCTCTGGATACACCCTCCTCTCAGCGCAATCCACTGGTGCAAGATCGAGAACCAACCATATCGTGTCTAAGCCGTTGGATTCCAGCTTCAACGGCCACAGATTTCCGGTGCTTGTTAAGTCCCGCGCCTCAACAACATTGGCGCCTAGGAGAGTGCCTCTGATATCCCCCATTTGTGCCAAGGTAGTTCAACTCATATGATCAAAAAATATAGCTCAATGTGGCGTCGTGTTGTGTAGTTCGTTCATGGTTATTGTTGTTTCGATTCTTGTTGTAAAAATATGTGATTTTTTTTTTTTAACACAATTCAATATGTAATTACTCTGTCTTATCATGTATTTTATTATCAACTAGGTGTGGTAAAACAAATACATCAAGGATATTCTTGTTATGATTCTGGCATGCAGCGCAGTATCAGTTTAGAAGAACATAAGACTATAGGAGCACCAAAATAAGATGCCATGGGACCATGCTATTATAAATATTAAGATCAAAACTACTATTTAACGAAGCAGGAACTATCGTGCAATTTCCTAAAGGGAAACCTTATTTAATGTGTATAATTAATTTATAATTTATGGGGCACTGGATATCAATATCTGCTCATAATTCTTATGAGTTCATGTACCATTTAGCATCGATCAAAGCAAGTTAATATATATTGTTGGTATTGGATCTTTTTAGGTAGGCAAAGGTGATGTGCCGCCTAATTTCTCATTGAAAAATCAAGATGGGAAGAATGTATCTCTGTCCCAGTTTAAAGGAAAACCTGTAGTTGTATATTTTTATCCAGCTGATGAGACACCTGGCTGCACCAAAGAGGTAGATGTTTATATATATAACTACTTCATATACATTTCAGTATCAGATCCTCAAATCATGCGTGTGGGTTTGGCCTTAATTTGAAAATACCCACGTTGCTTCTAGCCAGTATTAATTTTTTTTTTTTTTTTTTTTTAAAAGGCTAGTGCCCATTTGTATTAAAATTAGCTAGCCAGTATTAATTATATTGAAGAAATTACATATATGTGTGGAATGGATCACAATTTTGTTTATATTTTTACAGTCATATATATATGATATTTGGTACTAACAAAATTAATGCTAATTAATTTATATTTCTTCAGGCATGTGCATTTAGGGATTCATATGAGAAATTTAAGAAGGCCGGTGCTGAGGTTGTCGGCATCAGTGCTGATGACCCTGCTTCTCACAAGGCAAGAAACTAAAATTAATCACATTAATTTCAGAGTCACTACTGATTTAATTTATTTTGCTGATATAAGTGGTTTACTGAGTACTGACATATATAAATACAGGCATTTGCAAAGAAGTACAAGTTGCCGTTTACATTGCTAAGCGACGATGGAAACAGGGCGAGGAAGGATTGGGGGGTACCTTCGGACCTGTTCGGCACTTTGCCGGGACGGCAAACGTATGTTCTCGACAAGAAAGGGGTGGTACAATTGGTGTATAACAATCAATTTCAGCCCGAGAAGCACATCGACGAGACCTTAAAAGTTCTCTCCAGCATATGAGCTCTTCAATTTTCTCTTCTTTTTTTTATGTTTTGTATAACTCTGAAAATGTACTCGTGCATTTGTTATTTAGTGTTAATATATATGTATAGACAACTGAGGAAATGTAATTTCTCCTTAGAGCATGTGTGAAAACATGTATAATTGTACGCGTATTAATTTGTTGAGAGTGTTGTTTTTGTATAATTTGATAATGATATCTTAATACAATAAATAATAAATGTTACGTACGGAAATGATTTTTCATGTCTATCAAAGTTTAAAATAAGCTCATCTACTAGATGAAAACATACCTTAGCCAGAGCCGATCCACTGAGGCTGAATGGGATCGACCACATTTCTTGTTACAATCTCATTGCTTGGATATGATTTTGTTATATATTTTACAATAAAATATTATGAATATGATAAAATTATTTCTCGTAATTTTTTGTGAAAATTGTATATGATTGCTTTATAATGTGCGTTTGATCTTTATAATTTGAAAGTTTCTCCATCTGTGACCTTAGCAATTTAGTAAGACAATGTTCGATTGTTACTGATTATGCGAGATGGTATTTTACGGATATAGAAACCCATAAATTATTTTACGAGACCACATATTCATGGATGTACAGATAAATGTGTTTAAATAAATATTTGGTTGTATTGTAAAAATAACGTGAGAAATATTGATTTGTTTTCAAAATATTTTTATCTATACTAATATTGAATTTACTAATATATATACGAGAAGGGTTTCAATGCATCCAAAATTCTATGCTCCTATTTACACCTAATTTTTTATCTATATTTTCAAAGTCCATACAGTCGCCCGAACCGATCAACATGACCTTCATAATAAAATATGCTTGGAGACCAAAGTTTATATATTTTTTTTAATTATTTTACTATTTTTTAAAATAGGTACAAAATCACTTTATCAGATCGTCCAGAATCTCCTTAAAATAATGATTTTGTACCTATCTTAAAAAATAGTAAAAAAATTCTAAAAAATATAAAATTTGGTCTTCAGACATATTGTATTATGAAGATCATGTTAAGTAATTCGGATTGACCATTCGGACTTTGAAAATGAAGATAAAGAATTGGGTACAAATAGGGATACACATGAGTGGTCATCGATCCACCAAAATCAAAATACGATCTGGATTCTGGATTCTTGTAAATTTTCCACTTTAGCAAATATTATATGTCATGAAGACCATAACCCAATATATTATTGTGTGAAATCAGCATACACAAACCGACTCAATTTCAAAAGTCTGGTCGGTTCGTATTTGTAAGCCCAACAGAAAGATATCCGGCCGGCCCATAAGTATACCTGTCACGTCGGTTGTTTGTATTTGGGGAAATTTTTTGAAATTTTTTTTAAAATAAAACTCATACAAAAAAATTAACCAAAGCAGACTCGTACCCATTGAAGCTATAAAAATAGTCTCCATCGGTCTCTCAAACCGGTGTAGTTTGGAAATTCTTCAGATCTACGATTTTAACAAGATAAAAATTCGAATTTTTTAAGCTACACCGGTTTGGGAGACCAGTGGAGACTATTTTTATAGCTTTCCAGAGTACAGTGCTGCTTTGGTTAATTTTTTTATAATGAATTATATTTAAAAAGAAATCAATTTTTTGCATACTTCTTAACATTTTCAAAATTACATTTTTTTTTATAAAATTATAATATCATATTTACTCTTCTAATTTAAAAAAAAAAAAACTTATATAACTTAATTTATTGACTCTTGTCTATTAAAACTCATTTTATATTTATAAAGTATTAATTTATATTTTATTACAAATTAAAAATATGTATAATATCTAAGACAAATGTTCGATTATTTACTTGATCAGTTTTGTGAAGACAAAATGGTCTATTTATTACTTGTGAGATACTTATAGGTGTATGATTAAATATCATTGTTGCATCACAAGTAAAATATATATATATATATGATCTGCTCTCAGAAACTAACTAATTTAGTTAGAAGACTTAATATTTTGTTTACACGGACAATATATTTTTTTTAAAAGAGAAATTTGTGAATTTTTAAATTTAGAAGAATAAATATGATACGATGAATTTTAGAAGATTTCAAATTTTGTGAAGGATATACGTAAAATACCCTTTTTGTATTTTAATGTTTGTTTGTATCGTCTACGCCACATCTACCCTTTATGTATTTCCATGCTACGTTTATTGGCCAGCAAAACAAGATTGAATTAATTAGTGGCCAGCAGAAGAAGATTCTCGGATATTAAACAAATGATACAACAAAGAAATAGAAAATGAGGGACCACTCACCACTCACCACTCACATCATCAATGACCAAAAAAATGGCGTAAATTAAACCTCTGCCATCCATTCGTTTGATCACGAGTCACGAGTCACGAGTCACGAGTCACGACCACACCAACCTCTAGAGTCTAGATCAAAATCACGACCACACGTGTGCAACTCATCATCCGCTTGGGATGAAAGAATTTGATGGGGAACCAAGTAGGTATATCCGTTTTACTCAAAGACAAAATTTGTTTAAAACATTGTATTTGTAGGTGCATTGAATTGAACCAATTAAGAAATTTCACCGAATACAAATGGATCGGACTGACCAATCCAATTAATCCGTCTCATAGAAAATTGATATCAACTCAATAAAATGTTAAATCAAGGAGCTTTTTTAATTGTAAAAGATGGTATCTAAGTTATTGTAAATGGTCAAGCCAATATTTTGTTCGGCACAATGAAATCTGGGAGCTTGACTCCCCTGTTTCTACCTCAAAAAATACATTTTGTTCGGCACTAAATTTCTTCTATACAATTGTTGACATTATTTACCAATGGTGCTTCCATCTAATTATTTACCAATGTAGCTTAGCTTCCATCTAATTATTGACATTACAAAGTATATAATTAATTGTCTACTCAATTTGACCAACAAAATAATAATCAATAACGCATACGGTTTTTATTTATAAAGGTAACTAGATAATAAACATGTATAAAATATTATTTTTTATAAGAATAAATCATCGCTCTTAAAATTGTCATTAAATAAGGTCATGCCGGTATTCGTCCTTAAGACATATATTGTAATTACTAAAAACTTAAAGAGTTGGATATTAATGAACTTCATGAAGTAAAAATTATGTTTAGCTTCCGCTTATAAGATTCGTTTTCAAAATCCAAACAATTAACCTAAACTATTAAAAATAATTCCTATATGAAAATATGCTTGAAAATCAAATTTTAGATTTTTTTTTTTTTTTTACTATAGGTAAAACAACATTATTTTTTTAATGATTCAGAATCTTTTGAATTAATGAATACTCTATCTATCCAATAAAAATTTTAAAAATATATAATTTGTTCTCCACATTCAATTTTAAAATGGAGATTATGTTTAACAGTTTAAATTTAAAAACAAAAATATAAGCAGGAAATAAAATATAACATTTATTTCATGAAATACATAAGTGATCCGATTTAAAAAAACTTAAATTAATGATAATATAGATATGTATTTTCGTCAAACAAATATCACTGGATAAAATAACATATGTGTATTTTGCAACCAGAGAACCTGCCTTATAATGTTGTACCTGCTACCTACTAGGCTACTATTAACCCCAAACAATGACAAACAATTTACTATATCGATCCTAATTCGCAATTAGGTCCAAAATTAATTCTACACCGTGTCTAGGCAACTTAACTAAACCCAGTGGTGAAATTGGAAACGATTTCCAGCGATGGCAGTATGGCACAGCATCTACTTGGCATCTACCGATTCTCCCGCCTCCGATTCTTAGCATCTCTGCATTTTGATACCTCCTTCAATATCCGATTTCATATCCCAGAATTAACTCAAATTCTAAATTTAGATCCCAACCGTCCGATCTACTTTAGTACGAATATTAAAAAATCCCCGTACATTTACCTCGGATCGAATTGACCTGGATCTAAACTCTAACCTTGAGTTACTTGAGAGAATATGGACTCTCACTGTACAACGTCTCTCGTTGCTCGCCTCTCCATCCAACGGTTGGCAACATTGCTTCTCTCTCTTCAAATACCCTCTCACAACCCCCCGCTAGTTAAACCAAACCAAACCAAGCCCAGCCATCAGACCTCAAAGCACCAAACCTTTCTCCAGCAACTAGACTTCCAAAAAAAGAAATGGAGTTCCTCGAATTCCAATTATTCGAACCAATCTCTTTACGCTTCTACTCTCTGACAGCCTCATCCTCTGGCGGTTCTCTTTTGACATGGATTGCTGTGTTGGCAGCAGCCGCAGTTGGTTTCTGGCGAATTCGAATTGTCGGGTCGAAAGCTAATGATTCCGATGCCTCTACACTCTTCACCGCCCCCGTTCCCTTGGAAGAAGCACAACAAAAGGTGGTGCCTGTGGTACAGAATACGAAGAACGAGGCCTCACTCTCTTCTTCTTGCTCTGTCGATCGATCCGTTGAAATGGTGTGTACACCTAAAGTCAGGTTCACAGCTTACTTTGAAGAAGAGCATGATTGCATAGGATGCTGCCACGTGGAGGATGAAGAGGAGGAGGCGACTGTGGATGTTGCCGAGGAATTGGGTCACCGGGAGGTGGAGGTGGAGGTGGAGGTGTCACAGGAAAGAGAAGAAATGGAGGTGAAATGGGAAGACATGATGGTGATACGAAGAGGAGATTTGGGGTGGTATTCTTACCAGGATATGGCCATGTTAAATGGTAGTGTCGTCAGACTATGGGATGGAGATAGCCCCAGGAGGAGGAAGGGCTCAATTGCAATTTCCTCCTTTTAGAATTTAGAGGGTGGATTCGAGAATTGTAGTGTAGCATTTGTTGCCGTAAGATGGCAGCAATTCAATTCATTGCCATAAATTGGGTAATGGAGGTTGTGCGGTATTGCTTAGTCTTAGGAAACAAGGAAGAAGAAGGGTGGAAATTGGATTTGCTTATTTTAGAGGGTGAGAATGAAAAAGTGTATATATAAATTCTTATGCAAAAATGCAGTTGTGCCCTTTTTCTCTGTCTTGGCTTATTTTTATTTTTTGGTGATTTATTTGAATTATTCTATGTTGTGCTCAGCACATAGCTATTTTTTTTTTGGAATAATTAGTTTATGGAAACTTTTTGTTGGAATTGATGTTCCTAAATTTAATTTCCGGTTGTTTATTTGGGAATTTTTCTTCCTTTTTTATTCGTTAACACATCGAACCATGTGTTTCTCTATTCTTATGAAATAACTAAAAAAAAAAGTATGTTTTGCGCTGACTAGCATGATACATTTAAAAAAGGTTATTACTACAAAATTGATTTAGTAAAGAATACTTTTGTATTAATCATTAAACATATAATCCATGAAACAATATTTTTTAAACAAATGTTCTAAGAATTTCTTTTAAAACTATACTAAATAAAAAAAAAAACTATGTTATTAACAGAAGTGGGATATATATTTATAAGTAATGCATATTTATTAATAAAATACGGAAGAAACGGTATATTTGTTGATGTATAAAGAATGTGAGGTTCGTATAATAATATAACGTCGTCACCTTTTAAATTGTAATTTCTTTTGCAAATTATGAACATATTAACTATCCGTTCTTAATATATATGTAACTAGTTATACTGACATATAATTAACTAGCTAAAATTTAAATTTTAGATCTATTAAAAAATAGACAGTGGATGGATGGACCGTGGATAAACTTAAAAAGGGAGGGGAGATACGTACGATGGAACTTTAAATTAAATGTCTTTTAAAGTTCAATAAAAGCCGCTAATTTCTGATCCTGTCCAGGCTGGACTGAAATGGAATATACTACTCGATCGAATTCGAATTTGGCATATTTAATTATTGTCTCAAATATAAATTCCTGGTTCAAAGTTAAAACCCTCCAAAGAGTCGTATTTGGAACGCTTCTTTCTATATATGTTTTTCCAGAATGCGTGCGTGTCCATGTACTCTCCATACTGAAATACTGAATTACAGTCACTGGGGAGCAGCTTGGGTTCCATAACCGTCCGATCAGCTTTAAGATCTCTGTGTATCGCTTTAATATCCGTGCACATTCGCTTTAATATCCGTGAGCACAGATCTTGAAGTGATCGGACCCAAGCTGCTCCCCAATCACTGATATGTAAAAGGAAATCAGAACCATCCATATTCCAGTCTGTTTATCAAATAGAGAAAATCACTATTTTTTAACGGTCTAAAATTTTTAGATCAAGTGATTTTCTATATATTTAGAAAAAAAAAAAAAAAAAAAAAAGTAAATAAACTGTAAAGTATGTAAAATTTGATTTATATGTAACAACACCAACAACTAAGTCTTAATTCCAAATAAATTAGAGTAGGCTAGAAATAAAACACAATTATAGTCACAAAATCAAGATAGATAATAATAACAATAATGATGATGATGATGATGTAGTAATAATGGACAAATATACAAATATAAACATTGAATCGACAAAATTTAGTGGACGCTAAGATAAACTCTAAAAGGAAAACATGAACTTTAAATGCCTTTAAAGTTCAATAAAAACCGCTATTGTCTGGTACTGTTCAAATGGAATATACCTTTGAATGGCATATTTATTTATTGTCCGAACTGATGATTAGGCCAAGGTTAGTGCCGAGTATCTTCTCAGATATTATAAAGTGGGACTCACAACTTAATTTACGGTTCAGATTTGCTTTCAGCCGGGTTTTTATTAAACATAATCTTCATATAAAAAATATATTAACAAATCAAATTTATGTTTTTTGTAACTATTTTTTAGATTATTTAAAAATCACTACTTTTGGATTGCTCATAACTTGTAGATCATATGATTTTCTATCTATATATAAAAATAATAAAAAATTCTAAAAAATATAAAACTTGGTCTCCAAGTATATTTTCATATGGAAGATTATATTTAATGATTTGAATTGGATGTTTGAATTTTAAAAAGAGAAATATGGATGCATAGTGTAGGTTGATCCGTAATAAATTACATACAAATTACCATAGTCGCACGTACTCTTATATGATAATTGTAGATCATATGATTTTTCTACCTATATAAAAATAATAAACAAATTCTAAAAAATATAAAACTGGTCTCCAAGTATATTTTCATATCAAATATTATATTTAATGATTTGAATTGAATGTTTGAATTTTTTAAAAAAGAAATATGGATGCATAGCGTAGGTTGATCCGTAATAAATTATATACATATTACCATAGTCTCACTCTTATATAATAATTGTACAATATGTGTGTCTTATCCAACATGCATTATATTCGTGTCTGATAATATACAAGGCATTCACATTCTAGTAAAAATTTAAACGAAAACTATGTGTATTATTGTATTGTGTGAATCTTAATTTGATGGATGATGAGTATCAGGGACAGAGTTAGTAGGGATCATGGAAATGCACTTGTCTACTTTTGATCTAATTTTTTTATAAAATATGTTTCTTTTTGTAATTTTTTTTCAGGAAAAAAATACAAAAAGTATCTCTTTGTTTAAAATAATTATACAATTATGCTCTATCATGAAAATTTTGTTCTAACCTATTATATTTACTGGCTCTCGCCCTGCTTGTATATATGTTGTATATCTTCCAATCACACTAGTTTAGTTTTCAAAATATTATTAAAAATTTCAAATTTAGATCAACGCCTTAAACACATCATTACATCAATTAAATAAATTACATATACAAAATACAAAAAATAATATAACACACAATACACCATATATTTTGCATTAGATCTATATTTCAATCGTCTAGATTATAAAGAAAGGAGAAAGATATTGGGACTCATTAGTCAAAAAAAAAAAAAAGGGATTTTCTCATTGAGAGTAATATATAAGCTACCTGTTTGTTGTCAATGATGAGATCATTTATAATTCCTTCATCAATAGACACGCCATGTTGTCTACAAGCTAGTGTCAACCTTATTTATTAAATATAAATTTGTAGCAATCACAATCATTATTTATGTTCATTTATCTCTAATCACAACCTTATTCATTTATCTCTATTTATCTCTAATTAAATAGATTACATATACTTTGTTGCTTAATTATTTGCAATTGCCAAAGTTTCTCCTGTCTATTACGTAGTGGCGAAAAATGTTTTCTTTTGGTAGAAAAAGGCCAAAAAAATTTAAAAAAAAAATTGATTAGCTGCTCCTAATTGGTGCATCATCAGTTGTACCAACCGATTACGCCACTAATTTAATGATTGAAGGTGCTTGCCCTGCTATTTTCTAATTACTTTATATTATTTTAGGTGTACATTATGGAGCTTTATGTATCCTATATTATCATATGTTGGCAGAACTATCCACATAAGAATGTTGACTCTTCACCTCATTTTATTAGATGTTTTTGACAAATGGGTATATGATTCATCTATAATTGTTTAGATAATATAACATATCTAACTAGAATAATATTCTACAAAGAAAATCGTACTAAAAGATTAACAAAATCATATCTATAATTAATGGTTTAGATAATATTATATATATAGTTGGCCGTCCCAACTAGTTTTAAAAAGGATACATCTAGAATAAAACAACAAAATAAATAACTGGCAATAGAAAAGAAACAAAAAAATATGTTTGCCCCTCTACTAAACAATTGATTTAGTCTCATGATTAGGGCTGTAAATGAGCTGGCTCGGGCCGAGCTGGGCCTTAGCCAGCTCGTTAACAGCTCGCGAGCTAAAATCTCAGCTCAAACTCGTGACGAGCCAGCTCGCGAGCTGGCTCACTGGGCTTGGTTGGACCTTGTTTTAAGAAGAAAATAAATTTTAGAAACATTTTTTGACCGAGCTAGACTAAGCTGAACCGAGCTGGGTCAAGCTTGACAGTATAAAATACACACAAATTCATACAAATTCACAAATTGATGTCTAGCCGAGCTAGCTCGCGAGGTGGCGAGCGAGCTAGGCCTTAGCTCAACTCGTTAATTTTGGCCCGAGCTGTTAGCGAGCCAGCTCTTTAACAGCTCGGTCCACTATCGAATGAGCTGTTACCGATCGAATCAAATGTGAGTCACGAGCCAGCCACGAGCTACGAGCTTTTTTAACATGATTACCAAAAAAGACAGATACCTAGCTTGCACTACTCTTTTTTTAGAGAGAAAAAAAAAAGGAAACTCTACCTCTTTTAATTTCTTGATACAATTTTCTCTTTTCTTGGGTATTTGTTGTAATTTCTTATCATGTTTAAGGATGGATTCTTTGATAGCTAATTACTTGATAATCTTGACAAAAGTCATGAAAAGTAATTATGAAAATCTGACTAATATGTACGTACATCATAGCATATCATACACGTAAAAAATGAAAAACTTTGATACAAGTTTTGACGTTTATAAAAGGACTTAAAATTTTCAGTAGTTCATATTTAACATTATTATTTGATTAATATCAAATCACATTTCAATTATATAAAAATTGGTACACAATCAAACTCTAAGGCAGACGATATATTTATAATTTTTTATTTTAATTTGAAAAATGTTATTAATATTGTTCAACTAAACTATTTCGGTTGATTCCAACCCTTTAAAAGGACTCAAGGCCCAAAATAATATAGGAACTGATTGACAAAACACAAATGTAGGCGAGGTGCAAATTATCCCTCTTTTAATTAAAGAACTGATTTGTTTTCTCAAATGATTGGAGTGCGTTAGTTAACAAGCACACTAGACCCATGGATAATATTTTTATATTAATGATAGAAAAAATATATAATATGTTTTTAATTTATTTTTGTCTCCTATTTTATTTATCATTTATGGTTAGTGGCCCACTATTATGTATAATCTCATATAATGCAAAAGGTACATAGGGGAGAGTATACATTGTCGTGTTGTTTTAACTTTATGGAGCGTTCGAGTTATATGTATATATTTTCTATATTTTGATTCTATTATATGTGTGCTTGTTAAGAAATAAAGGTTTAAAGGAATTAATAATAGGCTCAGACATGTGAGGGTGTTCTCCATCATAGCTTATATTAGAAAAAATAAAGAGTCCACTGTACAGGGACTTCAATTTATTATTTCTTTATTTTAGGGACTGTACCGTTACAAACATGTACGGACAGAGATTACCGTTATATCTCTTGGCTATATAAGCCTTGTAACAGTGATGTAAAAAAATTAGTTCAGAAAAACAGAAATTGTTCATCACATTAAATTCTCAATTCCTCAATTTCTCAATTCATCAATTTCACAAACAGCTTTCAATAATTCTGACATGGTATCAGAGCAAATCTGATCCAAAGAAGGCTTCCGCAACAATCTCTTCAACCATCAAAATTCAGAAAACACTGTCAAAATGGCAGCTGAGGTTCCAGATCCAACTGGTGAAGTTCATAATCAAACCAATAATCAACAAACCAATAACCAACAAACCACCACATTACTAAGGCACTGTGCCGACTTCAATTCATCCCAAAAATTAACCAATATGCCTCTGAATGGAAAAAATTACATACCCTGGGCCAAAGAGGCTAAAGTCACTCTCAAAGCAAAAGGCTTGCTTGCGTACATCAATGGCAACAAGAAAAGGCCCCAAGAAGGCACTGATGCTCAAGAGGAGTGGGATATGATAGATAGCCAAGCAATGACATTAATCAACAATTCCATTGAACCACAACTATCAGCCTCTTTTTGGGCCTGTGAAACAGCCGCTGAGCTATGGCGAGCGATTGAAAAGCAACACAGCGATCAACAAAGCCATTCTCAAATTTATCAACTCAAAACCGAAATAATCAAATCACACAAGAGTCAAGAGATATACCCGAATTAATCGGGCATGTAATCGCCAAATACAAAGAACTCAAACTATATAGACCATTAACAACTAACCTGAGTGTGCTTCAAGAAAGGGAAGAAATGGACAAAATATACACCTTTCTGGCAGCTCTTGATTCAAGCTATGAAGTTATTAGAGCTCAGATCCTCCTTTCCAAATAGAAGTTGACATTTGGCGATGTCACAGCCCGCATCCGGCAAGAGGCAACGAGGCGAGTTGCGATGAAGACCGCCGACCTAAACCCAAAGCCGGAGGCTCATGCCTTCTCAGCCCAGTACCTCAACGCCAACAAAGAAAGGGGTAAGGGGGAGACTGAGAAGTGCTCGCACTGTAAGAGGGACGGACACACCCAAGACAAGTGCTGGGTACTTCATCCTCACCTCCGACCCAAGAGAAATGATCAGGCGGCGAAGAAGAAAGGTTTCTCCAAAAACCTAGATCCGAAAGAGGGGGACAGAAGGGGACTAATCTCAGCAAAGGAGGAGAATGGAGATGAAAGGGAGAAAATGAATTGCGCAGCTATTGGGGCTGGACCAAGTCAATCAACTAATGGGCCTGGAGCAAGTCGGACCGAAACCGACAGACTTGATAGGCTTGAGTCTATGTTGGCTACACTGCTGGGCCAAAAAATGGGCCAGGGTTTAATTCAAACTCAATTGAATTGTGAATTTAAAACCAGCCCAGGAAAATTTAAAACCGGTCCAGAGAAATCAGTGTTTAAACAGAGTACAGGAAAAATTATAAACAGTGGGCAATTTCAAAATATGAACCTTCTAAATAAATGCCTAACCATAGGTCTCTCAACCAAAAATGTTCCTCAAAATTGTACCAAATGGGTACTTGATTCCGATGCTACCGATCACATGACCGGAAGCCAAAACTTGTTAAAAAATTATTGTCCAATCAATGGTGAACAAAATTTTATGGTTGCCAACAATGAAAAAATTAAAATTAAAGGATGGGGTTTGATTAGCATTTTCTCCAAAAAAAAAATTCAAGATGTTTTTTATGTTGAGAATTGTTCCGTAAACTTATTTTCAATTAGTAAACTTGCTAAGGAATTAAATTGTGAGATTGTTTTTAAAGAAAAAAAATGTCGTTTATCAGGATCCATTCACCAAGGAGAAGATTGGTGAAGGTTTTTTAGAAAATGGATTATATTTTTTGGATAGCAACAAGACTATTTTCAATACTAAGAAAAATGAAGATCTAGGAAAACTTTGGCACAAGCGAGTGGGACATCCTTCCGACAAGATACTTAAATTTATGTTTAATTTTAATGATGTTGATTGTAGTAAGTGCGAAGTTTGTAAACTTGCTAAGCATACAAAACTTCCTTTTTGTAATTCAAATACTAAGAGTAAGAAAATTTTTGAGCTAGTTCACTCCGATGTGTGGGGACCCGCTCCCGTAAATTCTTAAAATGGTTTTAGATATTATGTTATATTTATTGATGATTTTTCAAGAACCACTTGGATGTATTTGATGAAAACTAAGGGTGAAGTTTTCTCACATTTTCAAACGTTTGTAAATTTTGTAGAAACTCAATTTGACAAAAAAATTAAAACTCTTAGAACGGACAATAGGACGGAGTTTATAAATCAAAATTTCTTAAATTTTGTAAAACAAAAAGGTATCAGTCATCAAACTTCTTGCATTTATACCCCTCAACAAAATGGTATTTCCGAAAGGAAAAATCGTCATTTACTCGAGATGACAAGAACACTTTTATTTCAAAATAATGTTCCGAAGAATCTTTGGTCGGAAGCCGTTCTCACCGCAACCTATTTGATAAATAGGTTACCTAATGCCATTCTAGATCTTAAAAGCCCTATTGAAATACTTTATGGAAAAAAGGCTAATATTGATCATTTAAAAGTCTTTGGTTGCACTTGTTTTGTTCATAAAAATAGAATAGATAAATTAGATTTTACTTCAATAAAAACCATTTTTGTGGGTTACTCTCTTGAAAAGAAAGAATATAAGTGCTATGATCCAAAAACAAAAAAACTTTACATCTCAAGAGATGTAACTTTTTTTGAGAATGAACCATTTTATGACAAAATTGAAGAAACTCATTTTGATCAAGAATTATCAAAAGAAGTTGTTGTACCTTGTATTACTAATCTAGAAAGGAGAGAAATTTTTCTTGAAAATAATATTGAGACAGGTAATCAAGAATTCGAAGAAAATGAGCAACCATTGGAAGAAACCGAAGGAAATGATGACCATGAAGAGGCACAAGAGGAAGAAGAAAATGAAAGTCATGAAGAAACTCAAGAGGAGGAAATATCCTTGAGGAGATCGAGCCGACAAACTCGACCACCTACAAGATTAAAGGATTATGTCATGTATTCGGTACAATATCCCATACAAGATTATGTTTCCTATAATAATATTTCTATTGATCATTATGCATTCTTAAATTCTTTATCAAGGGTAGAAGAACCAACCAATTATGAGATAGCAAAATTGGACCCAAAATAGTGCAAAGCAATAAAAGAAGAGCTTCATGTTTTAGTAAAAAATCAAACTTGAGAATTATGTAACCTACCAAAAAATAAAAAACTGGTCGGATGTAAATGGGTGTACAAAATTAAATACAATAGTGATGGCACCATTGAACGTTACAAGGCTAGGTTAGTTGCTAAAGGTTATACCCAAACTCACGGTATTGATTATCATGAAACCTTTGCACCCGTAGCTAAAATGAACACCGTGAGAATTCTTTTTTCTATTGCAGTTAATAAAAATTGATTTTTACACCAAATGGATGTAAAAAATGCGTTTCTTCAAGGGACACTTGAAGAAAAGGTCCATATGTCCTTACCTCCTAGTCACAAAAAAGAAGGGATTCCTAATCTTGTTTGTAGGTTAAAAAAATTGATCTATGGACTAAAACAGTCTCCAAGAGCATGGTATGGCAAGCTTAGTTTTTTCTTATTATCTTGTAATTTCAAAATGAGTCTAGCCGATTCATCCTTGTTTACTAAACACGATGCTAATGGTACCACCGTGGTCTTAGTTTATGTCGATGACATAATCATAACTGGAGACAACCAAATTGAAATTGAAAATGTAAAAAGAAACCTAAAACAAAAATTTGAGATTAAAGATTTGGGCAAATTAAAGTATTTTCTTGGGATAGAAATTGCTCATTCCTCAAAAAGGCTATTTATATCTCAAAGAAAATATATTCTTGATTTGCTCAAAGAAACTTGTAAATTAGGGTGTAAACCGGCCATCACACCGATTGACCCAAACATAAAACTCAATGTCGAAGATGGTGAACCATTGAGTGATATAAATCAATTTCAAATACTTGTAGGAAAATTGATCTATTTAACCGTAACCAGACCGGACCTTTCTTTTGCCGTGGGTCAAATTAGTAAGTTCATGCATAAACCAAGAACACCCCACTTGGATGCTATTAATAGAATATTAAGGTATCTAAAAGGATCTCCCGGGAAAGGAATTTGGATGAGGAAAAATGGCACTAATGCTATATGTGGCTATTCCGATGCGGATTGGGCCGGAAGCTTCGATAGAAAATCGACAACCGGTTTTTGCACATTTATAGGCGAAAATTTAGTCACATGGAAGAGCAAGAAGCAAAGCGTTGTGGCGTGATCAAGTACAGAAGCCGAGTATCGTGCTATGGCGTCAACCGTAAGTGAATTGACGTGGATTAAGCAAGTGCTAGCCGATTTGAATATCAAGGTTAAAGAACCAATGCAAATGTATTGCGACAATCAAGCGGCGAGACACATTGCTGCAAATCCAATCTTTCATGAGCGGACCAAACATATTGAAGTAGATTGCCATTATATCCGAGAAAAAATCCAAACTAAAGAAATAGAAACTCCATTTGTCAAGAGTGAAGATCAATTGGCGGACATATTTACAAAAGGATTAAGCGCCAAGGTCTTCGAGAATATTTCAAACAAGCTAAGATTATACGATCTCTATAATCCTAGCTTGAGGGGGGAGTGTTAAGAAATAAGGGTTTAAAGGAATTAATAATAGGCTCAGACACGTGAGGGTGTTCTCCATCATAGCCTATATTAGAAAAAATAAAGAGTCCACTGTACAGGGACTTCAATTTATTATTTCTTTATTTTAGAGACTGTACCGTTACAAACATGTACGGACAGAGATTACCGTTATATCTCTTGGCTATATAAGCCTTGTAACAGTGATGTAAAAAAATTAGTTCAGAAAAATAGAAATTGTTCATCACATTAAATTCTCAATTCCTCAATTTCTCAATTCATCAATTTCACAAACAGCTTTCAATAATTCTGACAATGCTGCATGAAGTCAAAACAACACTGTTAATATCTTTTCTCAAAACATGGAGCAATATATTTGTGATCGTTATTAATAATTAAGCCTATAAACATCATAGATTTATAATTTGTGAAATGATAGTTAATTAACAAGAGTATCATATGTTCGACAAACGTGGATTAATATAAATTGTTGAATTACTAAAAAAATTATACTTTCGCAGCATAACACAGCAAGGCGAAATTATCAGGTTAATTAAATTATATTTCCACGTCAAATTCATAACGAATTTAAGACCTTGTAAAACAAAGAATTTACTACAAAACGTGTCAATAACGAAAGCTATATATATTTGTATTTAATTTGAACTTGTTTTATTAGAGAAATTGTTGAAAAATGACCACATGTTTTGCGTGTTACTTAAAATCATGGTCAAGACTCAAGAGTAATTATGTGGATAAAATAAAATAAATAGCATTGAATAGATAAGATAAACAGGTCACGTCTTCTTGACTCTGCCCCGAGAAAAGTCTATACAAATTAAAAGACTAGAAAGAAAATAAGGACAGGAAAAGAGCTACTCCTTAGAAGCAATTAATGTAAGTAAATAATGCATTGTTATTAATATTGAACGCAAATAACCAAATTAATTCACATTTCCGCTCTCTTTGATATCTCTCCTCCGGTCTCTCTCCGTCATTTAATCTGCATTGGAGCAATCATTTTCTTAACACTGAACACTGCATGGTTATAATACCGTCCATACACAAACCTTTTTTAACATTTACAAGGCACACTTATTGGATTTTCAATGTGATGCTAACAGGTACCATTTTAGGAATAATTGCTGCTTGATTGATCTGAATTAGCTCCAAATTTAATGGATTGCTAAGTTGCTAACAATTTTTATCTGAAGTAAAAGGATTTCGTATGCAGTTTCAACTCAATTTCTGTCCAACAATTTGAAACTGCGACCGTGTCAAAAATGAAATTCTGACTAAATCATTATTATTTAGTTTAATTTATTTTAAGATTGTAAAAACAAAAATTTCGGTTGATCTGAATTAGCTCCAAATTTAATGGATTGCTAAGTTGCTAACACTTTTTATCTGAAGTAAAAGGATTTCATATGCAGTTTCAACTCAATTTCTGTCTGACAATTTGAAACTACGACCGTGTCAAAAATGAAATTCTGACTAAATCATTATTATTTAGTTTAATTTTTTTAAGATTGTAAAAACAAAAATTTCGGTTGATCTAAATTAGCTCCAAATTTAATGGATTGCTAAGTTGCTAACAATTTTTATCTGAAGTAAAAGGATTTTGTATGCAGTTTCAACTCAATTTCTGTCCGACAATTTGAAACTACGACCGTGTCAAAAATGAAATTCTGACTAAATCATTATTATTTAGTTTAATTTTTTTTAAGATAGTAAAATCAAAAATTTCGGTTGATCTGAACTAGCTCCAAATTTAATGGATTGCTAAGTTGCTAACAATTTTTATCTGAGGGCCCAGTTAGGGACCAGACGCATGGGCCTGGGCCTGGGCTACTGCAATGATGTAATGGGCTCGAGCCGTTTTTATTCCGACTGTTACGTAAAATACCAGGCCTGCGGATTAAAGCAGATAAGAGACTACGGGGAGTGGGTAGCGGTCCCATGCCGGTCGGAGTCTTCCCTATGTTGTACTTAATCAGCACAAATCTTAAAGTTCTTAATTCGGTTCCATCAGGCCTTCCCGATTCCTTCGTACGAAGCCCAGGCCTGTATGTGGGATTAGTTTTCTTAGTTTATAATTTTTATTGAATACACAACGCAACACAGTGGATTACTGTATAGCCCGCTGTAAACTCAAAAAACTTTAACATTTAGCTAAGCTCTACTGGTGACTAGTGAGTAGTGTCTGAAATATAAATACATCTTTTTTTATTTATGGATTTCGTCCTCTCTTTTTTAACATAAATAGTATCAAATGTGCCAACTTGCGTTGAATATGAAGTCACATGTTAAAGTTCTTTTTCATATGTGGTAGGTTCTCAACAATTCTGGTTGCTACACATTGAGCATTTGAGCGTCCCAACGACATCTCGATTAAACACGATCTCTAAACCACCAACATATACCCTGCCCAAATGGATTTTGGGTGAACATTTTGATGAAATAAATTATCAGCCTTTGTTATCGAAGGAATAATGAGTTTCAATCTGTCTCTAGGCTAGTAACAAATATCAATATTTATTTTGTGAGAATTCATAAGTTCAAAATCCAGTTGAACGATCTATAATGAATCTCACTATTAGATATTGGATGACTTGACCTTACCACTTGTCGAAAGAAAATCAATATGCAGGTTGAGTTGGGCCCTGTAGTATGTTTGGTTGGAGTGAGAATAAGTTATTTTTATAACAAGACTGTTAGAAATAGTTTGTTCTATGTTTGAATGAAGTTGAATAGCTAGAATAGAGAATTCAATTATTTTGTCTTATTAGAATAGTTTATTCTTACAAAAAAAATTAGATTTAATTATTCTAATAAGACAAATAACAAAATACTTATTCTATCTATTTTGTTTTGCAACTAAACATACGCACATGTAAGGTTAGTTCCCCTCTCACATTGAGTCTGCTCTGTATTACTCTATGTTTGAATCCAAAATGTCCTATTAAAATTCGGATCAATTCAGCCCAAACCTGTGATGCACGGAGCCCCTTTATGTTTCGTGTCAATATACAATGAACGGACCAAATTCACACCAAATTAACATCAATTTATTTATTATGTTACATGTGAATTAATCTTTAAAGTTCTCCAAACATGAATGAAATGGTCCCAAATTCGACGATGGCTAGTTGCTTCATTAGTCCAAGATGTTACTTTTGGTCGTTTAATGGAGAAAGGAACATGTACCTTTTCAGACCCCCATTTACAACGACATGACATACTACAAATTGCCAACTTGGTCTTGGAGGAACTACTAGAACTGATAGTACGCCAGATGGGTCCCACCCATTTTGCCTCCAATCAATGAAAAAACGAAATTATATTTTGTGGTAATTGGTAGATCAGATTTGACATGGTCAATTTGAAGAACCACTAGGCTAGAATATAGAAATCCTCTCCATTTGTACAGAAATGAGACAATTGCCGCTTGAAACGTTCGTTGTATGACAAACGCCCGGATCAATTCTAAATTATTATACAAATCCTACTAGTTATCTTTTGTAGAAATTAAAAAATCAAAATCCTCGGTTAAGAAGTTGATTGTTTTTTTTAAGCAATAAATAAATTTGCATTAATGGATCAGTGTCAGCAATTTTCGGACAAATCAATTGTCAATATGGAACTTAACATCTGAAAAATACTTAAAATGCATCATTGATAGAAGTTGCACCTGGTGAAATCGCACCATTAGTACGGTTTAGGGGTGTGAATGGGTACCATTTTACCCTTATTTCTAACTTGTAGCATATTCAATAAAACAGCTACGATGTACGGGTAAAATTTCTACTAGCTTATCAGGTACGGATAAATATAAAAAAAATATTAAAATAAAGAATAAAAGTATGAGTAAAGACTAAAGACTATTTTGTACCCGTTGCCTTTAATAAAAATTGTTAAAAATAAAAACTTATTTTATATAAGAATGATTTATGATATGATATAGTTTTATTCATGAGCTCTATATACATCTATTCAATACATATTTTTATCCATCTATTCAACCCCTATTTAATTTAATAAGACAAATATGGATAAGATTCTTTTTGTTAAATTATCGAGTAACGGGTAAAGAAAATGTTTGTTTCGTTAACTTAATGGAGGTATAAAAATGATTCTACCCAACCCGTTTCATACCCATGGACTCCTCTCTCGCAGTTCCATCTAGTTTTTCAAAAAATAAAAACAATCATTCCCTTCCCGAAGAAATACATTTTTTTTATTTCTAAAGAAATTCCCGTATTCTTTTTTTTTAGTTGTCATTTAAATAGAGCGTGTCTTGTGAGGAAGATCAGAATATGTACTCTGTCAGACCCAACTGGATGTCAAGATGTGAATTGAATGGCTGGACCTGACACAAACATGAGACCAATTATTTCCTGCAAATGGAGAGGATCCCTATCCAAACTCCAAAGAGATAGACCCCAACTGGGAACTGGGGAAAGTTATAGCACACCAACCACTTAATGAAATTGGTAACCCTTCTGTTTTCCAAAAGTCAGACAGACCCAATCAAATGTTAACCAAATCAGCACACAGAAACTGAATAGATACACAGCAACAGATAAACACTAGGGCAATCAGATCAGCCTATCCCAATCTCGAGAGGCATTACATAAATGATAAATCTAAAATAACGAATTAAAGAAAAGAAAAAAAAAGCAAAAAAAAAAAAGAGGAAAACACAGACAGGGAGATTGATTCAAAATACAATTGACAAGTTAGAATTATGCCTAAGATTATCAAATTAGATCTCTTTCATTGTTGTTTCATGCCGCTCCTTCGCTTGCTATTGCATCTATTTCTTTCGTTGGAATCACCAATACCACTAGCCTGTAACGGAAAAAAAAAAATTAGCAAGAACAATTGACAATTTTAAATTTCATTAGAAATAAAATTGAGCCTTAGTGCATAACAATAGGGTCCACCAGTAATTTGATAAAGAGAGGTGGTGCTGCAAGGCGAAAGGTCAAATAAATCACACTAAAAAGGTATCCTGTTGTAGCAACAACCAAGTTTTCAAAAAAAAAGGTATCCTGTTCCATTCAAGACAAAATGAGTTGGATGAATTTCACGTGTGTCCCTAAAAAATCTCAAAATTATGCATTTCCCCTGTAATATCATATTTACCACTTTAAATTCAAAAACTCATAAATTTACCCAATTTATTGCTCTTTTCTATTAAAATTAAAAACTCATAAATTACCCAAATTATTGGCCTTCTCTATTAAAACTCATTTTAAATTTATAAAGTACCCGTTTACAATTTATTTTAAAAAAAAAATGTAGCATGTTTAAGCCAAATGGTTCATTTCTTTACATGTACCGCATAAAACAGTGACATTAATTGAGAGAAATACATAATTTTGAGATTTTTGAGGGGTATACACGAAATTCCCCCAAATAAGTTATAGGATGGAGAGCTCCCAGTGCAGGGATGGTCCCCCCCCCCCCCCCAAAAAAAAAACTAACTTTATTGATGGTCCCTTCAAAATCTGGGCCGCCCATTTCACATCAGCTGGTCCAGATAGAGCATGACTGTATAATTCTGTTTCCTGCCTGGCATTCCACTGGACTTCAATGGCAACATGTCAAGTGTGACCTAAACTGTGTGATCTGAAATAAACGCGCCAGATCTACCAAGAACCAGCCAATGATTTATGCACTACTGGAGAGGACTTGATCCCTCAAATGCATCTTTAGATATGGTATACATAACAAATGGCAGCCTAGTATCATGTGCCAAAGTGAATCCTATAGATGCAGCCAAAAAAACATAGATCTGTGCAATAATTCCACGAATTGCAACATGTCGAGCCAGAATTCAACAACATTGTTGGTTGATTCAAATCTGGGTAAAAGTTGAAACAAGAACACAGCTACAAAAATATAGGAACTGAAGGGGCAAAATGTATATATAGGAAAGATTTATCGGATAGGCTTTAAATGATCTACCAAGAACACACCATTTGACCTGATCCCTCAAAACTTATCGGATAGGCTTTATGAGTGGTGCATTTACAAGAAAAATTTATAATTTTTGGAATTATTTTAATACCAAATCAAGCAGTCAAAAAATGATGAAATGAATGCAGTAAATAACTTAAAAAACTCCCACATGTGGCCTCTTGACTTAATCCTAAATAACTTCAAAAATAATAAATTTTGCATGTTTATGCATCAGTCATGAAGTGACCAGTTTGAATGGTTTTGATTCGTCGTTTGAAGCCAATTCGATATGTTTTGAAGTTAGTTGTATTAGACTGAAATATTACAGATGTCAAAGTATCCGGACTCTAGGGAAATGCATTAAATGTGCAAACACTGAAAAATGAAAGTTAAGAGAATTCAGTTATGCTAAATGAAATAAAATGCAACACTTTTACCAGTCGTTAGTCGTTTGACTGGGAAAAAAGAAGTTTGATGATACAAAGGAACAGATCAAAGTAGAGGGACCACTCCATGAAGTGTGATTCAAATTTAGCAACCTCCCACAAAATTTATCCCTACGCTAGTTTGCCTTATAGGAACATAACAGAGTTCAAATGGACTAACCCCGAAACAAAAAGTGCCTGTGACAGAGCTTGGCATCTCAAAAACCGACTTTGCCTGGTTCATATCCGAGCAGTTCCTCTTATTATTCCCGTTCACGCCCTCATTACAAAATTGAAATGAAAATGACGATGAAAATGATGGTGGTGGTGGTGGTGGTGAAGGAGACGGTGACGATGACGATCCGCCCATATCAAATGTCATCTGGGTCCCACAGAATCCCGAATCCAGATCGG
Organism: Carex arenaria; assembly: GCA_964058825.1. NCBI lineage: Eukaryota > Viridiplantae > Streptophyta > Magnoliopsida > Poales > Cyperaceae > Carex > Carex arenaria. The sequence continues at coordinate 1,215,527 of CAXKVW010000193.1, forward strand.
TCTGAAACATGTCCACAAACAGCTGTTGCAAGTCCTCAAAGCTCTCTTGCCTGTTTTTCTCCTGTACATCAGTCGTGAAGAGTGCATCTTAAATCAAATCAATTCAACGGAAGTTCCAGATCAGATAACACCACAAGTTTTGCATTTAATTGAAAAGGATGCAGTCAATCATCTTTTTCTTCTTCTTTTTTTCTTTATTTTTACTTGCATTGTGAGAACTTATAGGACCACATCTAGAATGAAATTGACATGATAAAAGGTAGGTTCTTACACTGGGCTTGATTTGACTCATCATTTGAGCCATTTCCCCCAGGAAATCTCCCATTGCCTGGAAAAAAAAACAGACCAAATAATTAACAGTTAAAAAATTAACCTAATTAAAAATCAATTGATATTAATCGCGATTTGAGACATACATCATGATCCTCATCATCACTGTCATAGGCTCCAACATCGTACAGGAATCTCTTGTTGGAATCTGACAGCACTACACACGTATTTCAAAGCCACAAAATGATTATCTTTGATTCTTTTCTATCTATTTTAAATTATTATTTTTAGAACTGCAGTAACCAATTGATTATAGACAAATCTATGGTTACCTTGTAAATACAGTCCAGATATCTGAGGGATTAAAAATAATAAACTAACCAGAGTAGGCGCCTTGGATTTGCTGGAATTTCTCCTTCGCTTCTTCAATGCATTTGGAGTTTCCTGGGGCTGTGCATCTATCAGGATGCCATTTCTGCCATTAAAATTTTTAAAATTGAAGTATAAAAATTAATATCTTGGTACTTGTGTGAAAATAATTAGGTGAGCTGTAAACCTACTCTGTAAATAAGATTAATTGTCCAGCATATGCAAGTAACTATGTAAAAAATGGATTAAAAAAATTGTAGAATAAAAAATTCTTCCAATAACCAAGAAGAGAACCGCAAAGCAAACATTTTTTTGCAAGGTATTCTAACATTGACATTGATCTCTCAAATTTTACCTTGGGGTTAATAATTGATCGAATTAGTCGGTATAATTTCAAACCAAATAAACTGGATCCCAAATAAACTCATTGAAAAATTGAATTTGTCCCAGGTGTGCAAACCAAATAGCAAACCATGACTAAAACAGAGAAAATTAAATGGAATCAGAACAAAATACCATACCAAAGCTAGCTTCTTGTACGCAATTTTAAGGTCAGCTTCTGTGCACTCCTTCTTTAGCCCAAGGACAGAATACAAGTCGACAGCTCCGGAGGCGGCGTCGCCACCTCCGGCGCTCTTCTCCTCTCCGGTGGTCATCACCGTACAGACAAGCCACCATAAACTGAGAAGAAACAACCTTTTTTAGATTGTTAATAGATTATAGCAATATAGCCGTGGGATATGGGATTCAACAAACTTTCACACGCAACGCAAACCCACGGTTGTTTCAAGAGGAGAGAGAGAGAGTTTAATGGTCTCTACTCCTTCCTAGGAAGCCTCCAGAAACAATTTCTTTCCTCCGTATTTGTGTTTCTTTTCGAATTTTTTTTCTACATTTCTTTTTCTGTTTTTAGTTGTACTACTGGAGAGGCACTTTTTTATACTATTTTCAGCGTATCATTGGGCGGCAATGCGTTAATGGGATCCGAATAGGTAGAAAATAGCGCCCATGATGTATTCACAGAGCGGGATTTATATTTTGTAGCGCACGGACAATAGAACAAAAACATACCATTGCGCTGCATGAAATAAATACTACTGTGTTAGTATATTTACCCCTTCCTATGATTGATATCTCCGTATTCCTTGACAAATTTGTTTTATGATTCTTTTTACGTGGAACTTAAAAATATTAGGATAGCAATTTTATAATTCAGAAAAAGCAAGTGTTCTTGTATATTATTTGCATGTTGGAAGAGAATCTATTAATAAAATTATTATTATTATGGTGATTGTAAATTTATTATTGGGGAATTTTGTCAAACATCTTTGTTACATTTAATAGTTGTTTAAGACCATAAATGTTCACGTACAAAATATAAATATAAAGTGTTGTTTTCTGCTGTCATATTTTTATCTCCACATATAAATAACACATATTGTGTCGTTTCCTATTTCTAGGTTGTCACTAGATATTTACATCATTAAATAATTTATTTATTTTGGACCAATGAGAAAGCTGGAAATAAAGTAGATACATATAAATCATGTACTTATTAGTACATATAGTTATCTAAGTCAGTTATAGTAAAACTGATTGAATACAAATACAAATATTTCTGATGTGATCATAGATGTAAATATATAAACTTTCCTTAATACGACACATATTAGCAATTTATAAATATGCATATCAATACAAATTTAAAGTAATCATCAAACAAAAATAATATTTTATTAATCATAAAATATAATTGGTAATTAAACTTGTGCTTTAGATTTTTTTTTTACATATTACATTTTTTATTAAGATTATAGTGTTAGCTAAAAATATTCAATCGAAGTAGGTATCTATCTTTTAGCAAAATATCTATCAAATAGTAAGAATAATTTTATAATTTATTTGTCAATGAATAATGAAATATTATTCAGCTTAAATGTTAATTTCTATAATAATATAAAACAATGAATAAGAATTTTATTACTGATTGATGCATAACACACAAATAGATTGCTTTTGTGTGAATGGTAGACGTAATCATGATTGGAGTTCTTTCAGACGTCTAAATTGGAGGGTTGAATCATATTTACCATCCTTTTCCGGTTATACTTCTATATTTAGTCCTACCCGATCCATTAGTTCCTTTTTCTCAACAAGGAAAAACGGTGAGCATACCGCGATGCTCCTGACTAACTTCATCACCTCAAGATTCGTCCTACCACATCCAACTGTCCAGATTACACCGCAGGAAGATATTTTTGCGCGTCCAATTCTCTAGAAAGTTCTTCCAACAGCCCTTTTATCGCTAGCAAAAATGTTCCGCAGATTCCGATAAAGCGCTGTCTAGGACGATATCGTGTGGACTGTGGACCCGACTCCGAGCCCCACATTCGTACAGACCAACAATGCACCGAAAATGAACCGGGTGTAAACCTGTATCGCAACTTTGGAGAACGGAAAAAAAATGATTGGTGCGGTGGACCGCATGCAGTGGACCTTTCCGATTTAGGTAATATTGCTGAGTGCTGACTAGGAAAAATCATCCAGAATGATCAATTACTTTACCGTCTCTTCTCCAGTTTAATGGTAAATGGAGATTTCCCTGTCTTTGATAGTGGTGTGATGTGTCAAAGCTTGAAATCGGCTCGCATCAGAACGAACCGAACTTTATTTTAGACTATCCGAGCCAGCTTTTTTTTATACTGTCAACCGGGTACAGAATAAAAAAAATAAACCTAGAGTGTGATGTACTTACTAAAAAATTTAGTGAGTACAACTTCAAAAGCATATGATATTAATTTTAAATTAAGAATTCAAATGTTGAAATTTATGTACTTTATAGATGATACATATACGTTGTAAAATTTTGAAATTTTGAAATTTATTTGCTACAAGATCAAGCGGTCAAATAAATAATGAAAAATGAATATATAAAACAACTTATAAAATAATTTATAAAAGGTTTATTTCTTTGACTGCTTTATCTTGTAACAAGTGAATTTGAAACTTACAAAATTTTGCATATACATGAATTTCAATTATTTGAATTCTTCGTTTGAAACCTATCCAGTGTATTTTAGAAGTTGTACGCACCAAACTTCTCTAGTGAGCACATTACACTCTAGTTTTAATCTTTATAAAAATATCGAAAAATAACTTAATCTACTTCTTAACAACTTAAGAAATGAACCAAATCAGCATGAATCGAACTCGATGAAGCTCGAACTCATTAATAACGAGCCGAGCCACGATCAAACGATATTTTCCGAATAAAGATGGAGCGAGCCACCATTTCTGAGTTTTTTTCCTTTTTCCATCCCACAATTGGGCCGTGGCATTTAATTTTCTAGGCCCGTGTATTTTATAAGTCCTTTTCGAGTTTAAATTTAGGCCACAATGGAAAAGATGTTAAATAGTTAAACTACTCGATACCAAGTTCTCTCAACAGCTCAGCCCAATTTCCTGAAGAGTCCACATTCTCTGAGGTAACGGAGTATTTCTGTTAGATCCGGCCCGGCCGATCAGAAACCGGTCTAGCCGGTCCGAAAATGCACGGGCCCCTTTAATATTTGTGTTATCCTGATCGGACGGTCTGGTTCTAAACAGAAATATTCTGTTAACGCAGATGGAGATGGATTCATTTCCTGAAACGATCGGGATTCTTCGCGAAGCGCCAGCGCATCTCCTTCCCCGATTTCTCTCGAACTTTCTCTTATTCCCTTTTTATCCCTCCCGCTTCACTGCTCCAGCCATCCAGTAAAGCTCTACACTGCATTAGCGTTGCGCCAGTTGTACGCTCACACTGTCACACACTCTTTAGTCTTTAACACCCTCCCAAGTGGCAAGGCTAGTAATCGGGTAATGGATTCGGGTTTATTTGACGCTGCGGTTAGCCACCTCATCAACATACCGGAGACGACGATGGAGAGGCTTGTCTTCCCGTCTAACCATAAGCACGGCGGTGTACATGAAAATGGCAAGGGCCGGGTCCAGGGAGAAGGTAGGTCATTAGCGACTGCCCCAGTGGATATACTAGAGATGCCCAAAGAATACACATTTTTTCTCGATGTGCCCGGCCTCTCCAAAACCGACATTCAGGTAAGGTGGTGCTACACGATTAGGAATTTTTGCTTGGTTTCTGCAAATTTGCAATCGAACTATTGAGTAATCGTATTTTGGTGCAATTAATTCTGTGAAGGTGACATTGGAGGAGGGGAAGCTGCTGGTGATAAAGAGCAATGGAAAGAGAAAGAGAGAGGAGGATGAAGAAGAGAGCAAGTACCTCAGGCTTGAACGCCGGGCCCTGCTGAAATTCACGAGAAAATTCAAGCTGCCTGATGATGCAAATGCCGAGGCAATTTCGGCGAAGTGTGAGAATGGTGTGCTCTCGGTTGTGGTGCAGAAGCTGCCTCCGCCAGAGAAGAAGGCAAAAACCGTCGAGGTCAAGATCGGTTGAGAGAGAGAGGGAGGGAGGGAGGGAAGGTGATCTGTTTGTTTTGCATGTTTTTGTGAATTGTGGTTTAGGAGTAAGTGTTTAGTAATTTGGGAAGTTGGTGCTTTTGTAACTAGTGCTATAGTTAGTAATCGTTAGGAATCATGAGCGTTGGTCTTTGTTTTGAAATTAAGCGCGCGCTTATTCTAATTGACTCGTGTTTTATAGCTTTGATCGATGATTCGATGCCCAACCTCTGTGATTATAAAACATAATGGCTGAAGTATGGTACCAGTATTTCATCTAAATATACATCATGGTACCAGTAAGTGTGATGATACAGTGTCTCAGTAATTGCGCACTCGCAAAAAAAAAATTGTTGAAACAGGGGAACAAAGATAATATCAGAGTTATGTTCCTCGAAAAAAAAAATGCCAAATGCTTATTTCGAAATGTAATTTTTTTTTTTTTTACTTTACCGAGATATATCGGATCTTTGGATTGAAATCAATTGAGTAATAAAATGCCGACCGCTTGGAATTCGTATCCTCTGCATTAACATTCCCTTTTGAGTTAAATCTCCGATGTGTTTTAAGATTCGTGCAGATTAAATCTGTACTAATATTGAAAAACTCTCTATATTAAGGGGTAGCCGGAACTATTGGTTCTGTTTAAAATTAGTCAGTTGAGATTCTTTTGAGTTAAATGCAGACGATACGCGTTCGACCGCTTGGGGAATCAGATAACATGATACGTCCGGGAGAGATGTACCCGCTGATGGATTATCGGGGACAAGTGGGCAACTAGGATGACAACTGCTTAAGCGAATTAAAACAGTTTTATTTTTATTTAATTTTGGGAGTTAGGGGGTGAACCTACTTAACAAATATATTAATAAAGAGAAAATATTTACATAGTGTTGACATCTGTGTAGTTAGTACAACCTCACTAAAAGGAAAACAGGCTAGCTAGGCAATAGAGAGCAAAATATAGTTAGCAAAGTCTTAAATCCCCCACCCATCCTCGATCTGCTGGAACCGTATAAAATAATAAAAAAAACCCTGAAACTATACTGGGCTGGCGCTACTGGCGTATTTCGACTGAAATTAATATATCATGCATATATATTATATAAGCATTTGCACCTCACGGTTAATTTGTTTGAGGGAAAGAAATGTCTATCTATCCCTTTCGCAGAGTGCCCAGCAGTCTGCGAATTCGCATGATCGCATCCCCAGTTGAGACTTAGAAAAATTATATCTAGACCGTTCTTTTAAAACCGACCCCCTATAATTTCTGTAGGCACTGCACTGGAACTGGATTGAGTTTGATCGTGGGATTAATTTGTGCCGTCCGTTGTTAAATTTCTGAGTCAGGTATCTGGGAGGATACGGATTCAGGCATTCAGCAGCCTGCAACTCATGCAGTTAGATCGATGCCATTGCCATACGGCCATACCAGTTGATAAATTAATTCGTATAATCCAAGTTAACTAAAAATATTAAATATTGGTACGAGTTAAAGGGATTCGGGTTCTGATCGAACGGTCCGAATTCAAAGTTTAATTCAAACTATAAATAACGGCCGGTGAGGTAATACGTACTACAGAGGGAGGATCTGGATTCTGGATTCTGGTCCCACTAAATTGATTATCACCTTTTCCTACTCCTACTCGTATTTTCGAGTTCAAGCTAGAGAGTAGAGACGCGTTGCTGTCCAGATGATTAATTAGATTCTTAATTTTAAAGCCTTGTCAACTGTCAGCACGTGTTTCGTGTGTGTGGTTTTACAATTCTGATAGACTACTAGACTAGTAGTAGTTGCCTCAGATTTTTAAGTATAAGATTTAATTAATAATGTATACTTGGGTTTGATGGGAATTCACTAATTCAGTCAAGTAAAATTAGATATCTAAAAAATATACTCTTTTATCTACGACTACTACTACTCTTTATATCAGAACTATATATATAACCTCACACACGAAACACGTTGGTCACTAAACTAAGATTTAAGAATGTATATTGAATTATTGATTGATAGGTCTGTTCTGCCCCGTCTATGCTTTTAGTTCACACATTGTTTTAGTGCCACTAATAATATATATATAAACTAATCACATTAATATAAATCATTAATTAATTCATGCACCTCAGCTCCTACTCTTTTTGTGGCCTATTTCTTAATTAGCATATTTAAATTTCTGACCTTGAATTGTTTTTAGTTAAAAAAAAAAAAAGATCTGTATATAAATTTGCATTAAAATTAAATGTTTGCCAACTTAATTTGCGCAAAGTGTAGACTGTATAAATGAAAATTGTAAGTAACACATGCATAAGTGAATACAAGCAAACCGTGAAGTTAATAAGTATAATAATTAGAAAATTTAATGGTGCAAAATTTAAATAATTATTAGTAGAACTTGAGAATATCCCAAGTCCAAACCAATCAACGGATTGTTAAACAAGTTACAAAGATTTGTTAATTTTACTAGGCAGAGACCAGAGTCTCTGATGAAATCCAGAGATAAACAAACTCTATCTTTTGTTAACAAATTCCGAAAAGCAATTTGGAATTAAATCATCAAAACTTAAGTATTAAATATAAATTTAAGGTAATTTTAATTTCAAAATTTCTAGCAATTAACTTTTAATTGTATTTAGTAGTCACATCAGCAGCAATTATTACTACATAAGAGATAGTTAGAAAAATATTTTTAAATTAAAAATTATGCTACATCCCAAAAAAAAATACCAACGTGTTATATAGAAATAAAAAAATGAATACATATGTTCACACACAATAATAAGATCCAATCACATCTCTATCTGTGGAGTGTGTGGAGAAGGAAGATCGAAACCGATTGTACGTAATAATAATATAGCTGCATTTGCCATTTGCCACCTATGAGCAGCTTGTATCACATGATTTGTTGTGGGGCTCACATGCCTCCCTCAGCCGCTACTTGTTAATTTGATTTTGGTTTTGGTTTCATATTATAGTAGATTAGATAGTAAGTAATTAAGCTTTCTCTATCGGAAAAGCCATTTATTGGAAGCGCATGGTTTGTCTCCAATTTTACAACACAGGACAACTCCATTGCGGAGCTTTTAAATAGGTTCGGAAATAGATTCTTCAATGGCACAAATTAAGTTTTAACTTTTAACAATTCAATAAATAATAATTCTCTCTTATTTAAAAAAATTACCTTCATCGCAACTCCAAATATTATTTAATTCTCGTTTGTTATATACTTATATGTGAACAAATTAAAAATAGATTCTAGCAGCACACGGTACAGTAATTTGCCCACGTGGCGGTTGGTTCAATTAATTTTTGCCAATAAATTAGATTTCACAAAGTTTGAACAGGCTAATTGTACGCTCATATACGCCATTCATTCATATTTTTAATTCTCTGTCCAATGTCATGGTCAAAGCCGTCCGTAAACAAGCAACAAATTACGTTTAATAATAATATTTCATATGTAATCCGTCATTAGTCATTACAATATATAGTTACCTCTTACCTGGTCCTTTGGGTTTATTTTATTTTTATTTTTATTTTTATTTTTATTTTTGTCTGATGGGATGGGATAGATCATAGATTTGATGGGTGTAAATCTTAATGTTTGAATTTGAGTTCAATTAGTTATCCATCTAACTTTTGTCTACCTCATTCGTTGTTTACATCTTCATTATTTCATTATGGCTTTTTAATTGTTCATGATATTAGTTTGGTTAAATGTCAGTTAACGATAAATTAGAATGGTAATTGAAAGACTGATTGCTATATATGTTGTATGAATCTTACATACTTGGCCATGAATCATGATTGCTCATATACAGTTGTGATGATAAGATAATTCATTGTTTGCTATATGTCAAATTTATTGGAATCCATTTTTATGATATTATAAATATAACATTTTGACTAATATATATGTTTGATTAAATTAGATTAGATTAAGGTGGTTTCTTTTGTCACCAGGCCAAGTGCCTCGTTGAATAAAAAATATAGTGTATTTTTCCTTTCTAATATGATAATTTAGAGGAAAAAGAAACAGAAAATATCAAACATGCATATCGTTAAAATTATATAGCCCCCTATTAATTAGGATGTGTTTTAATAGTATGCATATTTTTACACGAGCAATATATGAAAGTTAGTTGAGGGTTTGTATTTTTGCATTTGATTCGTCCATCCCCAATTGTTTTTATTAATATTTAGACAGAGGTCTCGCAATGACAAAGCTTTAATTATTGTGTAAACAAATAATATTGGAAAAGACAAGATAAATAAATGACCCCTCCTTTTAAATTAAAGTCAGATTTATCTTGCTTCAAAAAATAAAAAGTCAGATTCATAGGCCATAAATTAAGTGTCATGCATGACCTTAAATGTTGAAAAGTATCTAAATGAATATAAAATATTATATCATACAAGTTATAAAATTGCATAATTATAGGCGTGGTACAACCGTATAGATTATATTTTGCTTTCAGATGCTATTATACAAAAAAAGATTATCTAATCTTTAGATAAGATCAATTCTACAAAATTTATACCCAACATTTTAAAATTGCTTGCATGCGCCTTCTCATTTTTCTTTAGAACAATTTAATTTCTTGGAAAGGCGATATATATTATTTAAAGTTTGTCAAAATCATCGTTAATAATAGCTGAAAAAAATGCACCAAGTAAGATAAGAGGATGCAAAAATAATAAAAAGATGAAGAAAATATGAAATTCACCACTTGGAAAGTGAGGTTACAATACTTTGCAATGCGCAGATCAGTCCGTGCTATTAATTCATACATCTATTTTAAAAGTACAATTCACAAAATTTTATATATTTATTTACTATTTTATTAGATATATCAAAAAACATTACTTACGGATACCAGAGTCTTTAGATCAGGTGATTTTTTATCTATCTAGAAAAACATTGCATGATTAATTTGTTGTAATTTCATAATTAGTGATTCAAAATGTGTTGATTAATTTAATTATCTCCTATCGTTTTCTTGCATGCTATGCGTGCACAATATTTTACCTCCCCGGCCGGGATTTAATTTGCTTTTTAAATGGCGAGACTCAATTAAAGTAGAGCAACGAGTTCCGAGTTTTCACATTATACAAGTAATTTATTGACACCGATGCACGGCTAAGCACAACCACACCCCAGCAAAATTCTAAATCACACTTGTGTGTGTGTGTCTAGAGAGCAGTTTGGGTCCGATGCCCATCGGACTCAGTTGGACTCAAACTGAGTCCGATGGGCTCCATAACCTTCCGATCCGCTTTAAGATCCGTGTGTGTTACTTTAATATCCGTACACATTTGCTTTAATATCAGTGTGCACAGATCTTAAAGCGGATCGGACGGTTATGGAGCCCATCGAATCCAAATTTGAGTCTGATGGGCATCGGACCCAAACTGCTCTTGTGTGTATAGGGCAAAACTAACATGTGCTATGTTCATCAAAAAAATTGGTAAGCACAATTTCAAAACTTATTAAATTGATTTCAAATGACGAATTCAAATCGTTGAAACTAACATACTTCGTGAGCGATGCGTGTAGATGCAAAATTTTAAAATTTTCTAACTTATTTACTACAAAGTCGCGCGGTAAAAAAAATGATGAAAAATAGATATTTTCAAGTTATTTTAATGCATTCATTGTTCATCATTTTTGACCGCTTAACTTTGTACTAAATGAATTTCAAAATTTCAAAAATTTACATGTACAAGATTCATTTCAACGGTTAGAATTCGTCGTTTGAAATTTAATATGATAGATTTTGAAAAGACTCGTACATTACATATTGAAATCAATATATATATATATAGAGGGGGGGAGTTTTTTTATAAACCATAAATAGAAAAGTCAAAGTTACGACCAATATGATTACGGTAAAATTTCGAAAAACCATAAAAACCGAAACTTAATCTTGATCTAGAAAAAAAAATCTCAAGTTTCTAATCAAATTTTCAGTCGCCACAGAAAATCCATCAAAAAAATTTCGGTCTCACTCAAATTTCCTCAAGACCGAAAATTTGATTCGGTCCCAGGTATCAACAAATAACAAACGGACGGTCTAGATTAGTTCTTTAACTTGGCACGAATCTCAAAACGGGCCCTCTATAATATTTATGAGCAGCGGATTGAATTTGGTCCGGCTTGGATTATTCTGAACCGTTCGTTAGTATTTGAGTTTGACAGAGTAGCTTTAATAAAATATGGCACACACAACACAATGCTGATTTTTTTATTAATAGCATTATAAGAAAAATAAATTAAGCTATAGCATTGATTCTGTGAAAATTTCAAATAACACCGGAACAGGAAGCACTGATGGGCATCTAGACCGTTCGTACACCAAAGTTCAGAATAATTCAGTATGGACCGAAATTTTAATTCGATTTTGAGGGTGGTTTGCATCACAAATGGTCACACAATAGGGGTGTGAATAGGGATGTGATTAGGTGTGGCAAGTGATAAAAAACTGAAAATAAATGGAGACTGAATTTTATTTTCAGTTTTTATGGTTTTTCAAAATTTCAAAGCAATCATGTTGTTTTGATAAAATTGTTTTTTTTAATTATGGTTTATAAAAAAATCTCAGGGGGGGGGGGGGGCGGGGGGTTGGCCGATATAAAAAACGTTTGTTCTAGGCCATGGAACGAACGCTTCCGTTTTTACATTTTCAAAGTCCAAATAGCCGATCCAAATTGTTCAATATTCAATCTATATTAAAAATGTATTTGGAAACCAAATTTTAAATTTTTTTGAAATTTTTAATTGTTTATTAAGTCAGTTTTAAAATGGTTATTTTCAATTATTCAGAAATTTTTCACTGTTTATTAAAATCAGCGATTTTAAACCTGACTTAATAAATAATAAAAAATTCCAAAAAATGTAAAATTTGTTCTCCAAGCACATTTTAATTTAGAGATCACATCTAATGATTTGGATCAACTGTTTGAGCTTTGAAAATTGAAAAACCAATTGGTTACACCGCAGCTCTAGAACAAACGTTTTGATATTTGTCAATCTCTCTCTTTATATATATATTTACACAAAATTTAAAGAGACCGTACATTATATATTTGAGCCGAATTGATTTGAATTATGATTAAATAATCCGAACTTAAACTCAAACAGTATAGTAAATTAGTAATACAGACAATCTAATTTAAAGTCAAGTAATAAAGTAATGCAGAAAATCGGGAAGGGAGGGAACGAGTACTGTAGTATGGCAAAAGAGAGGGAAAAAGGACATGTTTTAGAAAGAGTAACTTATTACTTATGCGTACATGAGCCAAATTAAATAAATAAAAAAGTGAGAATATAATGTTTTTCTTAATTAAACTACTACAATGAGTTTAGGAGGCTCAAATATTAATTACAACTCCTGAGTCCTGACTCCTGAGAATCAATATTGTGGTGATTTCTCAGACTGAAGGTCGAAAGGAAAGCGTTTTAAAGCCACCCTGCAATGCAAACTAGTAAACCTAATCATATATCATACATTCATACCCATTTCTCTGATAAGTGAGAACTAAACCACTTGCATAGCCTGCATGTGTTAATGTCAGTCGTCACTTGATTGATTTTGTCACTCTCATTATTCCTGAGAAGTTCCATCCGTGATGTCTATAACACATTAAGACCACATGTTATATTTTTTTTGTTATACTTTTCTGAAAATTTTATATTTTAAAATACAAACTATGAATGCTCGGATTTCTTTGCTTTTTTTTTTTTTTTTAACAAACTCTTTAATTTTATTTTATTTATAAAATTGTCAGTCGGTAATCCTATCTTAGAATAAATAAACTATTAATCGATAATCACCGGCCAACCTTCATACGATTAAAACAAATATGTGTGTGTGTGTGTGTGTAGAGAATCACACTTCACAGTAATTCTTAGTTTTTTTATGATAAATGATTTCCAAGTTGTTTAGCAAGATCATTATAATTTTAGCTCATGAAAAGAATTAGTGACGAAGATACATGATCTCTGATATGGAGGTCATGGGATTGAAATTCGGATAAAGAGAAATTATATGTTGTAATAATAAGAGTGTGAAATTTAAAGACTTGACTCATCTAAGAGCATCTCAACTCTTTGTCAGATATGAAATTGGAAGACTTGACTCGAAACTTTAGAAAATAATTATCTTGCTAAATAGAAGAGTGTGAAAATAACATCATTTTTTATCGTTTGATTTCAAAACTTCAGAAAATAAGAACATGAATTAGATTTCTTCTTGAGTGAATTTTTTTGTTTGTTCTTGTTTTCTGTTTAATGTCATTTTTATGTAGTCTTTATTAAAGGACGTCAACTATTAAAAGTCTCCTGCTTTGCGTATCCGGCAATTAATTATACATTAGCCAACAAATAAAAAAATCATTAATCATCTTTTGCAACTTGCAAATAACCCCTGGCATCCGCATCTCCATTATTGTTTTGTGCTATTCTGATTAAGTTTCTAGTTGGGGATGTTAATCATTTCTTCAATTCATCTTAATAAAACACACAGCCATTGCTTTTTCCTGGCAATTTACTTCACCTCACCCAGCCGTGCACTCAACATTGCCACCTCATGAAAATTCACCAGAATTTTTTCTTTATATAAATTATTTAAAAATAAGATGTATTACATGGAGATTTCGATCATGTTGAACAGTTTCTTTAATTTTCACACCACATCACACAATAAATTTGGCTTTAAATCCTTTAATTTCATATAAACTTGTGTACCGCTGTCAGAGAATATATGAATAAACTGAATTAATATTCCTTTTCTTTGTAATAAATGTCTAAAGGAACGGTACTATTAATTCGGTTTCTTCTTTAGATTAAAATTTCTCTACACTCCCTCTAATTCTTTATATTATTTTACATAATTTCTATAAATAAAATATTATGTAAATTCATAGCAGCTTTTATATAGCGAAAGGGCATTTTAAAATTCTATAATAGCAGCCAGAAATTCTGTAGGGGTGTCAGGTATTTTTTTTATCTGTTTATCCGGCCCATACTGTATCCAATAAGACGGGTACGTGTAAGATTTTTTTTTCGTAAACTTATCGGGTACAGGTACGGATAAAGATTTTTTTCGTTATTCAACTGAGTAAGAATACAGACAAAGCCTATTTCGTACCCGTTAGCAATTATAAAAACAAAATCTTTATCTCTCTCTCTATATATAAGCATTGTAAATAATAGTTTAATTGGTTTACTTGTGAAATGAATGTATATGCCTTATTGTCTTATTTAATAAATAATAAACATAATTATAATATTTGTATTATCCGTTATTTATCCGCTACAGTTCTGTTATCTGACAATCATGTAAAATACAAATAAGATAATTTGTAGTGATTGAGAATAAAATACGAATAAAAATAATTTGTAAATTTGTAGCGGATAAAGATTTTTTACGTTATTCGAGTAAGAATACAGATAAAGCCTATTTCGTACCCGTTAGCAATTATAAAAACAAAATCTTTATCTCTCTCTCTCTATATATATATAAGCATTGTAAATAATACTTTAATTTGCTTAGCATGATCAGATTTTTTTTTCTCAATAAAGTACAATATACATGTGAAATGAATGTATACGCCTTATTGTCTTATTTAATAAATAATAAACATAATTATAATATTTGTATTATCCGTTATTTGTCCGCTACAATTCTGTTATCTGACAATCATGTAAAATACAAATAAGATAATTTGTAGTGATTAAAAATAAAATACGAATAAAAATAATTTGTAAATTTGTAACGGACACACGTATGAAAATATTTTCAGAAGAGCCCCATTGACACCTCTAGCAAGAATTGTCTAAACTGTACGGAGGTAGTATTAATAGGTGGCAAATTTTTAATACCCCACTTTGCAAATTTATAAGAAGCATTCTCTTCTCCAATGTTAATAATTATTAATTAAAGCGACCTTTCATTAGATAATATGAATTCATATTACGTGCTTTACTGTTTTTCTCTTTCCAGAATGTTACAGATATTGCTTCGCTTTTTCTTGTATCTAAGAACAAAAGGGAGAGGTCAGCAAGTTAGGTATATTTATAGGGGGGTTTTATGCAAAGCTAAAAATCACTTGATTTAATTTTTTTTTTACCTATCTTAAAAAGATAGTAAATTCTTCTAAAAAAATGTACAATCTAACATCCAAGTACTTCTTCATAGGAAGATTATATTTAACTTTTCAAATTCATAGTACAAATGATATTTGATGGATTGATGGGGACTGGACATAGTACTGTGGCTTTACTTTTCTTGTATGTATGTAAGGACAAAAAGGAGAGGCCAGCTAATTAGGTGTATATGTAAGGGCTTTTCTGCAAAGATGAAACAACTCGCCAGCTGGTAATTATTGGTGTGTTTGAGGAGGTCAATGATAAAATAAAAGACAATGAAATAAGAGATGTAATGTAATGTAACGACATGTATTGAAAAAGCATATTCGTATCGTTCTTCTAAGATGGAATGATTGTGCACCCAAGTCCCAACTCCCAAGCACAGACAAAGGGTCTCTTTTGTAACCATATGATTTTGATTTGGATTTGGGGGTTTCTATCAATTAAATTTAAAACACACCCCAATTTCGTCAAACCAATCGGATCCGAGACATCATGCTGTTCCATTTTAGACATCACTATCTCTCCATTGGCGTTCACAATGGAGACCATTAACATTATCGTTGGTTAAGAATTGAAAGTTAAATAAAAATATATTAACAGTGCTATTTAGACTTCATATTCAAATATGAGTCATATATTTTTTTCATTTTAATTCCTGAGAATAGTGTTGAAAGTTAAAATATATTAACAGTGCTATTTAGACTTCAAATATAGCTCATATTTTTTTTTTCATTTTAATTCCACGAGGTGAAAATAGTGTTGAAAGTTAAACGATATTAACAGTGCTATTTAGACTTCAAATATGGGTCATATTTTTTTTTTCATTTTAATTCCATGAGGTGAAAATAGTGTTGAAAGTTAAAAGATATTAACAGTGCTATTTAGACTTCAAATATGGGTCATATATTTTTTTTTTCATTTTAATTCCACGAGGTGAAAATACTATTGAAAGTTAAACGATATTAACAGTGCTATTTAGACTTCAAATATGGGTCATATATATTTTTTTTTCATTTTAATTCCATGAGGTGAAAATAGTGTTGTCAACATCTTTATCCAAATTGCTATCCTTTCGAATTGATCTACTGACGTTATGTTCACGAACTAAAACAATGCTACGTGGAATCATCAAATTTTCATATTTTTATTTTTCATAGAATTTCTTAAAATTTGAATTAATCTATACTGAGTGATCCTTCGAGCATTATCAAGTATAAATAAATCAGGTATATACGTTCGACAATAATTCTTTTTAAGATTTTTTTAAATATTCTGAAATAATTTAAGAGAAATTGTTGATGTTATGAAATTATTTCAATGCAGACAAATTTTATCCCTTCAAAGTTTCAAAGTAGTCTTATGTTTTATCTCGTCTCTTGTTTTTAAAAAAATGACAACTACAAAATATTCATTCATTCATTCATTGCCCAATTTAAAATAAAAATAAAAAATGAACGTATTTTCATCACGTGTTGAAAACGAATTTCGGTAGAGTATACTAGTATAGTATAGTCAGATTCATCATTCGTTCTCTGAACGATACTTGATCTTATAGGGACCGTAGATGTCAATTCTGATTAACTAGGCCTAATTGGAAAAAGAAAAGAAAAGTATAATTACTTAATTTTCGAGAACGACCTTTGAGAGAATTGCCTTTCAGTATTAAAAGCATCCTTGGATTTACGGCAAAATCAGTTAGTTACCAAGTTGGGAATTGGAAATGGACATCTCCAGTAATTCAACCCAGAGATTAGAGAATCAAGTTCCGTGTCCTCCAGTTATAATGCTTTTAAGTTTTAACTGCTAACTGAGATTTCCCTAAAATAGTGAACCATCTTATTTGCCATTTATTTTATGATAATCTCAAACTTTGGCCAGATTGTACTCGGATAATATATATTGTGCACTAGTAGTATTTTTTTTTCATGAAATAATTAATACGTTATTTATAATAATCATGATATATTTGGAAGATCTGCATTTTAAATCGTAATTTCTCCTTCTCTTTATTTGTAACAAATGAACAAAGCAAACCGGCACAAGATTTGGATGCCCATCGCGGCATCACCTGCTAACAGGTCAGAACATACAATAATAGTTGCATGACTCTCTCCAGTTTAGTGAAGACTGGAGATGATGCGATTCTTTTTGTCCCTACTCCCTAGTTATTCTCCGCTTGTGTCTCCTAGGATTCACAAAGCAAATAATTTTCAATTAATTACGTAGACACACAGGCACAGCACAATACAAGCAATCACTGAAACAGGGGCCCCGCATTTCCAGGTTCTTATAAACAGAGCCAAGTCAGCAGATACCTCTCCAAATTTGGTAAAAGATTTTAACGGGGTAATTTTAGCTTCATGCAGCTCACTGACTATAGAATCAAAACGGCGCTGCATACGGTTAGTGCGCTGGATGAAGTCAAAATTGCTCTGTTAAAATCTTGACGCAGTATATAATTATAAACGTGAACTTTTAAACAGCTCGACTCTTCCCCTCTCCATTGGACAGCGGCTACTGTCTCTCTTGTTTTAATGATATTTTAATTTTATAATTTTTCTTTCCTTGATTTTTTTTTTTTTTGTGGATCGAGGCAACGACGCAGCTCTGTGGTTTTCCTTTGTTCGCACGGGCCTCTCTCTCTCTTTCCAACTCTTTTTCCAAATTATACAATTAACCATTATTGCTGGTATCTTATTAATATATTTTTCTCCTTGTGTTTGCCGATTCAAACAGCCAAATCCACCAGGAATTTATAACAATCCTCCCATTTTTCCTCCGC
This sequence comes from Carex arenaria, assembly GCA_964058825.1. Taxonomy (NCBI): domain Eukaryota; kingdom Viridiplantae; phylum Streptophyta; class Magnoliopsida; order Poales; family Cyperaceae; genus Carex; species Carex arenaria. The sequence goes on from CAXKVW010000193.1 coordinate 1,233,560, forward strand.
AATCCTCTCTCTTCTGAGATCCTTCCAATTCCCCAACAAAGAATTGGAAGGAATTTGAAACGAAATTCGTGCGATTTCTCTTTTTTTTTGTTCTGATTCTGTAGAGTCAGCTTTTGAAAACTCCAAAACTCTACAATTTTAAGGCTCAAATCTTTCGAAAATTCCTCCAAGTTCCCCATTTCGGATCTCATCCCCAGCTCAACTTGAGCCATTAATTTGTTCAAATCTACCTACCTTCGTGTCATTTTGGGTTCAATTAAGAATCAAGTATTGTTGGAAGAGAAGGAAGAAGCAAAGAGATAGGCCAAGAGGTGGCGAGAAGAGAATGCTCTATTTGAAGCAACCAGTTGGGGATATAGGGTTTTGATTGGTTGCTAATGGCAGCACAAGAGGTCGTGTCGGAGCCCGGCATGAGGCCGAATAATTCTAACTCTTTCCAGAGATTTCAGCTCTATGAGAATAGAGCGGTTCGTGTTCTCTCTCTCTCTCTCTCTCTAATTTTTTTATAAATTTTGTAGTAAGTTGTCTAAAACGGTGAACTTCTTTGTTGATTTGTGATCTCGTCCGTTTTTGCTTTTTATTGAATTTTTCAATGTGTGCATCTCTCCTGTTCTTTTGATAGTCAATTGGTAGATACTAACTTGATCACCTAGTTTCATTCCTTTCAAGCAATAGTTTCTAATGGTTATGATAGAATTTAATGATGATATTAGATTATTTGTAAATTTCTGGTATTAATTTGGTCAATAGTTTTTCTATATCAAATGTTCATTTGGCCATTTTATATTTCTCGAAAACCAGTATTTTATTCTGATATATGTGTCCTTTTTTTTTCCAGAATTTCTTTATGATAGGGACTAACAATGACCAAAGTTTGTATAAAATTTTGACAATCGATCGGCTCAAGCCGTCAGAGCTCGACATATGCGAGGATCCAAATACATACAATGAGGCTGAATATAATGAGTTAATAGAGAAAATCAAAGAAGAAAGCGATCCAAATGGGGGATTCAATTTTGTCACCGATTTCTATGGCATCATCGGTAGGTCAATCTTTGACATTAGTAACTTTAAGGGGTCAACATATCATTACTATTATAACAAAGAGGTGTTTTTTCAGGTTTTATCAAGTTTTTGGGGCCATACTACATGTTGCTAATAACCGAGAGAGATCAAATCGGTGATATATTTGGGCATGTAGTATATAAACCCACTAAGACCAAGAAGATTGTTGTTCCGTCCACTTCCTATAACTTCTCCGATACTAAAAACGAGGAGTGAGTCATTATTTCATCTCTCAAAAGATCATTGTATTGAACAATACCTAGAGTGGGTACACCAAAAAATTGAAAATGCATGCATCTATAAATTTCACGTGCGAAAAATTCAACTACTACTACTAGACTAATGGAGATTAATCAAGGACAGTAATCTGCTAGCCAAGATTTTTTACCTATGACTGTACACACATGTAACTCTCTAAAAATTTTCTATAAAATTTGATAAAAACTTTCATGTTTCCAGCCGCTACATGAGACTGTTTAGCATGATTGATGTTACAAAAGATTTTTACTTCTCATACACATACAATGTGATGAGGAGTCTCCAGAAGAACCTGCTCGGAACAATTACAGATGAAAATGTGTACGATTCAATGTTCGTCTGGAATGATTACTTGACGCGACACCTTCGTGGCCGCGCCAACAGTGGCATTTGGACCGTGCCCCTTGTTTACGGCTTCTTTAAGCAGGTTCTGTTATTTTCTTTTCGTAAACCTGTTTTGAAATGTCTGACAGGATTATGTAGTGATTGTGTTGTTAATTATGTACCAGGAAAAGCATTCCGCATCTGGGAATAATTTTGTCTTGACACTAATAGGAAGGCGCTCACGATATTTTGCAGGAACACGGTAATTTAGTAGTTTTTTTTTTGTATTTACATTTTATTTAGCAAAGCTAATTTATAAACTGCAGCTGGCCTATCTAACCTGTGTTGGTTAGAAGACCCTTGCCAGTAGCCACCTGCCAAATATCTTAATTAAAGATCGCAATGTTGAGTCTGTAAGAAAGATTCAATCCTTTATGCCCATGAAGTCCTATACTAAAATAAAGGAAAGGAACTGAAAAACCAAAAAAAAAGAACATAAAGACTAAACCCAATTAGTATTTTTGTTTGATGGGTGCTGTACCAGTTGGTTCTTGTTCAGTACCTTTATAATACGTGATAATCCTCTTGGTCAAGAGATTAAACTGACCCAAACCAGCACGGAGCCAGACTTTTAAGCTATGGGGATTAAACACGTAATGGGGGTCAATCATATAAAATGTTTATGCATCAATTTTACAGTACCGACAGCATTTTACTCTAAACTATATAGAAAATCATGTATAAGCACAGAAATTTAATAAATGAATGGGGGTCAATTGACCATTATTCACTTTGAGTGGATCCATCCCTGGACCCAGACCTACTTTTGCCATTGATAACAGTTGGCATTGTAGCTTGTTAATGTATATTAAGTTGTGCAATTTTTGAAACAGATACTTAAGGAGAGGTGTAAACATGACGGGGAGAGTTGCAAATGATGTAGAGACCGAACAGATTGTGGCGGAGGATGTACCAAATCCTTCTCGTATAAGTTCAATCTTACAACACAGGGGCTCTATTCCTCTCTTCTGGTCCCAGGAGACCAACCTATTCAACCCCAAACCTGATATAATATGTAAGTTCAAATATAAAAATTGTATTAGGTTGGTTATAGATTTTGACCAATAATTGCAGTACCGCATTTAGTCGTGATACCCGTACAATATACACAGATAGGCGTGCAATATGTATTAGGCACGGCACCTGGTGTATCACATAATATAACATTGTTTTCTAAGCCAATACAGTCAATACTGTCCGATACATGTATCGGTGCACGCAGGGCCACGTGGAGTGGCCCTACACAGGCTCCACCTAGTGAATTGGGAAGTATCACGTGAAACATTTGAAAAGATCTTAAATTTGTGGTTGCTCCTTGAAGCTTTCGTATTTAATCACTCCTTATCCACCCATGAATTTATGAATTTCTCTGTGTGTGTGTGTGTGATATAAAAATTCTATAGTTTTTTTTCTCATATTTATCCTATTCTTCTGAAAATGGAAGGGCCATCTTTAAATATTGGTTTTAAAAAATGATTTTTAAGTTCTTGTGCATATAAATTAATAAAAGATCCACCATATTCTAGGATTCTGACATATTTTTTATTGCCCTATTATGATCACATCAGATGCAATACTCAAATCTATACGGGACTAAGTTGACTAAGTAATTTCTTTTGTTTCAGTGGGAAAGAACATGGGTTATGAAGCTACCTTGCTCCATTTTAAACACCTCGAGAAACGGTACGGAACTCCAATAATTATCCTGAACCTTATTAAGGTGAGAGTCTTCATTGTGACTCATAGTTACTTACATAGGTGTGGTTACTCGATACTACCTATTATACAATTTCCCACTCACACATTGTTTCTGCCAGCAGAAAAAAGAGAAGAGGCCTCGGGAGTCTTTGCTTCGTAGGGAATTTGTGAAAGCAATAGAAAATATAAACAACCAATTACCGCCCAAAAACCAACTTCAATACCTTCATTGGGATGTTCACATGAAACCTCGCAGGTACATACCTCTCATTCCTATATTACTTGTTCGTTGTTCCTGGCAATTTTACTAGGGTTGACTAGATAGGGGGGACTGAACCGTAAAATGCATAATATGTGAAAATACATAATGTGTGATCACATGTCAGTACCAGGCTTGATTGGAATGTACCGAGCTCATTATACTGTAAAAGGTGGAAACTAATGTTTATTCAAAACACGTTTCTCTTTATTATTTGAATATGATATTTATCTCCTTTCCCTGATTAGCTCCCCGGCTGTGGAGGTGCTTGTTCGGTTAGCTAGAATAGCAGAGGACGCATTAAAAAGGACAGGCTATTTTTACTCGCGAGTACCATCTGCCGATGGACCTGATCCTCTTCCCTGTTGGTCTGCTTATCTGTAATCTCTCTCTCTCTCTCTCTTCGTGTCTGTGATTTCAGTGTTAGATAAGAATGGAAGTACTGTGTGTCAATCAAGTGTCAACTCTCAACTCTTGTCAAATCTGTACATGTTTCTCAAAAAGATTAAAATAAATAAATAAATGGAATGATAAGGTAAATAAATTATAAAAAGTAAATAAAGAAATCTCAGCACCTTAATTACAATTTGGAAAATTGACAATCATTGGTTAAAACCAGGACAGCCACCTTTGATTTCGATGTTAAAATCAGTTAAATTGAGGCTTTAATCCCCTCTGATGCAGAAAGAAGCACATTAGTGATGAAAACAACAACAGTGACCACACAAATGGCGACAACACTGACGACACAGAGACACTTGGTGAGGGATCCCAGTGCACGTCAAGCAGTTCCGACACCTCTGCCGTTGGGACTACAGAGGAAATTGAAATTCTCAACCCGGAATCTCCAATGTTCCAAAAGGGGATCCTGCGCACGAACTGCATTGACTGCCTTGACCGCACAAACGTCGCTCAATATGCATTTGGATTGGTTGCACTCTGGCACCAGCTGCATGCTCTTGGTCTCGTTAATGATAGATACATTGATTTGGACTACCCTGTGGCTCGTGATTTGATGAGACTTTATGAAATCATGGGCGACACCCTGGCCCGCCAGTACGGTGGCTCTGACGCACATAATAAGGTAAATACATATAAACTGGGAAGAAAGGGGAGGGTAAGCAGGTTTATTTGGCAGTTGCAATATTAAGCAAATCAGTTGGATTGATCCGAGAAATCAACATTTTAACTGAATAAAGAAAACTCGAATTGGAAGTACTTTATAAAGAAAACTTAAGCTGCTTTTTGTTGGTTAGGCGGGTCCAATGGGTCACGATATGAAGTGCGTACCCTGGATTTTACGCCGGAGGGGAATAAGGAACTTTTTTGAAAGATTAGATATTTTTACTACCTTTTGTTCTCATTCCAGATGACAAGCTGAAATGCTTAAACAATTAAACCAGGTGACGTAAGGCGGTAATCTGCTGGCTCATATCTGACCTGAATAGCATGTGGAAATCCGGACTTGGATTTGACCTGCTGAGTGCCTGATTGGTGGGTCCAGATCCCCTAAAGTAACCCAATTTTTTAGTTTAGATCAGGACTGTCCGATCAAAATTCGGGCCAATCCGGTCCGAGGTGGAATGCATGAGGCCCCTTTAATATTTGTGCCAGAGCAGATCGGGTGGTCCGGACCCAAACTCAAAATTTGAGTTACTTTAGGGGATCGGAATTCCTGATCGGTTCGGTTGGGTAGAAGTTCACTGTACCCAGTTATTGCTAGCTATTGTGTTTTTTTATTTTTTTATTTTTTTTTTGTGTTTATGTGTGTCAATAATTAAGTTATTTAACATGGCCCATTTTTCATGTTAAGTAGATATTCTCGGAGCGGAGAGGACACACCAAGTTCTTGATTCGTACACACGAGTTTTTCAGGACGATTCAAAGACATTACAGCAATGCATTGATGGATGCTAATAAGCAGGCTGCAATAAATTTGTATGTTGTCCTTTAAGCCATGAATCAAGTACTTGCGGTTTGTGAAACATATCGTAAATCTGCATAGTGACCATGATAACATTTGCTTTTTCATATTTTTCAAATTCAAGCACATTCAGGAAAGATAAATTTGGTCCAAATTGTATAAAGAGTTGGGTTAAAATGTCCCCAATCACGCCTCACATCCTAATCTCCGTTTTCAAAGTACAAACAATCGATCCAAACAGCTCAACATGATATCCATATTAAAATGTGCTTGGAGACCAAATTGTATATTTTTTGGAATTGTTTTACTATTTTTTAAGATAGGTACAAAATCACTGTTTTTTAGAATTCTAAAAAACAGTGATTGTACCCTATCTAATGTATTAGTAAAGAATTCTAAAAAAATATAAAATTTGGTCTCCAGGCACATAATAATATGCAGATTATGTTGAGCGGTTCAGATTGACTGTTTGGACTTTGAAATGGAGATAAGGATGTGTGGCATGATTGGGGCACAAAAACATTGGGGCATTTTAACCCTAATCTAGTATAAGTTTATTCACTTATCATCACCTTTCGTTGCAGATTCTTGGGATACTTTGAACCACAGCCAGGTAAACCAGCAATTTGGGAAATCAGATTCAACAAACCTCCACCCGAAGATGATCAGATTCTTAGTCGCACTGCAAGGTACCTTAAATTGCCTCCACTCTCTATCTAGAGTTATGTGTGCTTATGCGCATATTTACCTAGAGGAGGGTTTCAGATGCCTCCATTTTTTGTGCCTTCATTTTTAAAACCACAATTACTTAAAATTTAAAACTTAAATGTCAAAATAAAACCATTAGATATGATCTATATCATTTTCTCTATGCACACGTAAAAGATTATGACATTTTGATTTTGTTTTGATTAGTGTCAAGAGTTTGCAAAAATACACCAATGTGGATAAATTTTTGACGTTTCTTTTTCAACTTGCTGATTCATATAAAACCAAAATTGAAACGTGATAATTTTTTACGTGCATGTACATCTAACAATTTTATTTTGACATATTAATTTTATTTTATTTTTTGTTAGAAAATTAAAAAGTGGAGGCACAAAAATTGAGGAACTTGAACCCTCCTCATTCATCTATTTATCTGTTGTCTATCTATCATCATTGTTTATTTTTTCTTCCTCATTTCGAACTTCTCTTTCTCTCTTTTTTTCCTTCAGTTTTTTTTTCTAGTATGTACTAATTACGGATTTAAAAATATTTTTCTGAGAATTATGTACTAATTACGGATTTAAAAATATTTTTCTGAGAATTATGCATTTTAAATAAACAGTTCATATATGAGAAGGGCCATGTCGGATGGCAGCATCATAGTCAAGAACCATTCAAACTCGTGCCCTATGGGACAAGGTGGAGCCAGCAGCAGCAGCACGTGGTCTTGCGTGTAAGCATCCATTTTACATCTATACCCAGCCAATACTTGATATTGCTGCGGCTTTGAACCTGTGACCTCACCTTGCCCCAAACCATAGTTACCAAGACTTATTTTTTCTCAATTGTTTGAGTTACCTTATGATTCTTTTTTTTTTTACTTCAAAAGTTGTACTCCATCCAAGGCTGAGAAGCACTTTGTATCCGACAATGAGCTTGCAACGGAGAATGAAGAATACGAGGAGTCAAATTTTTTTGACACTTCTATCCTTTACGGACAATTGCCTCCCATGAGGTATGGTTCTTTGCTTTTTTATGCACTAATTTTAATATTTTCCTTTGCTCGGTTTCGTGGATGTGAGTATTAGTAATATAATATTTCCTCCTTTTTTTTATGATTGGAGTAGTTCTCCTATTATTTACTCGCCAACTGTGAACACGCCAACTCGATCGGCTGGTGATGTAAATGATGTAGCGAGTATTGGAGAAGCTTCGACAAGTGAAAGTGGAGAAAATGGGGAGGTGAGTTTTTTTATTTTCGGGCTACATGTACATAAAAATGATTTAGATTTGTAATTGTAATCCCAGTCATTAGTTTATAGTAAAATGGAAAACACAAGAATTATATTAGAAATCATTATTGGATTTGGTTTGTTTCAGAAATGCATATTATTAAAATAATTTCTGGCTGTCTTTTGTTTTCAGGATGTTTACCAGGGAAAAAAACTGATTAAAGCACCGGGTTTCTCTGACAAATTTCGCTACTGGGTTGATCACGACGAGTTGCTGGGTTTCTACTAATATAAGAATGATTATTCCAATTCCATTATTATACATGAATACTTTTTTTCATGCTTCATCTGACTCCGGCTTTAGGTTAAGCATGTATTTATGAGGAACTACTAGCAGTCAGAGTTTTCCACGCTGTGATAAGAAAAAAAAAAGACCAGGCCAGGCAGACGGGACCCATGGCAATCTGTGAGATACGTATTTCCACAACCAGATACGTATTTTACTACTTTAGGAAAAGTGCAATTCTGTTCATTATTTGTTGTATACATGTGTATGTTTGTTTACTTTGTAGCTAGTAGTACGAGTACATAGCACAATTCTTTTTTTCTCTCCCCTCCCTCAAAAGTTGTATAATTATTTGCCCATTGGAAGTGTCAAAAAAATGTTGTAACAATTTCAGTGTGTAAATATTTTTTTTTATTGACGGGTTTGTGGTGGTTCTTCGGTTTCTGGCTTTGATTTATTTTGTTTTCATATTTCATTATTTGAAAATAATAAACGATCTTGGGATGGTAATAACACATTGAGGTCCTATACTCCTATATATATATTTCTTTTATTTTTTAAAATTGTTCCTTTTCTTATATTCAGCTCTTTTTATATAAATTTTATTTCATTTTGATGGTTGTCAGAGTAAAAGCACTCAATTTGTTATTCACACATTCAAAATTAAACTGCTGTGCGATGCCTCGAGTGGATGTGTCCTGTGTGACAAAGCTATACCGATACTCCTAGTATGCTTACCTGTTTGCGATACACATTTGCTCTATGGTATAACTACAGAGATAGGAGCATCGGACCTACTTTTAGGTTCAATTAGCTCTAACACCGTAAGATTATCATTGAGATTTGTGTGCACGGAAACTGAAAAATATTTGTACGGATTTTAATGAGTTTGCATAAATCTTGATGTAGATCTAATGGTCATTTCACCCATAAAGGTAGGTCCGATGGACCTACTCTCGATTCATAAGTCATAACTACATATGCGATGCTTATCTGATGCGTCCACTCTCCACTGGCGTGTCTTAATATTTAATGATGTTGAGGCGTTGAGCCACCCCCACTGATACAGTCAACATTTGAGTTTAATATGCGTCCACTTAAAGCCAAACCGGAAAGTTTTCAGCTCTGCAAGATACAACCAACAGTATGATTCCCGTATGGACTATGGACAGGAACCTCCCAAATATTTTCTCATATTTCCAAAGGAATAGGTTTGAAAAATCTAGAAGCTCCGCGGTTTAACCCAGTTGATTAGACTTAGACATGAACATCAACTAATTAAAGCGGGGTAAATAATTGCTTGCGAATTCCAAATCTCCACAGAGAAAAAGAAACGAAATTATTTTTTATTGCATCAGAACAAAATATAAGAAATTGCTGTAGCCGAAAAGAGGAGCATATAGAATGTCCAAATCCATGCTCACGGGTTTTGCCTCAAAAAGAAAAGAAAAAATGTCCAAATCCATGCTTACGGGCTTTTCCTCAAAAAAGAAAAAAGAATGTCCAAATCGTAGCCATTTTAATTGTCAAAAGTTTACCTTATGAGTGCAAGAATTTTCGATGGACATCGGATCAAAGACAACCAACTTCTGAGTCCGACCCATTAACTCAAATGAACGGTCCGTTTTCTTTTTATTTGAACCCCAGTAGAGAGCCCGGCCCATTAACAGGAACTCTGATCCTCGGTTTTAAATGATCGCAATGTTACGTTGATGGTATTTATCACTAGAAATGTTACTCAGATTTAGTTATCCACTTTGAAACATCAAGTTTCAGGATATGAAATTTGACCGGACAGTCAAATACGCGGCGGCGCTACAGGAATTCAACATGGTAAGTTGGTAACCCTTTGTGCTGAAATAAAGGTAAATATTAGTTTTAGACGGAGAAAGTTTGGCACGGATGAATCCAGTTATCCTTAACGTCTCTTTCTCTCAATCGTAAGCACGGTGAGTGACGATTGAATCCATACAAAGTCTCTCTCAAATATAATATTTCTCAATTTATTTTTTATCCAAAAAAGCGTGAGCACGGTGACGATTACATCCAATCCTCTGAATTTCAGGTTATAAATTGACAAGAACCACCTGCACATAAATTATTTGATATTTCTAATTATTTCTACCATCCCGCATGCGACTTGATGTTGCAAAGAAATTAACAGAGCAAGCAAGAGATGGTTAAAAAGATAGAGGTGAATTGATAGATCCAGAGGGCAGAGCAGTGATCTAATGCAAAGACAATAAAGGCGCCTGTCCCCAACCTGTCAACGCAATATTACTACTTTAATACGCAAAGGCCTTTATATTTTTCTCTGTTTGGTGTTGGTGGTTACTGGTTAGGTTTATGTGATATCAAAGTTTGGATAAGTGCTAGATCTAAGCTGGGGCCCATCTGACATGGCATTTTAATATCATATCAATTATCAGCAGCTCGCTCTGTACAGATAGCTTAGGTTAGGTCTATTCTCTTAACTTCTTTATCAAGCTTTACTTTTTCATTCATTCATTCATTATTTGCTTTAACAATATTTATTTATATCACTTGTTGCCTTGTTGGGAAGGGAAAGCAGGTACTGTGTTATTTTATTTTTACATCAATGACCCTCACAAAGTCTATAACAGGTACGTACTAATAGTATTCCATATTGAATTGTCGTACTAGTTGAAATTATTCTAATTGGTACGCATCCCTGTCGATTGTAACCAAATTGATCATTCATTCATAAATTTTAGTCCTTTTAGTACCTAATTTTGGTACCGAAGCTTATTGTTCTTTCGATTCTAGTCGATTGTAACCAAGTCAATTTGATTCATTGTTCTTTTTTTTTTTTTTTTGACAATAAGCTCTTAGACACACACACTCTCTAAATAATCCTGCTAGCTAGAATCGATCCTAAGACCTCCCACATAGAGGCATATGCCTTAGCCACTGTGTTACACAGTGCTCGGCAGTTAATTTGATTCATTGTTCTTTTGATAGAGGTAGCTGATTATTACAGTGCTTAAAAAAACAAAAACACAATGTGCTTGATGAGAAGATAATACACATTTAAGCGACCAATCATCATATGAGTAATTAAATATAATTAGTTAGTTGGATAAAATATTTGTCAAATATTAAGCAATATCTATTATGATTTCATTATACAAAGCAATATCTATTATTAGTATTATTACTGCTACTGCTGCCATCTTATTTTATTATTGTTCGGTTTATTGTTATTATTATATTTATTTATATTAAAATCTACCATTATATTAATTTTAATAATTAATATTTTACAATACAACATTTGTCCATCCAAATAGTACAAAAATAGCACTATTCTATCTACTATCTGAAAGGGTATTCATCTATTATTCTTCATTTATTATTCAAATAGTACTACTTAATTTAAGAAACGAGTCCTTTGTTACTTTTGAGTTGTTTCAGTTGTCATTCAAATTTATCTATATGATATACTGCGTTAATGAGTGAGGCTGCAGTGTCTTTTATTGACTCTTTGAAATCAAATTTTGCATTTTTTTATTTTTTTTGTTACTATCTTTTTATATAGGTAAAAAATCATTACTTATCTAAAAAAAAGTAAGAAAATATCAAATCTGATTGATAATTACATTTTCATATTGAGATCATATTGAGTGCAGATAGATTGGTTAGATTTTTTTTTTTGAGGAAAGATTAACTATTTAATGTCTTTATTATTACAATAAATAATTTCTCTCATTCTGATTACAAATCTATAATCTCTCATATCAGAAATCAGGGGCGGACCCAAGTGCAACCAGGGGGGCAACTGTCCCCCTGGATTTTGCGTATTAGTGCAAGTCGGGACGTTTCGATCAACTCTGCTCTTCTTTGGAATTTTTTTGCCCCGCGCTGGATATTTAATTTGTTGTTCATATTAAATTTAAGATAAAAATTAAAATAAATTTCTTCCATTATGATTAATAATTAGAATTATATATTAAAATATCAGAAATTACAAATCAGAGTATTGAAAAGTATAGATTAAAGTATTATTTTTTATTAAGTACTTAATTAATTAATGGATTTGAACCCAATTAGCTATTTAAATCCGATTCGATATTTTTTTGCCTCTCCTGATGAAAATCCTGGATCCACCCTGTCAGAAATCATGTGCCTTTGTCATTCAGGGTAAAGATTGATCGATTCGATATTTTTTTGCCTCTCCTGATGAAAATCCTGGATCCACCCTGTCAGAAATCATGTGCCTTTGTCATTCAGGGTAAAGATTGATCAGCGTATAAAAAGCCTTGCTCTTAAATTAAACATTTGGCACGTATATTTCAGTTTGTCTATATATGTTAACAATTTTACTTCACTCATTTGACTTTTGAATGCATTCCCATTGACACTTTATTTAGACAAGTACTTTGCATTACTAAGATAGATAGTTACAAGAAAGGAGAGGTAGCACAGTTGGCTAGAAAAAAGTTCTAGAACTGTTGTACCCAAAGATCGAGAGTTCGATTCTCCCTTACGACTTCGCAGCCTCTGCGAAAGTTTCAAAAAAAAGATAGATAGTTACAGTCTTACAGAGCATGGATAATGGATTGTACTCGGAGCACCTTTGCTACCACTTTTATTAAGGTAAAAGTGAGGCGCATATGACATTATTTGTTTGCAAGAAAGCCATATACAACTATTAGCCGAAATTTATTAATTTACCTCCTCAATATTTCAAAATCTCGACCTTACTATTAATATATACAAAATCACATGTTACCACGTGCGCATTGTGATTTTGCGCATGATCGAGGAATCATGCGCATGATAAAGTGGATGAATATTGAATTCAATACGGTAGAAAATTATGTGCAACACCAATTTGTGCACGACTCCTAAATCATTAGCAGAACTACGGTGCGCACGTGGTAGGTTTTCAATTTTACAAAAATCAATAGTAAAATCAGAATATTGAAATATTAAGGTGGTAACTAAAAAAATTTCGGAACTATTAGCAGCTCAATTCCATATTAGCATAAGAAAATACAATTAATTTATGTCTTAACTTGAACATATATGTAGATATTTATAACAATAACCCTCTATTTTAAGATTTTACTCGGTGTCACTAAAATTATATACTATCATAATTGAAATATCTATATTATTTATACAATTTTTATTGTTTGTAATACATGGTGGCAGAATCCGAATTATTTATGCATTCTTTTTAAAAACAAATTAATACTGATTGACCGACAACTTCAAATAAATTTACATGTCAGCACCACATTTACAGATTCGGATGGATATATTTAAAAAAATGGAGTTTAATGTTATACCTTTTTTAGTTACATAATTCATTTTTTAATCCCTATAAAAGTCTGAGAATTATTTCATGAGTAACCTACATAATTATATTATTAATAATAAAATTTTATAGGACACTTTTACAATCATTCAAGATTCTTTCAAATTTTTTTATCATGTTAACAGCATGCATGATGCATGTCAGCGTCAAATTAGCTTATTTTTTTTGTCAGATGTCGCTCTAGTTGAAATAGTGGTTCTCTCTCATTTTTCAACAGATAGATAGAGATAGGGGAAAGGTGGGTGGTACATGATTGCAACTTGGTTGGTACAATAATTGACTAAGCAAGCTGCACGACGGAGACGGAGGGTCTCAGCTTTATAATCTCTGTGTTTTATTTTGTGCCTCTGTTGTTCCCGCTTTTCTAACAAAAGTCGTTTTACCTTTCCTCGCATTCCTTCTTTTTTTCTCTCTTTTACTTTAGACAGTATCACACTCACACTCGTTCTATATTGAAAGACCCATGCAATGCAGGGAGTGGGGATGGGTCCCAAGGATATATATCGAGTCAAATTTGATCTGGTACTGTATAATCATAATCGTTCGATCTGTGTCAAGATTTGTTCATTCTTGATCTGCACGAATTTTTAAAGTTGTCTGTACGAATCTTAAGTGGATCGAACGGTTTCGACTAATCACCAGATCGAATCTATAATCGTACAACGACATTCTTCATATGAAATGTTAACCTGTGTTTAGTTTGGTTCCGGCAAAAACAAATTAAATAAAGATGACCGAGGCATTAAAACTTTCAAATTTTCAATTTAAAAGTTTTAATATATAGTCGATCCGAACAATTCAATATGGTATTCATATGAATATGTACTTGAAAACTACATTTTACAATTCTTAAAATTTATTTACTATCTTTTAAATGGGTAGAAAATCACTTGATCTGAAAATCCAGGCCGGACCATTCAAAAACATTGATTTTATATCCATCTAAAAAACAATAAAAATTTTATAAACAATGTAAAATTTAGTTTACAAATAAATATTTATATTGAGACCGCACTACACGATTCATATTGAACGTTAGAATTTTGAAAAGAGAAATATTGATATGTAGTACGGACCCATCCTCACTATGCATAATACCATAGTCTCACTCAATAAAAAAAATAGTCTAATTTTGTATGAAAAATTACATGTCTGTATTAGATATTTTTTTTATAGATATTAAAATAGTTGATTGACTTTGATCTCCGAACTAAACTCAAATAAAATAATTAAGCCAAGGATCAAAAGCAGCCAAAATATTGATTTCAGAAATTCAGACGGCAATATGACTATAGTAATATAAGGCACCAATACTAAATATCTGTCTCCATTCCTAATTAAATTGAATAAAAAATAGCATCCACGCTCCTTCCTCTAAAATAATTCAAGTCTAGTTGTCAGAGTTGCCTTCATTTAATGCAAGTGATCATGCACTGTTCGGATAAAATCTTTCGAATGCATTCGGCATTAAAAAAATAGTTTAGTACCAACAGGGTAAAAAAATATATATATATATAAAATACTCTGGTTTGCACAAGCTGATAGTAATTAAATAACAGAAAAATAATGTCGGGCTCTAACGTGTGGAAATTAATTTAAATTCTGAAAAGAAAATATTATTCTACAACGAAATATAGCCTTAGGTCTCTGTTACATTTTTGAGTATTTTTAGTAGAAGCCTTAGACATCTCCATTCAATTATGATCACCTGAAGAAATACGCACCATCCGTGGTAGACTTCCCGTTCAATACAAGTCAATTTGGAATTGGCAATCAAAATCCAGATACATTTTTATTGAAGTTTCACCACGGTACCATTCGCGATGACATTTTCATTGCACGTTCTCAAATGCAGATCTAGAGGTATAGCTCAGGGCTACAGTCAATCTCATAATATCAAAATTTTGAAGCATGCATATTGAAATTTAATTAAATATTAATTTTTCTTTCAAATTTTATATAATTCATCCTCCTCCTCTTACGAATTATATATGTGTAATTATAATTTAATAATTAGAATTCTAATTTGTTATTGTAGAAATTTGAGTTCAAACTTTACTTATATATTGTGCATTTTAAATTTTAGCTCCTATTTATTTATTTTTTAATTTTGTCCCTCCGCGTACTACAATTTGTATTTATTTTATGATGATTTTTTTGAAATGACAGACTTGAGAATCTCAAAACTGAATATATGCTGTAGGTTCAAATATTCGTAGGGAATAATTTTTTTTTTTTAAGATTCTTGTTATTACTTCTATTAATGAAAATATGATAGTATTTAAATATGAATAATGAACTCTATGCAATTTGAATAACTTTCAGACAACACTCAAAAACATTTTAAAACTACAACATAAGTAATGTATAAATCATAATAAAAATTGTCGGCTTATTAGAGGGTATGATTAGAGGGGAGCTAAAATAGCTAGAATAACGAATTTAGAATAACGAATTGAGAATAACATATGAGAATAGAGAAAAATTGTTACTTTCATTAGTATGAAAATAACACTATTCGGATTAGTGAAAATATTGTTTGCATTGTACATTTGGAATAATAAATAGTTGTAAGAAAGAAATAGTAGTGCTGACAAAATAACAAGGTGCTAATTAAGATAAAATATAGGTAAGTGTGGTCTCAAACCAAGGGCAGACCCACATGGTTCTAGCAGGGACAATCGTCTTTCTGGATTTTGAGTTTTAGTGGAGATTGAGACGTTTTGATCGACTTTGAGCCCCTCCCCCCCTAAATTTTTTTTGCCCCTCTCTAGATGTTTGATTTGTAATTCGGATTATATTTCGAGTTAAAATTAAAATATTTTTTTTGAATTATGATTGGTAATTAGAATTATAGGTTAGAGAATCATAAATTACAAGTTAGAGAATTGGAAAGTATAAATTAAATGATTGATTTTTATCAAGTACCTAATTAGTAAATGAGTTTAAACCCGATTCGATATATTTTTGGCTCTCTAACGAAAATCCGGGGTCCGCCTCTATCTCAAATGAATTATCATGACATGAAAATAGCATAAATGGTGTCAACTTTGTCATTTCGGAAGTGTGTTACTAGAAATCCGAGAAGAAAATATTTTTTTCTCTCATCACACTTATGAGTAGTAGTTATTCTAACATTTACAAGAAATAAAAAATAGCAGCTATTATAGCTATTTCGAATAACAAAAATGTTGTTTCAGTGCACATTGATATTCCGAATAGCTCATATTCTAAAATAGTCTCTATTCTTGACACATCCCAACGTATCCTACGTCACTAATTTGAAACTTATTAGTCAATACTGAAATTTCGAAGTATTAGTCGTGTATTTGATCAATGTCTTCATTCTTATTCATCTATTACTGTATATAAGATAATTTTAGAGACTATACATGTATCGTTTTATATTAATCATTTTGGATCAGCCATGACAGTATAGAGTTAAATATAGATTTGTTATACAAGATATCATTAAATATGTGTGCATTATGTTAAAATAACTTTAAATAGCAAATGGTAACTGTATAAAATTTCCATTATGTTAAAATAACACCTGATACCCAGTTATGTTTTTTTTTTTTGGGTTGAATACCCAGTTGTGTTGGTTCCCCGCTCCTCACGTGATTCGGAAATAATAATTTGACAAATTTTTGAATTCATGATTTGAATAAAATACAATATAATTCGAAAAATAAATAGTTATTTTATCTTACAAAAATGTTTAAAAATATTAACATTCTCACAAAATAATTTGGAAAAGTTAGTACATTCTGTAAACATCAAGAAATAAATATCATGTTATCCGTACAGTTCATTAAAATTTAAATTAATTCCGAAATATAAATTTGGAAACGAAATGATTGGGATATTATCATATTATACATATATAATATATAACCTCTGGAAATATATTGTCTAAGAGTGAGTCTATGGTACTATGCATATTACGGGTTGATCCATAATACGGGTCAATATTTTCGTTTTCAAAATCTTAAGGGTCGATCTGAACCGTTCAACTTGATCTCCATATGAATATCTACTTGCAGACCAAACTTATATTTTTGAGAATTTTTTTTACTATTTTTTAAGATTGGTAGAAAACCACTTGATCTGAAAATTCTGGACCATCCAAAAACAATGATTTTCTATACATCTTAAAAAATAGTAAAAAAATTCCAAAAAAATATAAAATTTGGTCTGCAAATACATGTTCATATGAAAATTATTTTGAACGGTTTGAATTGACCATTAAAATTTTGAAAACAAAAATATTAATTCGTATTACGGACTAAATCTTGATATGCATATAGTCACTCTATTGTCTAATCTTAATCTAACATAAAACATAAGAGTATCCCGACAATGTAGAGTCAACGTCTTCTCTAGTCGCCGCTCGCGTGGCGCCAGCGCGGCACACGGTGCGGTCGTACATGATTCCTCGTTTTGGACCCAAAACCGACGCCGCTAGCGGCAGCAGCACACAGTATTTGATCGCCATGAAGCATCACGACCATCACGCTTCGCTGTGAGCCTGTGACGGATCCGAAATTTGCGTTAAATCCGATTAGAAAATGGCGCGAACCCCAGTAGAGAAGGGATTTGTTAAACCTCTCCCTGCTCCGTTTCCCCGTGTCATCTATACCGACACGGAAATGCGTGTACGTGCAAACCGGGGTGTCGTAACAGAGTACTTGTATTGCTACCAATATAAAATAGCTCTGGGGCTGAAAACTGTATGGATAATATCCGATATGTATTCAATCTGTATTTAAAAATTTAGATGTGAATATCTAATATCTATATCTCCGTGTGAATAAGAATATTGATACGATTTTACGTTTTAATTATTTATATCTGAATAATAGATATATACTATAAATTTAAATATATATTATGAAAAATTTATATTATTCATCATTATAATTAGATAAATATTATGAACTTTAATATATTTTTTAATATTTTTATATATTATTTTAATAAATATCTAATTTGTCGAATCCGTATCTGTCAATGTAAATATAATTTTACACATGGAGGAAGCATTGAATTCTTATCCTCTGAGATACCTCAAACTTTGCGTGACTTTGTGGAAAATCGCAACTGTTCAAATACGTTCTACACGAATCTCGAAGCACAAATGATACTGTCCCCTGAATCCAGATCCAGTGAGGTAACCCAAAAGTTGGATTTTAAATCGGGACCATCAGATTCAAATCCGAGACCATCCATCCGGTAATGAGTGAACATATCCCGAGATGCTAATTCGGATCCCGAGATGATAATGAGCAACGGATTAGAATCAGATGGTCCGATGCAAAACCCAAAAATTGGGTTACATTAGGGAATCCGGACCCCTGGCCCCTGCGCTATCCCCGAATAGGTACCAGACACGGAGGTCACGCAACGCAAAAGTTGAGATATCTCAGAGGAAAAACACTCGGAAGCATTTACGAAGTAGTCCCAGTCCGTAAAAGTGGCGACAATAAAAGGCGCGCCCCGAGAAAATAGTGTTGCCATTTGTGGCCAAATAGGAAGAGACCTTTTGACGTGTCATGTCATGTCTGGTTTTCATTGGCCAGAGAATCCAATGACGGCGTTAATTACAGTGGCAATATGCTCATGCCCTGATCATATTGATTTTACTACAATCAACCACAAAGTTCATTTCATTTTAAAAATTTGTACATAATTAATCGTCTGTGTCTGATCAATCAAATAGAATAAAAATTATGTGTTTGAACTCTCCATAAAAAAATTTAAAAACATAAATTACATTCGAAAGATTTGTGAATAATTTATATACACATTATGTGCTTTGCTCGAGACGATAAAAATCATCTATTTCTAGTTAGGGGTGTTTGTATACTTGTATAGATGTATATTTAAACTCGAAGCTTAATTAAAAGTTTAGAGAGGACAACCTATGATATTTGAACATTAATTTCTATTATTTTGGTTTAAAATTCAAGAATTTTGAAGAAATTGAATTAATCATTTTTAGTGTATATTACATCCATTTAGCATGAATATATTTGAAGTAAAAATATTGACAGAGTTAATTTGACTTTGTACAGTGCATTAGTCATATATTTGTTTTATTTTGATTTATTATTCGCAAGTTGTATGAAATCAAACCGACTCTGTTAATATCTTTATCCATATATTTGGCAACAACATATGTGGCAAGTTGACCGTGTCTATTATTTTTTTGGGTGGAGCACACAAAACATATTTAACATATATTATCGTGATTTACGTATCTTTGATAACGAAAGAAAATAAAAACCATAGACTTATTAGTAAAAATAAAGATAATAAATAGTATGCGGCCTGATTTTGAAGGGGCAAATATTGTTCTTTATAATCAAATAGCAAAATTCTTTACGGCAGTCCAACACTTCTTTAGAAAGTGACGCTGAAAATCTACAAAAAAAAAAAAAAAAAAAAAAAAAACAGAGTCTCTAATCAGAGACTCACAAACATGTAACCACCCATGTTCAATACAAAACGAGAGCTAGACTCCCGTTCTATTTCTCAAAAAAAAAAGTCTCAAAATTCTTTAGAAGAACTGTTTATATATAAACTACAATGGTAATTAATAATATATTAAGAGTAGAGCCAGGGTGCTCCTAGGAGTACCAAATTCCTTTGTACTCTTAACTCTAAAATCTACCCGATTAATTTCGAACGATGAATTCAAACCGCTGAAATCCTTCTATCTTATGAGTGATGCGTCTACATGTAAAAAATTTAAAGTTTCGAATTAATTTAGTATAAAGTCAAGTGGTTAAAAGTCTTCCAAAAAATGAATGCATTAAAATTAATTTAGAAACCTTCTAATTTTGACCACTTGACTTTATATTAAATTAATTTGAAACTTTAAAATTTTTACATGTAGACACGTCACTCGTAAGGTAGAAGGATTTTAACAGTTTGGATTCGTCGTTCGAAGTTAATCCGATAAGTTTTAGAGTTAAGAGCACAAAAGAGCTTGGTACTCCTAGGAGCACCCTAGTTCTACTCATATATTAATATTATAAAAAATTATTATCTTATTCTTTTGTCAGTCAGTTGAATTATGTTATATTTTGTATTTGTATATTTGTCACGTATTATCGTTGCTTACTTTTTTTTATGACATTTTCTCCAAATTCAAAACATTCCTAATCAATTCCGCTCGAAATTCATAAAGAATAAAAGTCAAAGTCTCCATGTTTCATTAACATCTTATAATTAGAGATGTTTATTTATTTTTACTAAACGTTCTAATTTGATAACACCTTTCAGCACAATTTGTACAAGTATTTTTCCAATATAATGAGCAGATGAGAAATTGCAATACAATACTATCTCAATTCTCAAGTATATATATTATATTTATGACTATGCTCCATAAAATACAAATCATTCATTAGAGCATTGAATTGATTGCTAATCCTCACATTAAAATTATTACTTGACTTTTCTTTTCTGACTCTAATATTTTTAAAATTACGGGATGTGAGTGATTCCATGACCCCACAAAAAATTAACAGATAATATAATATTTCATGTAATAAGAGTGTGTCACAAATCTCCTTATTGTACACTAGATAGTCTCTATCTAGATTTCAAAAAAAAAAAAAAAAAGAGTGTGTCACTTTTGATTTAAAATAATTATATTAATTGTGGCTATTGGAGCAAAATTCTAAAATTACCACAAATAAACCGGACATCCTAATTACCTTGTAATAACTGTTTTTCTCCTGCCCAAATTTCTCTCTTTGATTTACTATTAACGGGTTCATTACACTATAATAATATTATAATTTGATAAATTAATAACCTTCAATTTCATGACACTAGAGAGTAAAAATTGTTCCAGACAGCATCCAATGAATGCCCCAATATCCAAAATCATATATATATGCTACATCTAATAAAACATTTTTTTTTCTAAAGATCCAAAGATGCGGACCCCAAAATCATATATGCTGCTTCATTATTAATATATAGAGGACAAACTATAAAATTTTATGAAAAATTAACAAAAATTACACATAAAAGTTACAAGTTTTATGAATCATAGGAGGTGCTTAACCACCCTCGAACCTTTTTAGATATATATGTCCCTGCCGGCGTCTCAAAATCGCTATTATATTTTCGCGAATAAGCATTCGCAATTTCATATATTTAATTTATTTATTTTCGTTACGTCATAAATAAAATTTCAGCATTTTCTACATTGGATTTGTCTTTCTTTATTTTTAAGAAGAAACAAACACATATATGCCTGAGCATGTGAGATTAATTATCTCTAGTCGCCGGTACCATGTCCCATCCATACTATACCAGAGTAGAATTAGCAAACACTTTTCGTACAATTATTCTTAAAAATTAAAGCTGGATTGATTAATAACACTAACATCAACATCTAGATGGTAATGCATTATGGTTGCTTGGATTGAGCGCAACCCA
This sequence comes from Carex arenaria, assembly GCA_964058825.1. NCBI lineage: Eukaryota > Viridiplantae > Streptophyta > Magnoliopsida > Poales > Cyperaceae > Carex > Carex arenaria. The sequence goes on from CAXKVW010000193.1 coordinate 1,255,178, forward strand.
GTGGCAATTTTAAACATATAAGATGAAATTGAGGTACTCAGGCTCAGGTACCTATTAATTAGATTGGTTTATGCCAGTACTGGTAACATGGCAATTGGTAAATCACTTTTGCTTGCAGACAAAGGGTGCACTTATTTTCCTTACACAGTATACCCCACCAGGCCACCAGGCCACCACCCCTTTTTCGATCTCAATCTATTTATTTCATTTTAGAATACTTCATAAAACTGCTCATCTAATTAGTTCTAGTAATTGATTGTTTTTAATATAATTTGTCTTCTATGATCAATAAGTCTTATTATTCTTATCAAAAAGAAAAACTATATTATATTCTGAAATTCAACTCGAAACGAATTATGTTTCATAACGAAAAAAATTATCTATTGTATGTATCAAAGTCATTACAAAAAAAAAATACAATCCTGATTTCCTAGCTAAGTTATCTATAGTTAATATATTCTTTCTTTATGTCCCCTAAAAGAACTCTGGTCTTTAGAGGGGCCAAAAGCCAATACTTTTCTACCCCTTCAAAATTTGGCCAATTATAATGAGAATATACACAAAAATTGAACTTTTTCTAGTAATAAATGGCATGTCAAAAATCTAAATTTTAACATATTATTTTTATCCTCCTTATTGTTTGCTACTATAATCAATTCTCCACTGAACCAGAAAAAAAAAATATATATATATATATATGAGATGGACTATGGTACTCTATATAGTAAAACGCCTCTGTACTCTACGCTATATCTCCGTTTTAAATATCCAAACACCCGATCCGAACCGTTGAACATGTTCTTCATATTGAAATGTGCTTGGAGACCAAATTTTACATTTTTTGAAATTTTTTTACTATTTATTAAGCCACTTTGAAAATCTCATATCTGCTGTGAACAGTAAAAAAAAGTAAAAATTTCTGGACCATCGGATCTGCGATTTTCAAAGTGACTTGATAAATAGCAAACAAATTCCAAAAAATGTAAAATTTGGTCTCCAAGCACATTTCAATATGAAGAACATGTTCAATGGTTCGGATCGGGTGTTTGAATTTTTAAAATGAAAATATAGTGCCGTAGAGTACCTACCCATTTTACTCTATAGAGTACCATAGCCCAACTCTATATATATATATATATATATTTCTAACCGAATTACCCATATGGCCATGCCGTAATAATTTCATTGAGTAATTCGTTCAACTAGAAATAATTTTTTCCTTTCCATCCCAGTAAATTTTTTTTATCAATTTATCATTTTTCCTCCAATGCGTAGAATAACCAAACAAATGATCGAAATTTAAGTGCCTTCTTCTCCAATTAAAGCTATCAACTCAACTTTAGCAAAGTTAATCTTTCATTCAGAAAATTTAAAACTCTAAATTAAAGTGATTTTAAAGCTTCAATCATCGTCAGCTAATATAAAAATAACAATTATTAAATTACGTAATCCCTTAATACACCATGCATTTATTTATTGCACCCTACATAGAATTTTATACAGTGCATGTGCCACTAAATTTAATAAAAAGGGGAAGTTGCATCTTACTGTCTTATTCCCCTTGAACATATGAAATTTGACCTGCTTCTCCACTAAAATTGATAGAAGCTTGATCACTTAATTGTAAAATATCTTTTATCCATCACACATATGTAGTACCAAAACCTACCTGCTGATAGATCTAATAAAAAAAAAAAAAATCTAAATTAACTTTTTAAGAAATTATTTCAAAATCCATTTTGAATAAGAGGAGGGATTCAATTAGACCATTTTATAGTGAGACATCCTGACACTATATGTTTATAAGTTTTTTTTGTGATTTTAAAATTCAAACATTCGATCTGAACAATTCAACATGATCTCCGTATTAAAATGTCTTTGGAGACTAAATTTTACATTTTTTTTTCAGAACTTTACTATTTTTTAGAATTTTTGAAAATCATTGTTTTTCAATGGTTCAGAATTGTTTGAAAACAACAATTTTGTACACATCTTAATAAATACTAAAAATAATAAAAAAATATATATATAATTTGATCTCCGAACTCATTTTAATATGGAGATCATTTTGAACGGTTCGAATTAACTGTTTAGATTTTAAAATCGCAAAAATAACTTCTAAACATATAATGTCAAGACGTGTCACCATAAAATAATGTAATTTGATCTCTCTATGTATATTATGTATATATATACGACCAAATATCTTAAGACGAATTCTTACATAAACGGATAATATCGGATGTATTTACATCATAATTTACCATCACCCAGTATTGCATTTGGCTACAATACTAGAATGGGAATAGCATCAAAATCCATCTCTTAGTGGGACCCCTTGTCTCAAAATCTACACTGCCCGGTCAATAATGCAGCAAAACACAAACAAGAATTACAGGATTTCTTGTCGTTTTGTGGAATGCATTAGCCAAAAAAATAAAAAAAAATCCTTCAAGTTTTTCCAAATACGCCGGTGAATAAGAATGCTTCTCTCCTTATCAGATATCGTCAATGCATGAATTGATCTATGATATGATTTATACTACTTTCCCATTGATCTTGCATTGATTATACTATTCCATCATTCCGGGATTGTGTTCTAGAATAGACGGTTAATTAACATCTTCAAACTCATGAAAGAACATACTTGTATTTTATCTCTCTAAAGTAACCACATGAAAATTTTGATTTTGTGTGGTAGTTAAAGTTTCCATCATAATGTCTCAAAATTCCAAGTTTTATATTAGAACCGAGTTGGAAATTTCTCATTTATCTCTCCTTCTCGAAATGTTTTTTCCTCATCAAAATTATGACTCGAATTTTGTAGTCAACCCATAATTGCATCTCATCTCATGTGCCATTTTGAGATGAGAACTTCCTGTAAAAAATAATTATTAGAGCACAAAGATAAAGAATTAGGACAGGAGCAGAATCAAACTTTTAAACTATAAAGATAAATTATATAAAATTTACATTTTGAGAATAAAATCAATTTTACAGTATCTATGACATTTTACTCTATATTTTCTGTAGGGTTCAATTACTAAATAAAATAATTATGTTATTTTATAGTGACACATCTTGAGACTGTGTTTAGCAGTTATTTTTGCAATTTCAAAGTCCAAACAGTTGATCCGAACCGTTCAACATGATCTCCATATATTAAAATATGCTTGGAGACCAAATTTTATATTTTTTGGATTCTTTTTAGTATTTATTAAGATGTGTACAAAATTGTTGTTTTCAGATAATTTTGGACCATTGAAAAACAACGATTTTCAAACATTCTAAAAAGAATAGTAAAGTTCTAAAAAAATGTAAAATTTAGTCTCCAAGCACATTTTAATACAAAGATCATGTTGAATGGTTCAGATCGTATGTTTAAATTTTGAAATCGCAACAATGACTTATAAACACATGGTATCAAAATGTGTCACTACAAAATAGTGTAATTGAATCTCTTCTCTACACACATAGAGATTGATTAATACACTTTCAGATTCGAAGTCAATAATTATTCGGATACAGATTCGGAGTCAGATAATTGTCCGAATTCAGATATTTTAAATCTGGTTTTCATTTTAATGACTCGTACGTACTCTGAAGCGTATTATAAAGTTCTGTTACAAATTTAATGAATTTTTAAATCTAATTACTCAACTATATCTACTCCGTGTTTCATATTTTATTAAGATTTATAATTATTTGATACATTGACTATGATATAATAATAATTAGTGTTAATTTTTGTTAGTTAATGTATAGTTTTCTTAACTAATAAATTTGTTATGAAAACATTATGCAGTTCAACTTTTTGAATGTATATGTATATAAGGTTTGCATCATTTCATTAATCATGTCATAATTTTATTTTAATATCCGAATATACTATATTCGTATTGCATTTTTTTTTTTAATATTTAACCCATATCCATATTTGTTTAATCTGATTTCGATTTGTATTATTACTCGTTTAATGAAACATGATAATTTTACTATCCTTTCCCAGAGAAGAAATCACATTATTAATGCAGGATAATGTTTTGGTAAATGTCATGTTTTGCAAAACATCAAAATATACGAAAAAAATATTGAAGAAATTAAATTGATGTAACCCGTGACGGTGATTTCAATAATGCATGGGCAATAAATTTAAATTAATGTCGATTTAATCCTTTGGCATTTAAAATGTAAAACGCTTTGAAATATACGGACTGTGATCTGTTCTAAAACATTTTATTTCTGGCCTGAATCCACATTTTTAAATTAGTTAGCGATTAAATAAGATATTATCAATAACATAAAACAAATTTAAATTCAATTGGGGAATGAGCATTGTACTCTACAATGCACAACCTGATTATTAGGTATCATTATTAGAGTTATCTTATTTTATCAATATTCGGCAGATTTGTTTTTCTTTAATTGTATGCCTTGAAGCCTTCACTTTTCAAATTGACATATGATATAATTTAATCTGTGTTTCGAGGATATTTCTGCATTTTAATCAACACAATTGTCAGTATAAGTAATATTATTTTGAGTTCAACGAATAAATAAAAAAAAAAAACAACAATAGACGCTTAAAAACAAGCTTATATATTAACAGTACTTGATGAATAAGAATTTGATACGAATTCAAATCGAAAAAGTAACCAATACTATGACAAATTTGCGTGAGTATAAAATGCGAATTTTCGATAAAAACAAGAGAAAAACCCCCAAAAAAATTATATTTTTTTTCTTCTGTTTTTGAGGAGTTTTTTTTTTATTTTTATTTTGCTTCCTTATTGTACCTAATTATTCCCGAATTATACCGAATCACGAATTTTAAATCATGCCAAACTGAATCTAAACTTTTGATTTGTCACTATAGTTGTAAGTTTGTAACATCCGCTACGTACCTTATCTGGCCACAGAGATGACTACATGGTGATAATTACAGCAAATCTGACCCTAATTTTATTATAGTATTACCCCTCGAGCAAGAAAAAGCGGTCCAGCTCAGCAAGCCAGAAGGGAAATAAATAATTGCCATCAAAAATTTTAGCTCCTCCGTCCCACTCAGCACCCGCCTTTCTTTATCACTAGCCGTTGGATCTGAAACGAATATGATAACACGGAAACAAATCTAATTGCAAAACCGGTTGGGCCCAGATGGTAGAAAAAAATTGAGATCCATGCACCGACCTGCCATAGAATATTTCAGATCTCACGTCTTTTTACATCTCTGTAACATTTTAGCACACGTATTGGTAATGGTATTGGTAACGGTTCATTTGGAATACCGTGAACCGAGTGTCTACGGTCAATTCTTTAATTCACACTTTCCGTACTCCAGAAGAGAAAAAAGAAAAGTTGAAGAAAAACGAATTTGAAACAAACCACTTTGGGTTCCTGACTTCCTGTCCATTTGTGTTCATTTTCATTCAAATTGATTTCGTAACGCATCGTTGCAAAGCTTATTTCTTAGCCAAACTTTAACTAACTGTGGGAGTAGCACATTTTTTACAATGTTTATCCTCTAGAAAAGAGAAGAAAAAGGCAATATAATGACAAATACAAACATGATTTCTTAATTCTTATACATTTTACATAGCTTGACGCATAATAGCCGTTACGGATATGTCTTTAATATAAATACTAAATGTCTAAATCTAATGTTTCTTCAAATAATTAAACCTGAATTGGAAACAGTCGCAAAGGGAAAATTCCTTTTCCTCAGGCTCCATTAATAGACGTGCATGCTTTCTTGTCAAAGATCTCGAATCTCTCCATTTGGAAACCAAAATAGATCGAATATTCGGTAGTAGGGACATCTCCAGTTCATTAAAAAATGGAGTGCTTATCAACGAGGTTTTATACAGGGTTTAGTCAAATCCCATGGAGAGAGAAAGTAACAAATCGACGGCGATTGGATTTGAAGGCGGTATGGGGAAGCATATACGTTCAAAAACAATGCAATTTAAATTTCAATAACTGGTACGGGTAAATATTTAAATATTAATTTATTTCCACTGATGCTCTCTTCGCTTGTGTTATAAAAGGCGCACAATCTCTTACGGTTTCATTCATCCATTCATTCGCTTTACCCTTTCTACACCCTTCTTTATTTGCGTTTAGTTCGTCTCTTAATTAGAGCTTCTCTGATTCTCTCCCCCCCCAACCCCTCTCTCTCGATCTCGAGGTAAATACATTGTGTTTACTGTTTAGAATTAGATTCTTTCTTGCTTGCGTTTAGATCTTTTGATTTGGATAAAACGCTAGCTAGTTGGAACAATCATAGCGCTGATACTGGTACAATTTGGGACCATTCTGGGTTTTGATCCCACATTGGCCCCTCTGTAAAACCCATGTTGCGATCTGAAATAATTGTGTCACACGATCTTTTTTAGATCTAATAATGCTTTTCTGTTGTAACAGTAACTTCTAGTAAAAAAAAAAGTTACTTTCAAGTTTCAACACGCAGCATATTGCTTGGCTGTAATTTTTGGCTTCTAACTTTTTCCTTTTGTGAAGTGCGCTTTCACTTGTCGGTGGTCACAACAAAAAAACCTTAATTTATTTTATAATTCCTTTATGTTTTATTTTACAAAATAGAATTTATTTTCTCTAGATAAAGATAACTTATGTACTGCTAATTCTGTAAACAGAGGTTGTCTTTTGTCGTAGGTGTACTGATAAAATACTTAAAACAGTTGTTGTGGATAAGATCATAAGACAGGAGCATATACCAACAAGATTCTAGATTAAAGAAAACAATTCTACTGTTACTTTGAAATATATTATGTTAAATTTTCTCTTCCTCATTGGTGAAACATCAATTCAAAGTCTCTGATTGGTTGATGCTACGTCATAGATTGAAAGTAATCAATATTGAAAATCTATTGGTTAGACAATTCAATATTTTAATCAGTTAATGTTGAGATTGGTAATTATGCACATGTCTGACACCATTGACGATAGCACAGTATATACAATTGTAACAAATATTTTTTTAATTACAATTTGGGTCCCAGTTCTCCATTGACTTTGCCTATATATTGGCCTCCATTCTCAATTCCATTCTCTCTCTCTCCTCTCCTCTCCTTTCTCACTCTCACAGGATATTTCTTGTGGTCTTTCTATATCTTTAGTTTGGTAATTTCATAACTGTCCTCTCATTTAAGTTTAATCTTATCATTTTTGGTTAATCTCCTATATAATCTTAAATTTAAATGTGATCCTTATCTTTTATTTACCAAGCTCTAAAACCCTGTGCTAAAACCCATGATGGTTAGATCCAGAAAAATTAACATTATCCCTGACAGTTTCCCCTCCTAATATGAGGCTCTAATATGTAAAATCAGAAGCACCTCTTGATTTTTCTACTTATCAATTAATTTGTTGGTTAATCTTTTGATCTGTAGTAAGATGGCATCCAGCAAGTTGACCCGCATCCACAGCGTCCGTGAGCGCCTCGGCGACACCCTCTCAGCTCACCCCAATGAGCTCATTGCTCTTTTCACTAAGTACTTCTTTTTGAAAGTTTTACTTTGTTTAATTATTCTCAAGTACATAACTATTGTGTTCATATTCTGTTGTTAGTCAACACCCTTGATCGGTTAACATTAGATCTGGTTTATATCTCTAATTAATGTTATCCCAGGAACATATTTGTTCTGGTGTTAGAAGTGACTGTTATCTAGCAGAAATTAAGGGATCAGTTGACAAGTGGGTCAGTGACTAAATTTTTTTATATTATAAAACTAGGTATGTGAACCAAGGCCAGGGGATGCTCCAGCGCCACCAGCTGCTTGCTGAGTACGAGGCTGTCAGCTCCTCTGGTGAGATCCAGAAGCTTCCGGTCTTTGACGATGTCATTGGTGCCGCTCAGGTAACACTTGTTTCCAGGATTCATACCATACCTAGTATAATACATGATTTAAAGTTCAGAAATAAGCACTTGATATCTGTTGACATAAAAGTTGTTTCCATGGTGCATCGGTATGAATTATAGGATCTAATTCTATTTAATCAGTTGCACCATCTAACAAACTTTTTTCTTTCTCTATTACTTGTGTAAATCAGGAAGCAATTGTTAGTGCCCCATGGGTTGCTCTTGCAATCCGTCCTAGACCCGGTATATGGGAGTATGTCCGTGTCAATGTCAGCGAGTTGGCTGTCGAGGAGTTGACCGTCGCTGAATACCTCAAATTCAAGGAGAGCCTTGTTGAGGAAACGTATGTATTTATGTGTACCAGTTACTTGCATAACTTTTTCTATTTCGCCTTTTCTTTGTAATTGATTTGAATTTTTTCTTATGCCTTTTAATTCCAGCCCTGACGCATTCACCCTCGAGTTGGATTTCGAGCCGTTCAATGCCTCCTTTCCCAAGCCTTCTCTGTCAAAATCAATCGGTAATGGTGTGCAGTTTCTCAACCGTCACCTGTCATCCAAGTTGTTCCAGGACAAGGAGAGCCTTACCCCTCTCCTTAACTTCCTTCGTGCACACAACTACAAGGGCACTGTAAGTTTATAAACCCTTCATTTCCATCAGTGTTATTTTTTGAATGTGTATTTGGATTTACTTAAATTGTAAACTCTTGATTTACAGAGCATGATGGTGAATGACAAGATCCAGAGCCTCGGTGCTCTTAGATCCTCGTTGAGGAAGGCCGAGGACTATCTCTTGAGTGTCCCTCAGGAGACCCCCTACTCCGAATTCGACACCAGGTAAATACTACAAAACAGTAACAACTTTTTGAACCCACAAATTAGTATCCCCTGAGATATCTCAAACTTTGAGTTGATCTGTGACAAAGCTGGACCGTTCAAATCATTTCTGCATGAATCTCAAAGCACAATAATACCGTCCCGAAAAAAACATGGCCCGGCTTTAGATAAACTGATGCATGTCCAAATGTTTACAATGTTGTAGTGATAAACTGGATTTGATTTTTCAGATTCCAAACTCTTGGACTGGAGAAGGGATGGGGTGACAATGCGCAGCGCACCCTCGAGAACATCCACCTCCTGTTGGATCTCCTCGAGGCACCTGATCCATGCAACTTGGAGAAGTTCCTCGCCACCATTCCCATGATGTTTAATGTGGTCATCATGACCCCCCACGGTTACTTCGCTCAAGACAATGTCTTGGGTTACCCTGACACCGGTGGCCAGGTATGAATAAGTTTTTTTTTTTATTTATAGAATTGAACAATAATATGTTATTTGTGAACAAATACTTATCCGAGACATCATTTATGTTTTATTAGGTTGTGTACATTCTTGACCAAGTTCGTGCTTTGGAGAGTGAGATGCTCCTCAGGATCAAGCAGCAAGGCCTTGATATCACCCCCAAGATCGTCATCGTAAGTTCAAGAACTGAAGATAAAACATAAAGTGATATTTCTTATTTGTTCAATGTTTTACTAAGATCATTTTGGTGATATATGATGAATTAAATGTAGATCACAAGGCTTCTTCCCGATGCCGTGGGAACAACCTGTGGCCAGAGGATCGAGCCAGTTGAGGGCTGCAACCACACGATCATTCTTCGTGTGCCATTCAGGAACAAGGACGGGATCCTGCGCAAGTGGATCTCCCGTTTTGATGTCTGGCCCTACCTAGAGCAATTCACCGAGGTTTGTACATAAATATGCAATATTTGAATTTGAATTTCAATTGATTATAATGTTATAATGCCCTTACTGTAATGTACCTTATGTTTGGTAGGATGTTGCTGTGGAAATTGCCACCGAGATGGAGGCTAAGCCTGACCTCATCATTGGCAACTACAGTGATGGCAATCTTGTTGCGACATTGTTGGCACACAAATTGGGTGTGACCCAGTGCACCATTGCACATGCCTTGGAAAAAACCAAGTACCCCAACTCTGACATCTACTGGAAGAAATTCGACCCCCAGTACCACTTCTCATGCCAGTTCACCACTGATCTCATTGCCATGAACCACACCGACTTCATTATCACCAGTACCTTCCAAGAAATTGCCGGAAGGTACAACATAAATCGTTAATTAATTTCTTCTTATTGTTATAAAATTGAAATTATCAATAGGGAACAATTCAATATCTTCTTTATTTATTTTAAATTTCACAGTAAGGATACCGTTGGACAGTACGAGACCCACAATGCCTTCACCATGCCTGGTCTGTACCGTGTGGTGCACGGTATTGATGTGTTTGACCCTAAGTTCAACATCGTCTCCCCCGGTGCTGACATGACAGTGTACTACCCTTACACTGAGAAGGAGAAGAGGCTGACCCACCTCCATCCCGAAATTGAGGAGCTCCTCTTTAGCAAGGAGGACAACACCGAGCACAAGTAAAAAAAAATGAAAATCTTTCTAATTCAGCAACCAAATAAATAAATAAACAAAACCTAACTTTGAAATTTCAAACAGGTTCTACTTGGAGGACAGGAACAAGCCGATCATTTTTTCCATGGCCCGTCTTGACCGTGTGAAGAACTTGACTGGATTGGTTGAGTTCTATGGCAAGAACCCTAAGCTGAGAGAGCTTGTTAACTTGGTAATTGTGTGCGGTGACCATGGAAAGGAGTCGAAGGATAGAGAGGAGCAGGCTGAGCTCAAGAAAATGTACTCTCATATTGAGCAGTACAAACTCAACGGCCAGATCCGCTGGATCTCTGCTCAGATGAACAGAACTCGCAACGGTGAACTCTACCGTTACATTTGTGACACCAAGGGTGCCTTCGTCCAGGTAAATTTTTAGCCATTTTCTAAAATTTTATTTCATAGTTAAGCAACTCAACATTTATAAGTCCTTTTTGTGCCCTACAGCCTGCGTTCTATGAGGCATTTGGTCTTACAGTGGTTGAGGCCATGACATGCGGTCTACCCACATTTGCCACAATTAACGGTGGTCCCCGTGAGATCATTGTCGATGGTGTATCTGGTTTCCACATTGACCCGTACCAGGGCGATAAGGCAGCCGAGATCCTAGTCAGTTTCTTCGAGAAGGTCAAGACTGACCCGTCTCACTGGGACAAGATCTCCGCCGGTGGTCTCAAGAGAATCTATGAGAAGTGCGTATATCTTTTTTTTTTTCTTTTTCTTGTTTTTTTTTGTCAGATTTCTTTGGTTTTAAGTTGGTTATAAATGAAATGTGCATTTTGTAGGTACACCTGGAAGTTGTACTCTGAGAGACTCATGACCTTGACCGGTGTGTATGGTTTCTGGAAGTACGTCTCAAACCTCGAGAGGCGTGAGACCCGTCGCTACCTCGAGATGTTCTATGCTCTTAAACTCCGCAGCCTGGTAAACTGAATATTAAAATTAATTTTGTAGTTGACATTCTTTTTTTTTGAATTGGAGGCAAATAAAACTGATATTATTTTTGTTTCATTTCTTGTGATGCAGTATGACACTGTGCCATTGGCCACCGACGCCGCACCGAATGCTGTTTAAACTTGCGGGTCGATGCATGTAGCTTGACTCTTAAGGCAGAGTTGAGAGAGGAGAGGCTGATTGTTTGTTCCCCAATTGAAAATTTATCTTTCCTTATTTTCCCCAATTTAAAATTTATCTTTCCTTATTTTCCTCTTTGAAGTTGCTTTAGTTTGTTTTCATTTTGAAGTTTGGCTGTTTGGGGATTTTTGGGTTTGAACAATGTGTGGTTGATGTGCTCATGTTGTGATTCAATAATAAAAGGGTTAATTTGCCAATCTATTTTTTCTCTCTGATCTTGTTTCATTCGGTGGTAATTATTAGGTAGTATATAAAATAATGAAAAGATGCAAATCTAAAAAGAAAATCTTATCCAATCAACCCTTGTTATGCACAGACCAAACGAGGGAGGTTGTTGGGAATCTTTTGTTTTGTTTTGTTTTGGTTCTAAATTATTTTTGCAGCAGTTGTAGATGGTAATAAATAAATAATTGTTTTGGTTGGTTAGCTGTCCGACGTGCATTTTGATTTTCTAAATATAAATGCGCCGCTATATGACAACTACGAACTATCCTTGTTATTTTCTTGAAAGAAATTGTCTAGGCGGCTTTCTAGAAGATTTAAAAAATATATTAGTCAAATATCCAAATGGAAATCTGGATTCTGGAATAATGTCAAGGAAAGAAGGATGATTTTCCCTTTTATTTTTTGTTTATGGAATGCAATTACTGCGGTAATTAAAGTAAAATTATTGTGCATTTCATCTCAATTCTTTTATTAGATCTTGACTAATAATTTCTGGTCCCGTCAACGTCAATTGTGGCGCCTGGTTCAGTCTGTATTGGGGTACAGCACTAAATCCAGTTCAAATTTTTAAATTTACATTTAAATCTTAGGAGGGTCAGATGTCAATGGTACATTTTTAGCCGTTTATTTAATCTAATCTTATATAATAAGACATATATGAATACTATTTTTGATATAGATTTGGGACAATATTTTTTTTCGTTAATTCAATGAATAAGAATACAAGTAAAGACTGTACCCCTTCATCCATATATGATTATTGTAAAAAATAAAATAATATATAGAGATATATATTCATTTATCAATGAGTCATTCTATGATATAATTTTATTCATGATCCAAATATATAGTCTTAAATCTAAATATATATTTTTATTCGTTTTTTCTTTGTAAAATATTTTTTGAAGTACAAATAAGAATGTCACTGACACCCTTTTATCTCAGTATTGTATTTTAGAATATGAGTATTGATAAAGACATCTTTAGTTAAATTATATATATGAGTACGGATAAATATTTTTCTTCATTAGTTTAATGAATATGAGTATATAAATAAAATTAATGCCTCTGTCCGATTCTTATGGTATCATTTGACAACCCTATTTAGTATTTACATAGTAAAAATCTCAAAGAAATTTAATGGAGGTTGGTGCCAGACAAAAATGGCAGAGTTAACACAACTTGGGGACTGCTTTTCAGAGGAGCAGAGCCTTTGGGACCTTGACACAGTTTGTTGGTTTTTGGATCCAACCAAATTGTTTTTCACTTGTGCAATTGTTTCTTTCTATTTTGCTACTTGTGCAACTACTGTAGAACCAATCTCTTTGAGTGGAATCTCTATGAAAACAAACACCAATTTAAACCATATATATAGGTTTCAACTTTTTGAGGATTCACACAAATTGATGATTTAAAACACAATTTAATCAATATAAAATTATCTAAAGGCCCCAAAAAAAATCATTTACAAGTTGTCGTTCAATTATGGGTGAAAACTGAGAGGATACAAGCGGATAGTGGTAAAACTATATTTATATTTCTTTTTTTATTTTTTGGATATGAATACGGAGCAGATGTTGGACATATCAGACATGTATATATACAAGTCCGGATCAAATCGGATATTTATTAAATTATATACAAAATATACAAAAATATTAAAGTTCATAATATTTATCTAATTATAACGGTGAATAACATAAATTTTTCATAATATATATTAAAATATATGGTATATATCTACTATTCGGATACGGATAATTGAAACATAAAATCGTATCAGTATCCTCATTCACGCGGATATTCAAATATTGGATATCCACATCTAAGTTTTTGAATACATATCGGATATTGTCCATACCGTTTTCACCCCTATGTTCAATTGATAAATGGATGACGCGTCAAATATTATTAAATTTGAGTATCATTAGCAAGTGTTGAAAGTTATTAATTTAAGCGACTCAAACTTCAAATTTATATTATCTCAAAAAAATAAAATCAAAGTTTTTCAATGAAATAAAACATGCATCAACTGTATTTTGTTTGGAGAATCAAACACTTGCTAGCGACTGATCGTCTATCAAACTGTATTTTGTGCTACATATTTTTTAAGGCACAAAAAAGTGAATCATGTATATACAATTATACATACTATATTTATAAAGTGAAACATGCATGAACATTAAAGTAAAAAAAATGAACCATGTACTGAGTAACACTTGTTATTTTTTTATGTCGATCCCATTTATTGTCTATAAATTACATCTTTATTTGAAGTTAAAACTTTATTTTTGGCAAGTAACTCATTATTTTAATAGAACCACCGGTGTTCACATAGTATCCATTTTTTTTCATAGAGATTGAATTAAAACATAAGTATCGAAAGTTGAGTCACTTTCATACTATTTCAATTATGTTAATAAAAATGGAATAGTGAAAGAGCAGAATTAGATCTATTATAATGATTAAACAATGTTGTAATGACAAATATCACTTACAAGGCCACAATGTTGTAAACTTGTAATGGTTCTGATTGATTTTTTTTTTTAAATATTACCATTCTTTTTAAGTTCTCTTTCAGAGTCAAATCTGACGAGTTTAGTCTCAATTTTATTTTGGAACCGAATCCTCGGCCCCCGGGGTGGCAGGGTTTTTCTGCCCCTGAGTCACTGACATATGGGTCCGTAGCAAAATTAAATCAATTTTTAAATATTTAAACCCCATCTGGATCCACGTGTCAGCTGTACTGGGGACAGAAAAATCCTGCCCCCAAGACAGGTGATCTCTTTCCTTTTATTTTACCAACATGAGTTCAGCTGTGTGTTTAATGCTAGTTTGGGAGATATCTTGTGTGATTTTTGCACCTTTTTCAAGACAAAGTGATGTCTGTTTAATAAGTATAATTAAGGGGCAATTAGTTTAAAAATTGTGAAGATTTTTCTTTCTTTAGAAAATA